>CAXAMN010011112.1:1690576-1735758 GCA_963970005.1 Durusdinium trenchii | reverse complement strand
GCCGTCGGATGGATCTTGGCCTTTGGAGCCGGAGATGCCGGGCTCTTCTCCCTTGCCGGAGAGGTTGGATTTGACTTCATCGAGATGCCCATCCTCCTGCAGTACTCCGGGAAGGTCATGTTGATGGCCTGGGTGTTCGTGAGGCCCTGCTGCAACTGGATTCCCTTCAGCTCCATGACCTTGCCGTTCATCTTCTCGCTCACCTGACTTGCCGGCATGGTCTGACGGAGTTGCTCCAGAGCTGCACTGATCAAGTGCGGGTGCGGGCCCATGTGCCTCGAGTCGCCCTCGAAGTCCCGCTTGCTCACATAGCTGGTTCGCAGGCCGCAAGCCTGACATGTCATCCAGCTGGCATACTGGTTCTGCCTCATCTTGGGCTTGTGTTCCCCAAAGCAGGGGAAGCTGCTGAGAGCTCTTGGATCGTCCACTGCGCATGGCTGCTTGGACTTGTCCATGCCGAGCGAGTCGGGTCCGAAGATCTCCCTGCAGCCTTCGAGCCAAGGTGCTAGTGGATTCGGCTGTTGATGGCATACTCAAACAAGAAGTGGACATCATCAAAACTGTTGGTGGCAAAGAAACACGTTCCACAACTGACTGATTTGCACTGCTCATACCAAAAACACTCAAACCTGTTGCAACTGCCTTCTCCAACAAATCAATGGAAACATGTGATGATGCATGCGGTGCCATCTGAACTGCTGACCATGTCTCCTCATGAGGTGCTTGATACAAAAACAAATTGCGCTCATAGGCCAGCATTGCTTTTAGCTCTCTCAATGTCTTTCCGCCCATGAGTGGCGGAGTCTGGTGAGCCTCATTGCCCAACACGTAAAAGGAAATCGAGCCCAGTGAAGTTCCCTTCAGATCAACACGGCGCTTGGCCTGAGCTTGTAGGCCGTTGCCAAAGCGAAAAACCGGGCGGTCTGCCGTGGTCACCTCATGGTCCAGTCCTGATGCTTCAAGCATGCGCTGGAGAGCGGTGGAGCCGACAGCATTCTCAGATGCCCCTGTATCGATGATCACACGACAGCCCTGCACTTGTTCCTTGAAATAAACGTGCAATGGAAACAGGGGAACTGTCAAAGAATGAAACTGAATTGGCTTGCCATAACCCTTGCCCTTCTTGGACTTTCCTTTGAAGCCCTTGCCGAATCCCTTGCCAGAGCCCTTGCGCGAAGTCGATCGACCCTTGGCAAAACGGTCAGGGCACTGTCGGTAACTGTGGTTTGGCTTGCCGCAAATGAAGCAAGGTCCCCAGCCGCTCTTCCCAGAAAATGAGTTCTTGCCTCCACTGGAAGGGCTAGATGCCGGCGACTTTGTCTTGCCCTTGCCTGTCATGGACTCAGGTGCGTAGTAGCCCTGAGCTTGGCGCACTCGGCGCACTGCATCTCTTGCCTCAGCTAAGGTCTTTTGGGCCTCGTTGGCCAAGGTGTAGGCCTCAGCATATTGTTGCTCAAGTGGATCTTCGTCACCTCCTGCAACTGGCAACTCATCGGGTGGCCATTCTGACCAAGGTGAATCTTCCATCCACTCCTCATCGTGACCTGGCCAGGCGTGCCAGAAGGCTTCTTCATCATGCCCTGGATCGCCATACCAATCGTCATAGGGCCATTCTTCAATCCAATGATCCTCATGCGATTGGTCGTAACCAGCGTCCTCGTTCCACCAAACCTGCTGCTTTCGGGTCCAGCCCCGTGATTGCTCTGCATCCTCCTCGGTGGCAAACAATGTCCTCAATGCTCTTCTGACCATGTGGAATGCCGTGGAGTTGCCTGTTTGCGTCAAAACATTTTGACGTTCAGCCGTTGACAATCTTGCCGCCTTCAAGAGGCGGTACCCCCTCAACTCAACCTCAAAAAAATCACCAACAAATGATGTCGAAGCGTCACCACCAGGTGCCCTATCCCGTGCCTCCTGCGGTGCATCTGGCGGGATCCGGTCAGCATACCGAGATCCGGTCAGATTGATGGGGCTTTGGGAAGGCGTTGAAGGCGGAGGTCGTGCAACTGGGTCTCGAACAAGGTCAGCATGCGACAACAAATTGCGGTCTTGTCTTGCACGCTTGAGGGCCTGTTGCAATTGCACAAACAAATCTTCTTCCCTGACAAGGAGTTCTGGAATGCTTTCCTGTTGACCCCTCTTCAAATGATGCCAAACATCTAGGCGCTTGAAGCTGTCAGGAACTGGGAGTTGCTGAAGGGGAGATGTCCTCAACACTGTCAACAAACGCTGAAGTCCTTCGTCCGATGCAAATTCATCTGGATCTAGGTGCTTAACCACGGCCTTTGCAGGTCCAGTCAAGCGAGCCCAGATCTTCGGTGCAGCTTGGGTTCTCTCGCTCGGCTTGAGCGCCTTTTCAAACCAGCGGCGCGCTATCACGAAGCTTTCAAACTCCGAAGGGTCCCCACTCCAGGTCGAGACTGCAGCAGAATCACTCATGGCGACAACGAGGAGCCCCGCTTTGGGGGCTCCGCTACCATGAAGGTAGCACAACCGAACACGGACTGCGTCGACCGACGACGCACAAAGCGAAAGCCGCTAGGCCAGCATGCTTTTCTGGCTCATTGATCCCGCCCTTGCGGTATGCGACAACCGGTGGTGGTGTACCCTGCGTGGAGTCCATGTCACATGTCATGAATGCTTGACCTATGCAGTCCAGAAATCACAAGTCCTAACCACGACAATATGCACGACAAGATAAGTAAATTAATATTATATATTATATATCTATAATTACAGTGTATATATAATTATATATATATATATTGGGAGACACACTGTAGATCTTTGTAGTCTGCAACCCCCAGAAGGAACCATTACTCTTGGCTGAAACTATGGAAGTTTGGAGTTGAAGAGACGAGGTCCTACAGGTGTGTAGCTTGCAGCCACTTGCACAAGGCTGCACGAGGGCCGTGCATGGCAGTGCAGGGACGGTACAAACATGTACAAACATGATTACATGAAGGCGGTCAAAATAAAGGAGTTCCCGTACCTTTGTGCGACCGTGCGACCGAATCCCTAAACCTTATGCCCACCGGAGACCACGTTTAAAAAGAAAAAACGTATGTGATCACCATCCCTCACAATATGGATCCCGGGTGGATTCTACGAAGAACCGTGCCTGCGGTGGAGAGTCTCTCCCGGTTCCTGTCGCCTGTGCCGTGAAATGAAGGCGACATACATTTCTCACACTAGATGGATACCCAGCCATGGAGTTTCCACTGCCTCTCAACCCGCCCACAGTCGGTCGTAGCAAGATCGAATTGATTCAATAAAGCTCCACGGTAGTTTGATGACCCAAACCAGCCATCGTAGACGAATCACATAGATCTTGACGAGGATAACCCCAAATTGGGAGGCTTTAAATGAACCGGCGCCGTTTGAAAGAAATCAGAATGACGTTCATTAAAGCATGGCTCGAGATACCTTGGCTTGCCTGCAGTTCTACTTTGAGCTGGGGGAATGAGTCTGAGTTGGCATTCAACATTCACAAAATCACGTGACATTGCAAATGGTCACGCGCCCAAAGCCAGTGCCATGAGTTGGGCGTGCCATGAGAACAATGCGTTTACGAAGGGACACCAACTATATGTGGCCGCTGTTGATTACTGAGCGGGGGATGGCCCGGCCGCAATCCATCAAATAGATTATATAATACTTCTTCGGCAGGGGGATATCCCAGACTTTTGTTTGTTACTCATGTGCATATACATGCATTGAGTGATATTTCACTCGAAGAATCCTGCTGCACATGTCCAACAAAGGTTTGCTTGTCATTCCGCATAAGACGGCAACATTCCTAAACAAAGACAAGCAGGACATGAACGACTGACGGAATTTGAGAGATACCTGCACCACGACTTGTTTTAATGCAATCATGGTCTAAATGCAAGGAACATTAATCTTTCGACTACTTCCGTGTACTACAGCTCCGCAGCTCTGTGTCTATAGACTTCTATAGAGTATGATACATATATGTATATGTATGTATATGTATAATTAGACATATGTAATTATATATTATTATATATAATGCTCTGTCACGGACATCCCATCTCTTCCTCAGAAAACACCCCGACAGCGCCTGTGGCCAGCCTCAGGCAGGGGCCAACGATGGCCGTCGCAACGATGGACGTTTGGCCGCTGGTGCGATGGACGTTTTGCCCCGCTCTCCGGCGCGGAGGAGGGCTTGGTGGTTGCGACCAGCATGTGTGTGTGTGTCCCGAAGTTGTTGCGTTCTCCAGCTTCGGATGATCTGCATCAAGAGATTGGCCTTTAAAACAAAGAAGATTTGTTTGGGACTCGGGACATCTACTAAAAGCATAGACCATGTCTCTGGTCCTGAAACGATTCCTGGGACCCAGAGGGTCTCACCAATGAGTCGAAGCCTCACTGGGGTCTTGGTTGCTTGGTCAACGTTCGGTGTGAGGCAAGCTTCATGGTTCATGGTTCTATTTGTTGAAAACGCCTGAGCACCACATTATTATCTTTTGGCTGCGGATGATGTGCACCCGTCGCTGACAGCTCGACCAGGGCACCAGTCAGCCAAGCTGCCCAAGACCGCTCCCAGTGCCCCTGGCGCTGGAGCGCCCGAAGGCAGGGTTTGAAGACTCCTGGAGGTCAGGGATCCATGTGAAAACCAAGAGCGTATTGGATGTGACGCCATAGGAATGTACCAGGGAAAAAACTGTTCTTAAATGTAAACTAGTCACGTGGGTCTTGATAGTACTTCTTCTGGACCCTCGTGGATTCGCCCAAACAAATTGCAGCAGCTATATCAACATATGTCAACCTACGGTCATGTTGAAGTGTTTGGTGATGACCATGTCTTGACATGTGTTTGGACCATGTCTGCGCAACGATGCGACGACCTGTGCAACGCACCCAACAGCAACACCACCATGCGACACCGCGAGGTGACGCGATGCTTGAGGTAAGTGATGGTAGGTGATGGTAGGTGCGTGTGTGTATATATACACCTGGAACCCAATTGACCTCTGTTTTGATACGAAAAGACCATATTTTGGGTAGTTGGTGGTCCAAAGTAGAGGTCATTCAGGTTCCAGGTTCATTTAAGTATATATAAATCACTAATGGGGATGGCCTCCAACCCAAAGCGATGGCCTCCAACCTAAGAGCGATGGCCTCCCAAGTAGAAAGCAACTCAAAAACTGTGTGTGTGTGTGTCTGTGTGTTTCAAGGATGCTTCTCCTTCCCCTCCCGTCCCGGCTTTCTATGCATAGAAAGAATAGGACTCCAAAGACTCCAAAGGACTGTGACTGGGTCTCGCGTGGCTTGCACAATTGATTTATATAACATCTTTCGAGCGCTTCCACTTCAAGATTCCAAACCCAAAATATAATCCAAAGTACTCCAAATTGCTGAAAGTTATTGCTTCATCAAAGTCACTCGTCTTCACCTTGTTGATTTTGATTGGGTGCTCGCCATGTTTGAGTACGTGTTGAACATAGTAAACGCCATCTTCTATGCAAGGGCTAACTACCTCCGAAAAACACCCACATGCCCTGGAAGACCGTCTTCAATAACCCGGGTTTATTTGATGTCCATATATTTTAATTCTTTCTGGCTAACGTAATGTTGCTTCTGTTGTCCAATCCAGCAATCTTCCCACTGAATGTCTCTGAGTCTACTGACCCATCTGCATCCCGTCTCCTCTTCATCAACTTGCCTTTGCTTAAGGCTTTCACCTGGCGCTGGCGCGGTTCAAAACCCACGAAAGGGCATGTTTGCTCTTCATCACTTGTTGAATGATTGGTCGTTCGCCTCTAACCTCACAATAGGAGATGTTGCTACACTCGTCGGCTCAGGACAAAGACTTTGTTAGCTGGAAAGCGTTTGTCTTATCTCTTTTCTCATTTGACTAAAAGGAGGTCAAGCGGGGTCAAGTATCTTTAGTGGGCGCTGGGGACAGGAAACGGACCCTTTGATTCAGGGCCCTTAGCAGCATGCAGCTTGTTTACCCCTTGCATGACAAACCAGTTCTTCAAAACCAGTGTGTTGTCCAGGACTATACATTACATGTACTATTATGATATTATAACATGATATAACATGTCTATACAACTTCGCAGCTGAGAAAATAACCTGAGACCCGAGGAGAGTTCTTGAACTCTGCAAACAAACAAATGGTAGCCGCCATGCTCGTCTGCGCAGCGGTGCACTCGCGCAGCACGCGCCCATTTCGGCGGGTTTGGTGGCCCCGAGCTGGTAGTGAAGGCCGATCGCTCCATGTGAGCTCGCGCTGTAGCGCTTGGAGCTCCCTGGGAGTGAGAAAAGCTCTTGATGGGGTTGATTAAAGACAAACCTAGGCGACATAATTGGAAAAACCATGGATCTAGTTGTTTGGACAGGGGGGGTCCCTACTTGAAAACACACCAAAAGATGCAACAAAATCCAAAATATTGCCCCTCTCTCTCTCTCTCTCTCTCGGTCCGTGGTGGTGAGTAGAAATCGCTGCCAGAATCGGGTTTTCCCTGAAATGGAGGCACAACAAGCCAGGATTCAAACATTCCATCACCACTTGGGTGGGCAGGTGATATCACCTCTCAACATTCTCACATGTCCAAAGCTTCTGGAAGATCTCATGTTGGTCTTGGAAAGAATTGTACAACTGACAAAAACTGTGGATGGCTCAAGAGCAACTACGTGGAGAGATACTCTGCTGAAAGGGTCTGCGTGGTGTTTATAAGGTTGGTTTCGGAAACTAAAGCGTGGGTTTCGGAAACTGGAAAGGTGGGTTTCGGCAACTCGCCAATTATATTCGGAACCTGTGGTTCGGCAACTGGGAAGGTGGGTTTCGGCAACTGGGAACGTAGGTTTCGGAAACTGGGAAACCAAAAGCTATTATGTCTGCGTAGCATGCGCAACGTACGTCATTATCCCCGGCCTCACCCTCCCCCCCACCCCCAATATCCATTGCAAAACCGACATGGACAGTTGCCGAAACCGACAAAACCAGTTGCTGAAGCCGACAAAACCAGTTTCTGAAACCAACAAAACCAGCTGCTGAACCGCAGTTGCTGAACGCAGGGAGTTGCTGAACCGCAGTTGCTGAAACCAACAAAATAGTTGCTGAAACCTAGTTGCTGAACGCACAGTAGTTGCTGAACATTACTTTACTCCTGCTGAAAGTGATGTTTTTTGAGCCAGTCTGGACAATATGGGTGGGTGAGCGGGTGGAGAAAATCTGGAACTTGTCTCTATAGTGCTCTGCCGCTCCCCATGTACAGGAACTCCTAACTACTATGGACCTGCATGGCTGCTCAACTGGTAACTAGGCAGGTGAAATGGGATTCACCCTTCAGAACCTTGCTAAAGCAAGGATTGGCGACCAGTACAAAAAAGCCTGGTGAGGTGTGGAAGGTTGTTTTATTTTTGCTTTTTGGCAGATTTGGAAACAAAGTGACGAAACAAGGTTGACTGGCCCTTTCCAGTTGTTGATCTTTAGTAACCAATCTAACCGCAACAAATTGGTATGAGTGGTTTCTAGGTGGTTAGGTGCATGGTGCAAGGGGCGAGTTGCATTGGTCGAATCCACTAAAAATCCATGCGCGAGTCACTCTAACCGCTTGCACCAAGACGCTCTAGATTCCGCTGCAACGCCGCGTGCGGCATCTCTTAGATGCTGATTCACCTACAACATTCACCCCAGACCGTGTCAATGTGGAGAACACATGAAATCATCCCCACTCAAGAAACACACTGAAGTCCCGTGTGACACTGGAACAACAGGTGGATCAATAAGACAGTTTAGAGACCGTTGGCAGCCTCTCCCGTTCTCCAAGTTGTACACCATTTGATGGGTGGTTTGTCCGAGTCGATCTGCTTTGGATCGTTCTCCTTGAGCCCGGTATGCGGCGCGGCCACGGTGAAGCACTGAGGAAAAAAACCACTGGATATCTGGTCAACAAGGGGAGTTTTCCTGGTTGTTTTCGGATCTGTTTGATATGTGTCTGTTTGCAGTTGTCACCATGACTCGTCGGATCTACTGAAAAACAAGCTGCAAAATTCCAACCGGAAAGCAATGGACTCAGTAGAGGTTGCTCATTTGAGCCGTTCAATCATGTAGTTTAACCTCCAAACAAGTACAGTATGTCTTAACAAGGCTAACAAAGTATCCAAAATCTCAATCAATCAGCTGCGTCTCGGATGTTGAGGGATGAACATCATTTAACAAATTTACTGTGACAGTAACACAGTAACAAATCATTGAAAATGTGTCAGGCCTCTCAGTCCCCTCAGAGTAAGCCAAACCATTGTCCATCAACGACCTCAACATGATGGAGACCGTTCTCGTACAACCATTCAGTCAAGCCACGACCTTGATAATCGAAGCTGCTCCACGAATTTGCGCGGCCCCCTGAGGTCCAGGCAGCCACCGTGTGGTCAAACAGGCAGGTTTGTGTTTGTGTGTTTATATATGTACGACAAGTACGACAAAACAAAGGGCAAGGAGCCTCATTATCAAATGGTCTCGCATGACGATAATCATACTACTATTATATATAGTTATATAGTAACTATATAAACAATATTTTTAAAATAAATATATGGGTGTGTATTTTTTTACCGTAGTCGGGCCGGGAAGTTTGAATAGGTGGTATGATTCGAGGGTATGATTCGGGGTATGATTCGGGGGTATGATTCGAGGGTATGATTCGCAGATGATTCGCAGCTTTGAAATTGTATTGTTGGATTAGCTGGACTTCCAGCAGTGGGCCCACTCTGCGCCGAGGCAGTAGGCAAGCAGCATCTGTTGGATGCTGGGCAGACTAGGCAAATGCACTCTTCCACCAAAGACTCCAGTGGCCCTTTGCAGGCCCCACCAAAACAACCAGGATGTGGGATGGGTGGGAGACTGTGTGGAGGTGCGTGATTCGGGTATGAATCGGGCATGAATCGGGTATGATTCGTATGGCCATTAGATTCTGCAAAAGAAGGCGGTCCTTTGGCTCTTCTTCCCAAGGGAGAGCACATGGGAACATTATGAGTACCCCTGGGATGTGAGCCTTTGCTCGTCCCACAAGAAGACACAAACAATTTTGGCCAAATTGAGTGCCCATGGAACACACAATTGCAAACGTCATGCACCATTGGCTCGTCACCTGGTTCTTACGTGTAACGTTTTGAGGGGTATGATTCGGGGGTATGATTCGAGGTATGATTCGAGGGTATGAATCGCTCAAGTCGAACTTCCAACCACTACATCAGGAAGTACACGCCAAAAAAAATACAAACCCATATGGTTAATTATAGTTACTTGCGAAGAAACACTCCATGAAAAAAAGAACACTCCCAAGCCACACTACGGCTTTGGTGGGAACTTGTAGAGCATTACTATGCATTACTGCATCTTACTAAGCAGCATATTAGAGTGCACTGTTGGTACTTGGTACCTGTTTATATGTGGGAACGAATCTGGAGGTTTGCTCGTTTGGGGAACTGATAGCTGATAGCTTCGAACAAATCCATGTCTCTACTAAGCGGTTGATCTACAAAATACAAGAATGATCTCTCGATTTCCTTCCTTTGCATGTGCCTGCCCTCGAACATCTACCACACTCCGCAGTTTTGAACACGAACCGCCCCCAAGCTGATGGGAAAAGGCAACAACGCAGAGTTTGTTCAGTCTGGCCGCCTGGCCGAACCAACCAGCAGTGCCCGACAGTAACACCGCTACAACAATCCGTCAAACCTCAAGTCATTGGAGGGATCATCAATAAACATTAGTCGTGTTTTTCCACCGGGATCATAGATTCCGGAACCATTACCATCAAGACTTTCCGCCCCTAAGAGCCCTGCATGCCCCGCCTCAACGTGCAGCGACCCCACTGAGTACCAGCCGCTGGTTGTTTCCTCGAACCACTGCCCGAGTTCTGTCTTTCCCGATGTTTGATGTGTTGGATTGATTTGATGTGTTGATGTCTTATGGATTCCATGAAACAGAGAGGGTTCATCCCAAAAATGTCCGCTTCCCAGTTTGAGCCGACATGTTGGGTTGATGGAGCAGCTTCGACCCATAGGAATTCGATCTTCAAACAGTAACTGAAGGTACAGCACATGCCCGTCCAGCAGGAAACCTAGGGCAACAGCTTTCAAGCTCTGGAGGTTAAATTTCTGATCTCTGGTAATTTGCAGCATGAAGTTTGCTCGAAAAAATAATAATATAAAAAAAAGTATATATAATTGTATAATATTATATGTAGCAAACAGGTCCTTAAACCATCTCTTCCAAGGTGTCTTCATAAAATGAGTGCCCCTGGAGAATAGGAAGGCACCCTTGGCAAACCATGCACAACATACGCTCGGGAGATCAAACGCTATACTTGCTTCCATCCTCCATCCTAAACACCCTGCAATTGACTGCTTTCTCATCACTGCATTGCTCTCACAGCATCGAACTTGTTTGACCTCGCGTGTTTGACCTGGCATGTTACAAAAGCAAAGGTCCCCTCACTTTCCTCCACAATCAACTTGAAGATCGTGGCCCAGCTTCCCTGCGATGGTATTTGGATGTATTTGGTATATAGGTATAGGTGTGACACGACTTTCCACGTCTTTCCACGGCTCAAGGCCCAAATAAAACCATCCAAGATCGCGCACCCTCCCACGGGCACCCCATGGACATTTGACCCACTTCACTCAACTCAGACACTTGAGTTGCCAAATCGTTTCTCTTTTCACTAGCACGCTTCTGGCGCGGAACGGCATGCTCAAATCCTTGAGTCCAGTCACCCAAGAGCGTCACCGTCTCACAAAGTTCCTCTTTGCTCAACCCATCCATTCACTTCTGTGACTTCTTGGAGTTTTGCCTCAACCCATGATGTGTCTGGACTGGACTTCGCCCTGCACGTGACTGGACTTCGCTCCACCCGGGGAGGACGGGATCTACTCAGTCTGCATCCGCATGGTCCGGAGGAGTCCAAGGCTCCAGGAGCTCCTTGGAACGGAGTAGTAGTAGTAGTAGTAGTAGTAGTAGTAGTAGTAGTAGTAGTAGTACGGTGGCAAATAATTAGTAGCAACAGAAACATGTCGAAATAGAAAATGGACAAGCCTTCCAAAGACTACTTTCTACAGTACCAACAATGTGTTGTTTTCCACTTTTTCTTGCACGTTGTGCTTTTGGTTGCAGATCTGAGCCTCAAGCTTAGTCTACTGGCAATTCCGGGGAAAAACATGTCAGTTCGTTTCCGGGAGGCAACCCCACACAGCCCAAATTCAAGTGGCTTAGTTCGTCCATGTTCACATATTCACTAAATTTCCCCAAACATTTCTTTTTGCTACGTCTGAATTCTCCACACGTCCTTTTTCGCCCAAAGTCCGCGGGCCCACCCCGCCGCGGCACCGCCAAGGACGCGCCAGACAGCTGTACTCCACGTGCAAACTCTTCCTGCAACCGGCTCATACTGAGCCAATGCCTCAAAGCGGCCCGTGAAGCATGGAGAAACAAGTTATCCACCCCGCAAATCCCCGCAACCACTGGTACGGTATGGCATAGCGAACCGATTAAGCTGCGTTCTCCCGCATCGTTTGGGAAAAACGAACAATAGTTGACATGGTGCTGCTTTACATGAAAAAGGCCATCAAAGCCTGTGCTCGACACTCCCCTCCCTGCTGGGGTCATTGCCAAGGGGCATGCAGGACCCAAGGTTGTTTGACGTCTCAAAAGGGTCTTCGATGCAGGGTCCTGGCAAATGTTGGCTGAACGGGTGAACACTTGTTCCTTCTAAAGGCGTACAACATACATTTTTCATATATTATATACATACATAGATACACTCAATATGCAGTAAATATAACTAAGTACATCTAATACATCTAAGTACATAATAATAAATCAATCAATTCAAGTTAAATAATACGTATGTAATTACTATAGTCAGCCAAAACCGTCACATCCTCGAGACTATCTTGCCTTCAGCCTCAGACCTTTGTCGATAATCTATATATAGTGCACTCTTGATCCGTCCGCGTCCCACACAAGAAAAAATAGAACTTCCCAAACTCAACGAGACTTTGGCAGCTACCTGACCGCCTACCTGAGTGGTGTATTCCTCTGAACCACTTCACCGGAAGCATTGCTTGTGGCCGTTGAAACCACTCGACCGCTCCTGGCTGCGTCTTGCCGTCTTCGTGCAGGAGCATCAGCGGTCGTGTGGGAGCTGCTCCTCAGATCAACGGACCAACGTCTTGGAAATGGGAAATCTTCATTTTTTTTGCAAAATCCATGGGAGTGGCCATGATTTGGCTTTGGTGTGGCAAGAATTTGGCAGCAACATATTCAAAAGAAAATGTGAGCCATGGTCAAAATCAACTGTTCCGCTAAAGGATATGACATGATATGACATTATGGGATTTTGCTGAGCCACCAAAAGGCTTTGTGCTCCTGTAACCACGTCCATCCTCAACTAGCCCAATGCATCATAATATACATCGAGAATCGAGCGTCTGTTCGTTCATCCCTATAAGTATGTACCTTGACCACCCCAATGTAGGTGATTCATCCGTAACAGGCCATCAGGATAGTTTGGTGCAAATGAAATTGTGGGTCACCCTGATTTCAGATCACCACAAGGTTCCCGAGCCAATAAGAAAGGATTTGGTGAAAGTGAGAAACCTTTCGTTCGATGAAAAGGGTCGTGGTCGGTTCAAGGAATGACAGTCCAGCCTGGACAAACAAGGGAATCTTTGTAGGATCTCTCCAGTTATTACCAAATGGTGTGGGATTGTGTCTGGCCAACATGTCCCAAACATGAAATGCATCAGTCTGGCGGATGAACTACCTGCCATGACTACTTGCATTTGGTGGATGAATTCGAATCAAGCAAATCCATTCGAAACTGGATGATGTTCCGCACTGGAAATATTGAAATGACCAGACACCATAACTGCGTGGTCTAAAGCTGATAGGCACTGATAGTGATGATTTTCAGGGTGTGTACTGAGCTAGGAACCAAAGACGCTTTGGCGATCATCCCCCCGCGTGATTCCAAGCTGCGTTGGCCTTGACGAACTGAGATATTTTCCTTCGCCCAGTCGAAGGAGGCGTAGAACTTCATGAAACCTGCGCGGGATTTGCGGATCTTCCTGCGGTCTCACAAATGACCATGTCTGGCTAGAATCAGAATCGAACCGCCAGTTTGTCGAAAACAGTAAAGAGTTGGGCTCTGAGTTGGGCATTTCTAAACTCAGCAGTCTATGACTGCAGGCACTTGGCGATGTTGAGGCCAATCCCATTCGAGTGATGGGCAACATGTTGTTTTCAAGGGATTTCAATTTCTGGGAAATGGTCGCTTGCAACTGGTGCTCAAAAAAGCGGCTGTCAAACGATGCAGAATGATGAATGTTTAATATCAAGATGGTTCCTTCATGTTCCTTCCCACAGCTGTAGTTTGGCCCAAAACTTGGAAGTCTTTTTCGTCTGTCTGCCTGCTGCCTGCGGTGGATTCCCTTCAAGAACCTGCCTTGCAGCAGCTCGCCGGCCGAAACGTTGTTCTTCTCTGGGCTGGGCTCCGGGCGGTCTCGCTTGGAGACCACAAAGCCTTGGCGCAGCATGGCGCAGCAGAGCGCCGTTTCG
This sequence comes from Durusdinium trenchii, assembly GCA_963970005.1. NCBI lineage: Eukaryota > Dinophyceae > Suessiales > Symbiodiniaceae > Durusdinium > Durusdinium trenchii. Next base: position 1,722,161 of record CAXAMN010011112.1, on the reverse strand, counting down.
GTTGGGCGCGAAGCAACACAGCGGGGAACTCGGGTTTCAACAACTGGTGACCCTTGAAATGTTCATGAATGTTCGGCGCAAAAAAAGGAGTTATACTATGTTATACTGAGGACTGGTGACTTAGGAGTTGTGTGGGCCAATGACATAGTAGTTGTGGCCCACTACTCCTGAAACACATGATTAATGATATGAAACATATTGAAACATGATGACAATGATATTGATTGTTCGTGCCGAAACCGGCATGAGGTTGTTCGAGCAGCCAGCATCTATCAAATATCATACACCAGTGGTGTGTACCTTTTGTTTTATCCGGGTCGATCGAAGAAATAATATGCATGTATACTGTATAGTATTGTATAGTACTATGTCGCCAGGGTTGCTCAATATCTCATGCAGGATCTTCAACATGGGATGGCCAAGAAAGGGGTCGGATTGGTCCGCGTACTACATCTCGGTTTCAACAGGCGGCAGTGACGGACGCCGTGGGGTCTTCCTGGGAAAAAGCGCGACAAAGAGCCGAGGGAACAGCCCATGTCGTGTGCTACACGATGTTGCTGCTCAAATGTATTTGTTTTAAACATCATGCAAAGCTATGCCTGCAAGGGTGTTCTTCTCTGCTTGTTGTTTTGAACAGAAACGGGGCCGGCGTGTTCCTGACAGGCACAAAAATGCCAACTGTGTAGATGCTTTACTGTTGCCGGACCGTCAAAATCTGTGTTCTGGGCACGCGCGCAACAAAAACAACAACCCTTATGGTATCGCTGGTGTGCGAAGCTCTACAAAATTGCCCCAACCCAGAACCCATGGTCCAAGGATGTCCAAGGTAGCCCGTCCACGGGCACCTCTGGAATCTATTCGAAGAAGTTTGATGGGCTTCCCTTTTCCAAAGACACCACACTGAACCAATATTGTTCCTACTGACCTCTTGTGGACTTCCTTTGGTTCAACACCTCAGGAATTCAAGAGAAAGTGGCAACCAAAGGAATCCCTTCTGATATCCTTTTGTTTCCTTGTCAAAAGCAACGCTTTTAACATGCCTGGACCATACTGACAGACTCTCATACCCAACGTGAATGATCGATCCGTCTCGTTTCAGCGATCGGGCCAAGAAACTCATTGCCGGCAGCTGGTGAGTGCCCTAAGGCGGGCGAGATTGACCAGTTGGCTGTGAGAAGGACCAGGGCGAAACAACTATGTGACGGTATTCTTTTTGCATTTTGCTTGGGGTGTGGTAAGTGCCAGCAAGATTCTTCTATGTGGAAAAGGAACCGGGGCTGCTTGACTTATCTAGCAGTGATTCCACAGTTAACATCTGCTAACTGACCAATCACCATGTTCATAAAAAAGGAGGAGAGTGATTCCACCAGTATTTAAAAAAGCAACAACCTCTTCCAACATTCCAAGTGTCCACCTGCAAGTAGTAGATGGCCAGCAACATCCAGCTGTAAGGTGACAAATGGCCTTTTGCAGCATGGCTGATGCCACGGTCCTGATGTGGGCATGCTCTGGGTCATTACTTCCGGCCTGATCATGAACCATTTCCTTCCCTTCAAAGACACCTAAATTTAATTGACAACAAGCAGCCCTGTTTTGTTTTTTGCATTTTGACTTGTACAGTCAGTTCAAAGGCAGATATTCCATCTCACACGACCGGCCACAGCGCGCTTGGTCCTTCGCTCCCACCAATCTTTCCGACGGGGAAGGTCCTTGGCCCAGCGGCGCACCAGCAAGATCAGCTCAATCGCCACGGGGTCCATCTCGCAGGCCTCACAGAGCGCGGGAGGTTTCAGGGAGGTTTCAGGGAGATCGCGGCGATTTCAGCTGCGATGTCCGCTCAAACCAAGAGCACCGGTCTTGGTAGATCCAAACTCCTGTTTAAGTCTGTGCCTCAAAAAGAGCGGCTAGATCTCCAGATCTCCCAGCCAGTACGGTTTATATAGTCATGTTCAGACTATGACTATGACATACTATGACTATGTTTGACAAAGCCTTGGCCGCAAAGTCTTGACATGCCTTGACTTCCTTTCTCAAAAGAATGATGTTGCTATATATGTGTTGCTTGATCTCCGCAAAGCTTGAAGACTTCACGTTGCCCAGGAGTTTCTCTTCGCCGGGTCGTTGAAGCGCTTCGCCCACCTTGAAGAGCTCGCTGCAGCGCGCAGGCATCAAGGCATTCACGGCCAAGTTGAAGGGCATGTTGCCCTCAAGGCAAACACAGCGGCTGGGCGAAGTTTCAGTGAAGCTAGGAGGTTACTGAACTGAGTTTCTGAGGACTCAGGAAAACATGGAGTTGTCACTAGTTAAGAGATCCCAGTTCATTTAATCCACCCAACTGGAGCACAACATGGCTCTAAAGCTCCCGAAACTTGTCCCAACCCTCAAATCATCCAGAAACACTCCGCTTGGCGGAGATGCGTCTGCTTGGGTGTTCCCCTCCATCCTTTGATGTTCTCTTTCCCCGTTTGGTCCACCTGCTCCGGTGGGGTGATGAGCGTGACCTTCGGCTCGGCCCCGCGGAAGGCCGAGCGCCTCGGGTTCGAGAGACGGGACACCGGCAGACCGGCAAAGCAGGAATCGCCAGACTTCTCAAAGTTGTTTCCTCTGTTTTCTGCATTGGTGTTGTGATGTTTTGTGAGTTCCATGTGATTTATTTGACAAACAAATGGGACAACTAAGTAGCAGCGCATGGGTGCATGGCGTTGTTCAAGGTATTTACCCTGAAGGAGTGTATCAACTCGCTTGAGACTGTTGGGTGGGGTCGGGATGGGGTAGCTTTCATGGGGAGCTCATTGGAATTCGGACCCATTCCATCCATTTTCATATAAAGGAGAACATAAGGAACTACTGTACATTAATGTGTGTATATAATATATTTATATATATATAACATAAATGTGGTTCTCCTTTGTCCTTTGTTAGGATAGTAAGTGAACGACCTTAGGGGTGAACACCAACAGAATTCCCACCAGCCCCTTGACTGCGAGCGCATCTTGTCACCTTTTTTTGCGACTTCCACAACTGAAGGCTCTCAGCCCAAGTGGCCGAAACTTGAAGGAGTCCTGGGAGACCAAGCGATCAGTGCCTCGGCGAACGTGCTGGGCATGGCTTCTTTTCTCCGCGGGTCCAGGAACACCAGCGGGACACGACACTCCGAAGACACATGAAGGTCGAAAAGCACTGAAAGGCTTTGACACACAAAAGCGTGTTATTCGTCATTGTTGTAATTGTAATTTTATATATAAACAACGACTATAAGTATATAGACATCCACTTCCATGCACAAGCGACCAGGTGGACCATCAATGTGTCCATGTCACAGCTGTGACCAGTGGAACTGTGTCACCACTGTTCCATCCACGACACCATGTCGACCATGTTCATCGGAGCGTCGCTTTCTTTCGGTGAAGGGAGAGTTCCTCTATGTCCGGGCATATCCTACGCTCATTATTATAGAAGTTTGATGAAGTGGTGCTAATCTTCTACTTTACAACTGCAGTGAAGAAGGGATAAACCTTGGGTACATCTCATTACCATTCATGGCCAATAACAGTGGATGATAATAATGGTTAGCGAATGCCTGTCCGAACAATATGACTATTTTACTGACTGTTACCGGTAATGGCATGGACCTACAGAAACCCAATACATGCTGACGGTCGATGACCTGATCATTGTCAACGAAGAACATCAGAGATCTCCGGCCCGATGTGGGGGTCCCAGCAAGTGCGGATCAGGGATTTCTGCAGCTTTCCATCAGCGCCCTCAGCGCCCTGGACTGAGAGGATTGATGAGAATTGGTGGAACATCGCGGCAGTGAAGACCTGAGGATGTGAGCCATTACAAAGCTAGTTACTCTCTTGGTGCAAAAGATTGAACAATAGATATTGGGCTTCTCGGTCCATGTACAGCCATTCCTCTTCGCGAACATGATCAGCTCCAGTTCCATTCCTCCCAAAAATTCCAGGAAATCAGGAACTGAGCACTTGGGCGAGAGAAATTATATAATCTGGGCAATATAAAATAATTCCTGGGTCGTCGGTTAATTTCGTTAAATTCAAAAACTGAACTTAGTGACGTCGTCGAAATTACGAAATTATGGTGACGTCGTTGTGCCCTAACGCCCCCAGCCAGCCAACACGCTGGCCAGCCAGGGGCGACCAAAGCTGAAGCCACGTGTCCACCTGCGCGCGAGAAGGCTCTGGCTAGTGGAACTGGAGCGATTGCAGTGGGTCTTTTGTGGTTCACACAATTTTTGTTCGTGTAGTTTGTTCACCAGCAATAAGTTTGGTCGTTCGTACAAAGATCAAGAGCCAGCTCAGCAAGCACAATGGATTTTTGCCAGGGAGGGAAAACTATTGCTTGAGGTCCGCGACACAAAGTGCAAGACCACCATTTCCTCTGACTGGGTGTTTTCCTCAGCTTGGCTAGTACATGCAAATTTGACAACACGCAAAGGAAAGCTAGCCAAAACCAATTTTTCCCAGCGTAGGTTGCCGAGCTACAACCTGATAAAGCCCCAACAATCCACTTTCAAGGCCGCCAGGCCTCAAATCCTAGTTCGGCGAACTAGGCCCGAAATCGTTTTTGGGGACCCTTCTGAAAAGGAGAGCTTCGTTTCCAGGCCCAGATGGGGAAACCCGACAACTATCTTAAAACAAGTCCCTGTAGTGAAGCAAACTCGCGTTAGGACCACATGCTCCACCTATGAGCTCGGCAAAGGTTATGGGTTCGATTCCCCTTGCCCCCCTCCTGTTTCCTTTCGTTGGCCCAAAATCTTGCTTCAAGACAAATTTGACAACACGCAAAGGAAAGCTAGCCCAAACCAATTTTTCCCAGCGTAGTTTGCCGAGCTACAACCTAATAAAGCCCCAACAATCCACTTTCAAGGCCGCCAGGCCTCAAATCCTAGTTCGGCGAACTAGGCCCAAAAGCGATTTGGCCAGGAAAGAACCAGTCAGGTTGGGTGTGAAAGGGAAAACAACCAAACCATCACTACTTCAAGTTCCAAGGATCTTTTCCGTCCACAAGATCTGGCTGAATGGTCCGTCTCTGAGAGGCTTTGGGGCTAGGGACTAGGGAACACGCTTGGCCGAACGCGGTCCGTAGGTGTTGTTGGGCACTCATCATGGCTGGAGGGCCACTTCATGGGGGGCACAACTAAAAGAACTTCAAAACTTCCCGACCTCGAAATTGGGCAGTGTTTTTTAGTGGTGTGGAGAGTGAGCAGGTGAGGCATGACTTCTTATTTTTTTGCAAACTCGAGCCCGAAAACTCAAGCAAAACTCCAACTGACTGACATCCTCTTCCCCATGCAAATCCAGTCCTAGATCCAGTGCCCACGCCCGCCCGCGCCTCCAAAATCTCTGCCAGGACTGTGAAGTCGATGAAGTGTGTGTGTGTGTGTGTTTTGCGTGTGTGTGTGTGTGTGATGTTAGTGTGACCATATACCTTAATTTCAGCTTGCTCGTTAATTTCAGGTGACGTCGGTGACGTCGTTTTATATTGCCTAGATATAATTATCCGGATCACTGCAAATGTCAGTAACTGCCAGTATGTTGGTCCTCATTAGCCATCGTGGGGATGTTCACGCCAGTATTGAAGCTCATGTAGAAGTTGAGAGGTGCTTCAAGGTCGTAACGCTTCTAATCACAAGTGTCCCTATGAAAAACGACATAATATAGACGTCAACGATGCCTATCAACAACGTCGAGATTAACTCATCAGCATCTATCAACTAATCAGTTTGACATAGTTTGACTAGTGACAACTTCCCCTGAATTATATAAGTGGTTGTAGCTTTCCTCGTCTCACAGAGTTGAGCGAGCGGTGTCTCGTGGTGACTCAAAGGGTGGCAAACCGAAAGCGCCGGACGAGGAGGAGGTTGATGTCAACTGTCCTTCCAATGAAAAGAGACATGAAAAGATGGCCAGGTCCTCTACCGATTGCGCCAAGTTCCCGCAATTGTCGTGAGAGATAGTGAGAGTATGTCCACCGAGTCCACCAAGCCCACTCACCAAGCCCCTATTTAAAATCCTATAGGCCTATAGCATCCTATAGCTTTGAGACCGCATCCGGCCTTGCCCTCCAGCGTGACAACCACTTCCACCTGCCCGGTCAGGCCGCTGCGACCCTCGCAGTTCTCACATGAAAGACCAACACAGCGTTGCGTGTTCTCGTTGTTTGTTCTTCCCAAACCAAGTCGTTTCACTCATTTTCGATCAGCCCACCCTCCCCCCTAAAAATTTAGAACATATATAAATCGATTCCCCAAAACCGCCGCTGTCGCCCAGCATCGACAACCGTCTCTGCCCCCCATGGGCACCTCGGGCACAGCGACTCCAAAGGCGGTGCCCGCCATGGGCCGCGCCAAGCTGAAGGCGTCCACCGCTGCACCCGGCAGCACGGGGCCCAAGGAGCGCTTCACGGCTCTGGCCGATGGCGGTGACACCGTTGGTCCGGTTGGCATGGCAGGGATCGGATCATTCAAACCAGACCAACGACATAAGGGATCATAAGGGGCTATATGGGGATCATTCACCGTTGGCATAAGGGCATAATTTAGGTTGAATGAGCCTAGAATTCATTGTTGGGGGTATCCTTGAATGAACATTCCTTGGACATGTTCCGTCGCCGTGGGTATAGGCTTTGTTGGCGCTTGCAAACGTTGTTCGTGCCAAATGTACGAGTAAGGAACGTCTGACCTTGAGTTAATGAGTTGACCTGCTTACATTGGAGCAATGCATCTTCCTTTCTAGCTTGAATTAGTTTCAATGTTCTGGCCGCTGGTTGAGACAAAAAACAGTTTGTCAAAACAACCCCCGAGTAAACCACGGTCGAACGCCCTGGGCGACATCTTCGGTGCTCGTCCCTACGTTTGGGTGAGCATGGTGGAGGTGAGACCTCCAATCCGGGATGGTCTTTGCCACAGTACTCAAAAGAAAAGACTCCAAACCCGGAGTTCTGAAGGTTTCTGAAACAATGAAACAACTTTCCTTCACCATGCTGGTGTGAAAGTAACAAGAGCGCAGTGGCTGTCCAGGCTTCAAGGAGTACACACGGCACTCGTCCTCTTACAAACTATAGATGGATGAGTGACACGGCACCCCGAACCTGTCTTTCACACCTAAATAGTTTGGTTTCATGATGTTTCATGATGTTTCATGAGTCCCCGCTGCCTGGCAATCTGCTCCACCTGTTCACGGCTGGCTGCATTCCTCAGCTCTGACTGTCAGGAGTCCGACGTCAGAGTGAAGTTGTCCCCAGAAGATGGTGCTTCAATGTTTCTCGTCGTCCATGGATGGGGGGCCTCTCTGATCTATCGTCCATGGCGTTAGGACGCACCAATGGCAGTGAACACGAGTTTCGTGTGCTTGGTTCGGCTTATGTTGAGACCTCACAGTGAGCGGACCAGGTCGGTTTCTAAGTGGAGAGGATCGAACCTAAAGCACTGGCAGTCCGGCCACATCCTGCCTGTTACAGATTCCGTGGGCGAGGGCGACGATCTCTCTAGGAACCAATTCCACGATGACACGCACATCAACCCAAAGACATGATCTCTGAGTTCCGGGCCGCATAACATGACAATGCATCTTGTGATATATCTTGAATGTCTTTGATACACACATATTATACAATCGTTCTTCTTTGGGCCACATTTCTGGACTCCCTAGAATTACATTCACCTTATAATATCTTATAATTATGATTCACCTTCAAAACGAGAGGCGGCTTCAAGGTCTCCAGGAGTTCGTTCACCTGGCAGAGGCGAAGGTATTCAGGAGACTGGGCCACAAACCTGGGTAAAGCACCGAGCAAATTTTACTTGGGATTGATCTTCCCAGGATGTCCTGGGAAAAGGTTTTGAACATCAATCAAACATATCATTCATGCACATAAGACGTTGTCCCACCAAACGTTGTTGCATCACCTCGAACTCGAGTGTCCTCCAGTCCCAAACCGGGGTATATGTACACGATTCATCTCTCAGGGGTCTCTTCCTGCCCAGATTCATCGCCCCCCTTCCATGATCTTCGTAAAAAGCCTGACGTTGTTCTCAACAATCCGGTTGAACAGGTCTCCGAGGTCTCTGCCTCCTCCTGCCAGTTGCTGGCGGCAAACTTCGGCGCCTGCGGGCTCGGCCAGGTGTCGGGGACCGAACGGCCCTGGCACGAAGGGCGGTTCGGGTGGCGACAGAAAGAACACCAAACACCATCGGGGTCAACTCAACCAACTTGGAATGTGTGGAGTCTTGGCTCATTGTGGCTCTTCTTTCTGGAGTCTCCAACCAACATGTCCAGCATACCCATGCTGCTGATTGGCTGGTCAAGTCCTACCCCTTCTCGGAATTTGGATGAATTTGGTGCTTTCCGCATTTCAAATTTCAAACAGTGCAAAACACCGGGATCAGAATGCTCAGCATGTCTCCATTGCCTAACTCTTCGCAGGATAAAGGTGTTCCCTTCCACGTTGCCAAGGACATGTCACCTCTTGACCAGTGTTTTCCCAAGATGGATACAATGCGTGGCGTGCGGTGCCCAAACAGAGATACTTCCTGGTGCTTCCGTCCCAACTTCGGCGAAGCCCAAACGGGCGCTATCCCGTTGCTGCACTTCTCAGATCCGCTGACCCTTGGCTTTCCAGCCTGTAAGAGTTCCTATAGCAAAGTAAAAACAGTTGGCTAAGCCACATGCTTCTGCCCAACAATGGAAACATGTTCTGCTGATTTCTTCAAGACATGGACTTTTACAAGCAGTTGTTGAATGATTACTTTATGATATTTTATGTATATATATATAGTCCAAACAAAAATGACAAAATTGGTTTTCAAGACTCTCCCCTCCTCCCGGAGTTCCACACGTCGCACACGCCACACGTCGCACGGCATCGCTACGGGGCCTCGCCTTGACAGGCATCACGCTGGGACGCTTGACGTCAGGCTTTACCGCCCTGAAAAACGGTGCAGGTGGATTGAGGTGACGAATGCCAGTCATCACGCCGCGCTGAGGTTCTGCTAGTGCCGAAATCGATCCACACCTGCATAGTCGCCAACCAATTGTTCCATGTACTGTAGAGTATTTAAACATGGTAATTGGTCATTAATATAGAGCCGACACAGTATAATGATATAGAGCCGCTATTCACTCAGTATAATGATATAGAGCCGCTACAGTGGAGGCTTCACTGATTTTTCCGATGGGAGGGACTTGGTAACTGCCAAGGGTCTTGCAGTCTTGGATGATCCGAGATGCAAGTTGTTGCCAAAACTATCAATAAATGAAAGAGACGATATTTATGGATATTTATAGAGATATCATTTGTTCTCACTTGTTGTTTAGAACAAATGAGAAGAATTGCTCAATTCTGTTCCCTCACACACTACACAGGTTGCTCAAGGCCTGAACTATGGGCCTTTATGAGGGCTGTATATATATATATATATAAGTATCGTACCTCCAGCCACCCGAGCTGCCCTGTCGCGCTTCACAAGATTGAAACCCAGACACGGAGCAGCGGGCACCGCTCGGAGAGCACTCCACTTCTGGTCCTCCGCTGCAGTGAAACCTGAAGTCCGCTGCAGCGACGGATGAGGTCCGAACCATGTGCGGTTTTGGCGCGCCAACATGACACAATGTGTGTGTATGCTGCGTATACTGCTGTGTATCTTATCCAAATGTTGTGCCATCGATTTGTTGCTCCAATGTGCAAAGCCTTCCTTTATGGCCCTGATTGGTTGTGTTGTTGTTCTTTTGTGCTTCATGATTCCCAGGCCGAAGGCATTTAATTCACCAAGGTGATCAGAGGTTCAAAGACTACACTGCAGTTCTCCACGCAGTGTTGCTGAAGCTGGCACGAGCTCGAAACCAGTGATCAGCGGCTGCAGTCTGGAGAAAAGATTGCATCAGTTTCTCTTTGTTTTGTGATTGAAATTGTCCACCGTGTTGTTGACCGGACCTTGCTTGAGGGCCATGGTCGCGGCATAACACATCATCCCCACCTAATCTGTCCTGAACCTCCTGAACCTTTTTGGCCCGGCCAACAGCCTGGCCCTAATCTCGGCTAACCTTGCTTTGTAAAATGTTGCAAACAAAAAACACATTGTATCACATTGTATACACTATTTACATCTATTTACAGTGGAAGAGACTGAACCTAGGCTGGCCCAAAACCCGTGAAAACACACAAGGGGGAGAAGACCAGCTCAACGAGCACTTCGTCGCAGATTGCGTAGGGCATGCGTCCGTAGATTCTTGCAGTTCAAAGCTTGGTTGTGGCATGTGTTTCTCTGCGTGTTGCAGAAGTTCAAGCTCCGCTTATTGTTGCGGCTTGTTGCAGTAGGGTGCGAAAGTCTGACCCCTCATGAAGTTGATTTGGCACAACAGCACCGGCATAGGACTGCACGTGCAAGACCTTGCTTGCCTGACATATCAAATTTGGTTGTGGATTGGGAACCCTTGCCGGAAGATGTCGTTGTAAACCGCGTTTGGTGTGCATTGCAGGCTTCATTCCTGGACATGTCAGTAGTGAGCACAGTGTTGACACATGCAATCTGCGTCGTGTCGCCCTTGCATGCTGTGCGTGTGATGACCCGCTGTCGGCCAAAGAACTTGCGCACCAGCCGAGCCTTGTAACACACGCCATGATAAACTGGGCTCTTGGTGTAGAAACGAAAAAGGTCACCGGCATGGATTTGACAACTTGTCGCATGTTGTAGACCTTCTGGCCACCTAGGTCAATTGCAAGTCCAAAGCCCCAGCAGGCTTACTTAGTTTACTTGTACTTGTTGTGCTCTTTGTGTCGCTGTTACCTTGGTAGCACAGCCTGCAACCGCCGTGCATGGACATGCACCTTGCTAGCACCCATGTCCTGATTTTATGAGCATTTGCGTGACTTGAGTTCAATCAGGAGCTCTGCCAGCCATGCGAAGTTCTTGCATAAATTTATCTTTAAGATTCTTTAAGCATGTCCCCTGGTGCCTTGTGCATATGGGTTGTCGGGGTTGAGGAGCTGTCCACGGTCAAAGCCCTTGGTAGCCAGTCCACCAAACGCAAAAATAACGTGAGACATAGCAAAGCCAGCCGGCTTGGCGGCAGGCGGCAGGAGGCCCCGCCGAAAGCTTTCACTATGTGATATCTGATACCCACAAAGCATCTCACTGACAAATCTCCGATGATCCGCCATTAGGAACGAGTCTTGCTGCCAGGTCTTGGCGGAGTGGTCGATCACGAGTCTGTTTTTCGCTAAGTGTTCTTCATGAACGGAGCCGATCTTGGCAAGTGAACGAAAGCACAACTTGTCCCACTGACTGATCAAGCTGGCCCCCTCGACTTCGTCTGTTTCACTGCTCGTCCCGACCTGTGCATGTAAAACATACTAAAACGATATGGGGCGCGAATCCATCAGCTTGTGAGCAGTGCTGGGGGTTGCAGTGAACTGCCACTCGCACAAAGAGCAAACCAAGAGGCCGACCGTTGGGCGCGGGGTTCCAAGAGTTGCGCGGTGGACATGTAAGCAGAAGTACCGGGTTGCGCTCACATTGCTAGGTTGTCCCCGGCCATACTTGCAAGCATGTAGGTGGAAGAAATGGAAGCTGGCGTACATGTATGCCGATGTCAAGTCCAAGTATTTCAACAGTGGCATTTGTCGAGCTTGCTTGAAAGATTGCCACGCATGCTGCCGATGTGTGGCAAGCTGGGCCGCGCATCCATGCAAGCGGCTTTACAAATCAAGAGCCCGAGGACTTGAAGCAGGCCCTGGGGTAAAGGGTTTGAAGCACATGACCTGTTCTCTGCCGTCAGTGACCTGCGCGCTGCGAACACCACTCCTCCCTATCGGTGGTGTTTTGTCTAAGCGTGCATCTGCTGGGCTATATTGGATGTTTCTGAAGCGCATTGGGTCAACACTACCCACCTGCGATGCGCCTCCGTGAACCAATTGCTGCCACTCGCTATGTTAATGACATCTGTGTTGTTTTCTTCTGTTCTTTGCACCATGTATGACAAACCAGTGTGTTTCGATGCAACACAACCAAGAGACTTGGGATATCTATCCAAATGTGTATATATATATATACACTCTATATACTACTACCGTGTATTACACTATGTGCACCTCTCAGCAGCTTTCATCAGGCCATCTGCGGCTTGAATTTCACTGAGCAAAGAGACTTGGAGGGCGCTGCTGCAATGGATTATGCTGACGACCTGTCCCTCGTGTTGGATGCGTTTTTTCGCACCGCTTTCGCACCCGCTCGTCGCGCCTCGGCTCCGGCGCTCCTCCCAGGAGTTCCCGCGCGCGGCCGAAGAAGCCAGACGGGAACTTGGCTTCTCCGTGTAGGGTCGGCGCGGAGGAGCGCCCTGGCACCAAGGCCAGAAGTATGGAAAGGATGGTCCTTACTTCACTTTTCCATACTTTTCCCGATGGTTTAAGTTTTGAGGGTACTGAAATGTACTGAACCACAAAAGTTGTGGCCTAGGAAGGGAAATGAGGAAATCCACCAGTGTCCTTCCCTTGCAATCAACCTGTTTGGGTGCCACATCCAGTGGGGGTTGACAAGATGGCGACTCTGGCGATCATGACCTTTTGGCGGGGATTGAAACCTTTCCAAAGAATGGACATGACATGGAGGCAAACAAAACAATTGAAGTGGCTATAGAGTTGGCTAGTAAACTAACATATATATATATATTATACTGTATTCTATTATATATATTACTATATGTTATATATATATATATTCATGCAAGGTGGTCAGTGAATGAGAAAGTGGTGGCTAATGAGAGGCAATTTGGCTAAGAAAGGACTGCTTGAAGTGGGGCCCAGTGCATGTTGCCACAGAAGCAAAAGCTGGACCATATGTCTGCAGCAATATGATACAATATGGTCGGCCAACGAAATGAACCCTGAGCAACCCTGTTTCACCCCAGGCTGGCAGGGTTCCACAGTTGATGCGAAGCAAGTTCTAGAAAGGTGGACCAGTTCCTTGTTGAATGGCATGGAGTGGGCCTGGTCTTCTAAGACCTAGCATGTCAGCTTCATCCCTACTGAACCAGCACTCTCATGTCCATCCACAACAGTAACTACATCCTTTGGCGGCGAACGCCCCGCGGAACGGCCTCTGGCTGGCGCTTCACCGTGGGCTCCAACCACTGCATGAACATATACCCTGCCTGGCAGCCCAGTGATCTGCAGCTATTCATGGACTGGATCCAACGGAAAAGAACAACTGCACGAAACCATGTGTATAAAGACAATGTTTTAATCCAATAGCACAGTATTGCATAAATATAATAGGCATATATAGGCTTGGGTCCGCTCCAAGCGCTGCAGGAGTTTCCTCAACCATATTGAACGATGCAAAAAAGGAGTAAATGTCGAAAGCTTGTGGGCGCATGGGCCCTTCCCCAGGGCTGGATTTCAAGGGGTAATGAAGAGTTGGGGCCTAGGCTGGAGAAAAGTGGATCAACCTTGGTTGCACAGTTCCACCGTGGTCGCAGGTCCAAAACATTTCCCAAAATGATGAGAATGGGAATGGCCCTTAAACTCGGGTTGATCACCTCCCATGTGTACCTGGTCATCGAGATTCACCCTTGACGAATTAGGAAGGCTTGAACCTGCTGAGCGGGTATGGAGTTCTGAGGTCCCGGGCCGCTCCCAAGACAGCGGCCATCAAATGATGGATCTCCAAGGGAAGGACAGCGGTAAGGATGGCCTTGGTGCACTTGTCGTGACGAACGACGAAATGGTCGGAGACAAAACACCTCTATATAATCATGGTATCGGATGATGTCAATAGCATGGGATGAATGATCAAACAAAGGTTCGATAGTTGCAACTACCATTACTGTAATGTTCACTTGGACATATACAAAGTTTTTGTCGAACCTATGCTCTAGTGGCAATACTCTGCCCAACACCTCCATGTCCACAGACCACTTGAACTGTTCTCGTCAAAAATCCACCTCCAAATTCTAGGAGAGGCGCCTTTTTGAATCTGGAAGTTTTGTGAAGCTTTGCTGACTCCAACAGTGAAAGTTCCAGTTGAGTTTGCATCGAATTTGACTGAGATGACTCATGCTTCACCAGGTATATTCTCTCTCTCTCTCTCTCTCGAACAGCTTCACACAGAGGGTTGATCATCAGCCATCTCCCGAGATGGCCAGAGCCTCGGCGGGTTCCCCTGCCAACAGCGGCCCTGAAGAGGACAGGGTTCCCCAGTTGGACCGATGTGTCGAACTTCAATCGTTTTCGCTGGGCCACTACCAGGCCATCTGTTGAGTTCTCATGGCGTCCATTCAACACATCAACAAAATGGCCAATGACCAAGCACTTTCAGGAAACTCCCTTTAACTTGTGGGTCTGTGTCAAAGAATGTTTGATCCTAAGCAGCAAACCAAATCTCAGCAGGCTTCACTCAGCAAGGCTATCAAACGACCATCCCCAGCAGTTCTCCCAAGAGGCTGCAAGAAGGATACACTTGCTGCGTGCGTCCATCTTGCCAATTCCGCACATGGCGGACGGAATCGAGTCAAGTTTGAGTTGCATGCCTTGGTGGAGATCAAAACTGGCGGATGTTCGGAGCTCTGCATAGCTCATCTCCCTTTGGTTTGAAGCCTGGAAGTGGACGGGGCCCCTTGTTGGAGCCATTGTCCACTTCCATGTTTGTTGGAAAAAGGAAAGGGTGGCACTTATAGTGCCCCTGGCATCAATCCAAAAAAATAGCCATGCCATACCACCAATCAGCCCACTACATTCCACCACATCTCAAGTCCCCACGGAACACTTCGACATGACTTCACCACACATCTGACCATTACAACCCCATCCATAGAATTCCATATAGACATGTTCGGTAGACGTTCTGCTGACCCTTGCGATTGTCGATGTTCAGCTCAAAGCCTGCATGACAGAATTTGCATCCTACAACCAGATTTGTAAACTTAGCGATTGTCTTGTCATGCAAAATGTCCCACAGTACTACTGCGTACATATCGTAAACAAAGAGAACTCAAATTAAAACCGGAGCTCCTATCAGTCCTCTTCAAGTAGCAATGCCCAAGTATATAGCGCTCTCACATAGGAAAACTTGGAAGCGCAAACGAATAATTAAATGTCCTGCAGGATGTTGTATAGATGAACACACATCCGCCAGCCCATAGATCTCGGATATTTGCAAATGCATATATATATATAAACCCGTTTTCTCTGTAACCCATCTCTTTGATCTCCCAACGATGTCCGGTCCTGTCAGGGGTCAAGTCCTTCACACTTGGACCATCTTGGACCCAACATCTGGGATGACCATGTGCAGTCGATCCACCCTGTTTTATGTGGAAGACCTGGGTCGGGTCGAGACTGGATGTTGTTTCTGGGAAAAAACATGGTGAAAACCACCACTCCATCGCTCCAAGGCATCCATCGCTCCAACGCACGGCTCAAGCCGCGAGTGTTGTTTCGTGAGATCTGCCAAACACGACAAACACCACAAACGACAACACCACAACAATCTGCCTATCCTGGAGAGGATGCCTAAAAATGAGCATTTTGGCGCTGATAGGATTTACTGTATCCCTGGGCTGCCAAATCCTTCAGCCCGAGCCACGAGGCATGAGTAGGCCAGATGCGAGTCCTGCTGCTCGGGCTGGCGGACCGGGTGGTGTGGTAAAGCTACTCTTTTGCACGGTCAAATTAGCCAGTGAAATTAGCCAGTCACGACAGAAAGTGGTTTTCTTTTGGCACTTCAAAAAAGGTATAGGTCTTTAAGTCTTACCAGTCATTTTAGATTGCCAAATTTGAAAAAAAGGAGTGAACCTCAGTAGTCGGTAGCAATGGGGATGATGTAGTTAGGTAGTTTTGAACACCTAGTCCACTTGTATTCGTGGCATCTGAATAGTCTACAAAATGAAATCATATAAATCTTGTCTACAAAATGAGCCTAGGCATCAAAATGAGCCCCCTCGATCAAAATACAATTGAGGCCCTCATTTATATACTAGGCTTTTTCATAGCTATGTGGCTATGTTTGCCTATCATTTTGGAGACTGTTTTTCAAGGCCTCATTTTGTAGAGCCCTCATTTTTAAGGCCTCATTACTACAAAATGACTGTCTCAACCCCATGCCTATATGTTAACGGGGATGGAATCAAAACATGACGATGTTGACCGCCAAACCATTTCGATTGATATCGTAGAGGAAATTGTGACGGGGATGCGTTTCTTGCATTTTTTACAACATGCCCTTCCACACTTAAGTCATGTATATACCTAAACATCTTTGCAAAATGTGTTAAGAATCTTTAAGATTCATACAAAATACTTCGTGCACACTTGAGTCATATATCCAGAAAGTATTTACACGATCAACTATTCAACTTGTGTTCTTACATAATGACATGTCGAATTCAGAAAAACATACTATTATCCTGGGCCTTGATCTCACTTGTTTACCTACCAAATGCATGGTGCCCCGTGATGCCCTGTGAGCCTTAAAAAACACCTTCTAAAAAAAACGTAGAAAGTAAAAGGTGCAACCATTTTGTAGGCTCAAAATATGATGTTGCTACTAAAATGGTAGCTCTATACACTGGCCAAACAAAAGTTGCGCTTCTTGAGACACAAACTCATGTCAACCCTTACCCCCTAGAATCCTACATTGAGATACCTGGGGCCTGGGGCCGTGTGGGCGGTCATTTTTCACACCGGAAAGCTTGTTTTTTGAACATGGTTAACACGCATAAACTTTTGTCTGCCTGAAGTAGTGGCCTCAAGGCCCGTCATTATAGAAAGGACATTTAACGGGGATGTTCTTCAGAGAAAGTACCAGTACCAAATCTAAGCCCGAAATGGGACCCTTCTTGGCTGATTTTCATGCCAGGCACACGGCTCTCTACTCTTCCCAAAGCGTAACATGACCCAGTGAAGATCCGGTATCTGACTGGCACATGGGCTCATATGGGCTCAAGGGACCAAAGCCTCAAAGTTCGGGGAAACCCGGTATCTGTTCGAAGGGTTCACTTCCGATCCCAGCCCCAAGCTGACCGCTCCTGGCTCCTGGCAAAGAAAGTTCGATACCGGATGGTAAGAGGTTCGATACCGGGGTAGTCGTCGGGATCTTGAACTAGTATGGCTGCGGATGGCTTTGGAGATCTTCGCACAAACAAGCCAAACTTGCACAAACTTGCACGCGATCACACTTGTTCCATCTCAAACCCTCCAACGCAAAATCCCAGTTCAATCCCCCTACAAACTTGGGTCTCCGCAGATTTCTGGGCCGCACACGTGTGGTACCACTTGCGGTACCATTTTGCACCCCACATCACACCGTGACACCCAAAGAGCCACCGAGCGTCACTGCCGCTGTTTTTTCAGGCTCCGCGGCCTTAAAAGGCTCCACGGCAGTTCAGACTGACTCGGTCGTCCGGGAGAGCGGCGACGGCTCGGTTCTCCTTTTCGGCCTGGCGAAGAAAGAGGATGTGGACAGAAGTGGGCCACCACCGTGCCATCCGTTTATGGAAGAGTAACCCCAAAGACCCTGAACCCAAATCTGGAGCAACTCAAAATATCACAACCGCATGCAAGAGCCGTTCACCATTCCAGGTGGCGCCCTGGGTGTCCCTTTGACCATCCCTGTCAGACACATAAGAAGCTGAAAGATTACAGTAATTATGTAAGATATTGTATTACATTGTATTACATAGTATCATATTATATCATATATATTATATTATATTATAACATTATATATTTGTTGTGCAAATATGTCTCTCTGCCATGCTTCTTATTCCCGTGCAGCAAGGATTATTGTCTCACGAAACGGTGTTCGGCGATCAGGGTGGATTCGCATTCCGGGGGGTCCCACTTCGTTGGTGCGGTAGATTATCCCTTACCCTATGAATCCTTGGACCCGCCATTAGCCCCTCCATAGTAGGAGGGGTCCAGACCCTCAAAACCCTTTTCATTTGAGGGGGGGAATTCTCCATGTGCATCACGGTGTGTGTTGGCATTGATACCTCCTGGGCAACCAACAGGGCAATGGGTGAAATACCCAAGCTGTGCATGGATGAAGACCACCAACAACATCCAACAAAACCAAAACATGCTACTCAGCTACTCCAAAGGCCTCCCGCATTTCACTTGCCCCAACCCCAACCACCGGATCGTCTTTTTCCGCTTATCTTTCAAGCTCGGATCTGCGAATCATGTCGGACTGTTGCGAATCATGGAGGGTGGCTGCAAACCAGGATTTCTGCTGAAGAGCATGTGGGCATTCAAAAAATTAGGGAAACCATGGGAGACCTGCGAAAGACCCAACATGTTAACACCCCTCCAGATCCCTCCACTAACTCCAGTGAAGCTTCTTACAACCTGCTACAATGAAATGTTGCCCTGGAACCTGCAACCGCCTGAAACACATTTATTCAAATCTACATTGTTTAATGTTGCCCAACCAACCACATTGTAATAGCTCAATGATGTATTGGAACAACCGCGTAGACTTCAACAAAGGCTGTGCATGGTTCCAGGGCTGTACTTAACAACTAATAACTACAGTAGATTCCCAACTTTCGGGGAATCTCTAGGCAACTTGTACAACTTACAACGAACAAATCGAAGATCGCCGGAGATAGCTACTCACTTGTAAGATGGCCATCCCGGTTCGTTGGCGATGAGATCCAGGATCTCTTTGGGTAGTTCTTCTGGGCCAGGAATTAGCAGCTGATGGTCGTCCAAAGCGTCGTAGACCAAGGGGTATTGCTCCTCACAGTCGTGAGCTGTGCTGCGACAGCACCAAGGTTTTGGGTCGTGGGCAGCATTTTCGGCATCAGCGTGACAGGTGCAATCGACCGGAAGCTCTCAAGCGCAGAGCTGAGAGCGATGTCGCAATTCTCGTCTGATGAACCCTTGACATTATTACAAGTTATTTCCAATTTATTACCACACTTTGGACCTTATTAGTGGACAAAATCCCCAATTGAACGTCTGTTCAGGAGTTCAGCTGTTTGATGAGCGGCTCAAGGTTTCTTGAGTGTCAAGGATCATCAGAGATGTTGCAAAGGAAAAGGTTGTAACAACAGCCGTCCACCGCAGGGCGTTGCACTCGCTCCAAGAGATCTTGGTAAGCAGCTGTCTTCACCACTTCTCCATTAGCGCCCTTTTGCGCTACTCTGCGCATCATGTACCTTGATTGCTGCTCATTCAAATCAATCCCAGCAGTTTGGCTGCATGGCCACGATGAAACAGGTTCTTTCGATTGGGCTTTCAATCGAATTGTTTTCGCAAAAAATAGGGGATTGAAATACGAGTCAAATTGCCCTCGGGCCAAAAGTATATTGCATAATATTGCACCTACATATTCACAGCGAAACAAT
The DNA here is from genome assembly GCA_963970005.1 of Durusdinium trenchii. Taxonomy (NCBI): domain Eukaryota; class Dinophyceae; order Suessiales; family Symbiodiniaceae; genus Durusdinium; species Durusdinium trenchii. Next base: position 1,702,794 of record CAXAMN010011112.1, on the reverse strand, counting down.
AGCTGAGTATTGCTGCAGGATTGTGTCAATTCCGAACAAAACAACCAATTCCTTTGTCAAGTTCGATTCTGCTCCCATGCCTTACTAAACTCCTAAAACATCCTAAAACCTTGAAGCCAGTGACTGATAGAAAATGCCCTGCTTCGGGTCGCCCTCCGGAAAGGTGATCCGCAACAAATCCTGGCCCGGAACAAAGGGATAGGCCTCACCTGCCAGCGGAGGTGAGCAATCGACTGACCCAACGGCCGGCATGGTGGCACCGGTTGGAGCCTGTGCCTCCATGGGCGATGCGGAGCTTGGCCAAGCTACTATAGAGGAAGGACCGCATCCGGAACCTAAAACACCGGCTGCTTGGCAAAAGCCACCTCACCCCCAAACACCAAGGCTTTCCACCATCCAGGGGCGGGTCGACCTAGATGTACAGTTCACTAAAAAATGTGTTCACATTCTTTTACTGTTACTACTAAAAATTGACATGTTGCCCACCAAACCATGCTCTCCGTAGTCCCTGTCCCTCTTGGGAATTCGGTATCTTCGGTCTGCGGCCATCCTGGTGCGTTTGTCTCCGCGTTTGTCTCCACGACCCACCTTTGGAGTCCACCAGCTGATCTTCGGGGCCCAGCACATAGACATAGTCCTCCTGACCCAGTGCGATCCACTTCCGATCCGCGGAGATCTGCCAACTGCGCTGGGGCCGGGTGGCGGCGGACCTCGGGGAACGCAGCAGGTTCCCAAACGGCCGGTGTTCGGTGTTGGTGGTTGCCTTTAAAACGAGCGCATGGCTTGACAAAGCATGGCAATGGGGCCTCCCAAATGTTCTGCTCCAAAAGAACCGTGCACTTCAAAGGTTTGCTCGGCTTAAATCTAAAACGCACTCCAAATGTGAAATATTGTGAAATCATATGAAATCATCCATATAAGATAGCAATATATAGCATATGAATGCATATGACTGTTCCCCAAAGGTCCTGGGGTTGGACTGGCAAGTCAGCTCATGGAATTTGGTTGAGGCTCGTTCCACATGTCCATCCCCGAACGCGAGTTTCTTCGGGATTGCACATTAGTTTCAAACATGGGGATTCACTCTTAACATTCTCACAATCACGCGCGACTGATTGTAACAATTCCGGTGCTTGATCAGATCTCTAATGTTCTTCACCAAGTACGCCCACGATATGTCGTTCTCCACAGAAATCCAGCAGAAACTCACTGCATGTCTCCTTCTCCGTCCAAAAACATCCAGACCCATCCAAACCCGAAGTGTGTCAAAGCGTCTTCCAATAAAGGAGCAGGCTCCCCAACCAATTGCTCCCAGTGGTCCAGTTCACAAAGCCCCATTTCCATCCTTGGAAAGTGTGGAGTCGGTCAGGATCCGTCAGGTGTGTCACACGAAGTGGTTGGGCTCTTGATGTGATTGTGGTAACTACAAAAGGGTACAAAATCCTATTCCAAATTAACATGGTCACAACATGCAGAGGCCTAAACTTTGGCACAAACAACTGGAAAACACTAGACAACATTTATTGAAGCCTGGAGCAGGCTTGCCCCAGAGAGAAATCCTCAAGCTGCATGTCTCGCCGGATGATTAAGGATCTCAAGACATTGGAAAAGAACTTGAAATATTCATGTACTTCGTCAGTACCCTAAGGCCCTGAAGCGGTGATGTCTTGCGGGGTAAAAAGAAGAAAGATGTGGCTCAAAACGCCTGCATGTGAATCTCTCTTGGTCTCTCGACCAGACCACCTATAACATTCCTTGCTCCAAGCATCCCTCTGTTCCGGCTTCATTCCAGTGCCCTGACTCCAAGAAGACACAGGTCTCGTTGGCAATGTTGTCCTCCATTTTGGCTGGGGCAGAAGCAACCCCCAAAAAATGAGAATATTATCAAACAAAAAGAGAGAACATATATACAGTGTGTATATATGCCTGTATTTATATATATATATATTCATATTAAAACAGGTCAGAAGATACTCTTCTGGCTCCTATAAGAACGAGAGTATCTCTGATCCGCTCGAAACCTGCGCACAAGAGGTAACGACAATTACAGTTTCCAACCAAGAAAGAGGGCACGCCAAGTGACATGCATAACTGCGAAACTGGATGAAATTGGAGTCTTGGAGTGGTTAGGACTGAACATCCGTCAAAAACATCCCATGTTTGCACATTTCAATAGAATCAAAAAGAACACCCCGTGTTTTTCAACTGCCCGAACCAAGTATATCACTAAATCAATGTCGCTGTGTGTGATCATTTGTCTCTACAATAATATGAAAGTCGCTCTTGGTTTGTGGCGAAGGTGGCTCGAGAGAAGTTCATCAGTTCTGCTTCCTAAGGACGCACTGTTACACCTCGTTACGTCTAAGTGTTGGACCAGAAGAATCCAAGGGTCCTTCATCCACCAAACACCTCGCAGAAACTCTGGGCAGTAGTTCATATCAGCGGCTGGCGGCTGCATCATCTCTAAGAACCTGAATGAACCACTCCAACGTTGACAAGCAAGTCTGCCAGAGTGCATCAATGTGGATGTAATTTTCAATACTTGTGCCAGGTTGTGTTTTCGATCATGGCTTGCTACTTCATTGAATTGACACGAGGAAGCCATGTAAGCGAAAGATATAAATAGAATATATATATATAATATTTATATATATATATATGGAGCAGCTAAGACAACTAGCAACTCTTGTTGTGGTCCCTCGTGGTCACTCTAACCAGAACCGAAAACCAAATGCTTGATCAGTGATCCGCAAAGAAACCATGTGTCCGGATTCGAGATCAAGACGTGCTTTAGATCGGCACCTGCCAGAACGGTTTCGGATGTGCAAAAGCAGAAACAGAAGGGCTACATCGGTTTGGATTCCACGCAGAGGTTCACGGATTGCCACATTCCTTATATATATATATATAGTTCCTCCTTTTTGATCCGTTTTATCATGCTTTACACAATCGTCCAGTCCGAGTATAGTGGAAATCCCACTGCCGATATGATCCAGGTCCAAACGACCCGGTTGGACGCAATTGGATTCATAGGGAGGCAGGCTTGCGCTTGAGCGAAAGTCCATTTCACAGTTCAACGTCATGGGGCATCCATATGTCCAGGATTGTCCGAGGTCTTTTTGTATTTCCAAATGCAGGACCCTTCAAACAAACGCAGGACCTGGACAATCCTGGACGTTTTTCTTCAAACAAACGCAGGACCCTTCAAACACACCCTACGACCTCCGGCGCTGCTCCTGTTCGCCCCGCTCGCCCCGGCTCCTCAGCACTGGATCGCCGCATGGGTACTTTCCGCCAGGCAGCAGGGGAAGTTGCGGAACCAGGGGGTCCTATCACGGTCGTTCGGTCGTCCGGATTGGAGTCTTCGACGATAGCACAACCAACAGGTGCAAAGACTTACTCCGATTGTAATGTTGGCAGGGTGAGATAGAAAACACACAAAAAGGGGGCCCAGTAGCATCCGATATGGCTGTATTGGACCTGGTAACTTTGATACGGAAACGCATCTGCACGGAATCCGAAGTCCGCGACATGTCCCAAGATCGACCCGTTCTGACTTGTCATGGCACACGTCACATGGAGGTTCCATGCTGGTCTCACTCTCATGGTGAGATATATTGTGAAATATGGTGAACTTCCTAATAGCTTCTTTGTTACTACTAGTAAGGCACTTGTTACTACTAGCGAGGCACTTGTTCCTAATAGCTTCTTTGCTTGAAATAAAATTTCGCCACCAACGGCGCATGTTTTCGGCACCGAAGCTAGCCCTGCAGCCCCTGTGCCTGGGTGCGAGGAGGTTGACATGCCGCAGCCTCGACCACGACCAGGAGGGCTTCTTTTGCGGGGGATCGTAGCACATGAGGTCCACAGGACACTCCTCCCGTGCCAAGCCCACCGTGTTGGATGGTGACCACTCCCTAGGTCCAAAGCGATACCCACCCACTGCCACAGGTTCTCAGGATTTTGAAGTCTAATTACTTAGTAACTTGAGACATACCAATAGTAACACCTTATAACCAACACTAATAGCAAGTAAATAGCACTTAGTAATACCTCATAACTACGTGCTGTTTAGATCGGACTTTGAACCATGGGCTACGCTCTGGGTAGTAAATTCTGATCATTGTAGGGGAGTCAACTCTGGTCTCAGGCTTGTGAGAAGAAAGGTGTGCTAGGGAGACCTCCAAACTAACCAAAGGGGTGTAGTATGTTTTATATAGTCTATGTTTCCATGACTCAAAATCTCACGCACCAGAATTGCTCCTTGATGAGCTCTTGGAATTTTGCCCAATCGATCTTGCCATTCTGCCACGCCGCGGCCATGGCAAAAGCCAAGGCTGGGTCAAAGAAGATTCACGGAAAACAACACATGGTTTTGCCTGGCCTTTCCATTCATTGGGATTTGGCATCTCTCATCGGAAAGCCAACACATTTCATTTAGCGATTTTCAGCACGAGGCTTTAAAGGGACAAGACTAAAGCCATGCCAGGCGATTAGAATGGTGGCTCAAGCATCCACCTACAATTGGCACAGCTCGTTTATGATACTATACCGATTACAACAGCCATCCTTTAGGAGATCATATCAACATGTGAAAACAACACACTTCTAATCAAGGACGTCAACGTGACAACGTGTGATATCAACGCTGGTCTTTAGTGTACGGCGGGCGATGTTGTCTGCACACCAACGTACACAATCGAAGCAAAAGCTTGACACCCAGTGTTTTTTGCATCTGACTCTGTTCCACTCCTTTCCAAACGGCTCTAGCCATAACTCCTGTTTTTTGGAGGGCTGCGGATAGATTCTGGTTTAGAGGGCTGCAACTTGCACTGAAAACGATGCAGTTTGGTGATAAAACCTTCTTTCCAGTCAGCTATACTTTCAAAGCCTCACAGAAAACACGTGCATTTCCTACACTATTGGACATGGTTGAGTAAGCACGCTGCACTCAAGGAAACAAATAGAAAGGGATTTTACTGGCAAAGCCCTGTTGCTTGTGCAACGCGTCAAATTCCACAGGGATGAAGAGGTGCAGAATTGTCGAAGCGAAAAATGTCTGAACGGATGGCAAATAATGAATGAATTGAAGATCCCAGGACAGCTAAGGCCAAAGATGAGATTTTAGGCTGCTACCCATGTGAAGCACGAAGTAAGATTGACCAACGCGACAACTTACTCGCTGAGGATATAAGAGATGGGTCAAATAATAAGACAAGAAAACATCAGAACTTTGAACTTGGCGACTTTGTTTGGCTCCAAGAAGATCATCTGGAGAAGCGGGGCGTATACGCTATGAAAGCATGGAAGAGCGTAGACGCTATGAAAGCATGGAAGAAACACTGTAGTTGATATTAGTTTATATATATATAAATAGATAGATCGAAGTCGGAGATCCTGCAACTAGTAGGCTGGTTCAGTTCAGTCTCTTTGGGTGCCCGATGTTGATGCACAAGAAATCATGGAGTCGAAATTTGCCAAACAGAGCCCATTCCGACCACGAAGCATGAATTCAGGTTGCAAGAAATGGTATGAGATGGGCTAAAGTCGCAGAATAAAAAGAGGAAAGCCACATGGAAGCTAGTTGTGGTTGGGATTCTCTTTGACACTCCAATCCGTTTCATCGGCGAGTGCACCGAAGAGCCGCTGAAATTTCTGCTTGGTATCCAGTTAAAGCAGCTAGTCGTGAAAATCATGAGTCCCGCTTTTAGAGGATCTCACTGCAATGTCGCTGCAAGCTCTTCATCTGCTGGGTGTTTTTGGCAGGAGACTCATCACTGGGAGCTAACTTACCCTGCTGAACAGAATAGGCGCAAGCTGGAAACAGCTTTTTCACACACCTTCTTCCCGAATGTCCAACGGTCATAGCGACGGTCACTTGTAGGACGGCCAGCCCGGCTCTTTGGCAATGACCTCCATGAGTGGTTCAGGCAACTTTTCTGGGCCTGGCACCATCAACTGATGGTCATCCAAGGAATCGTAGATCGAAGGGTATTGATCCTCGCAGCAGTGCACAGCTCTCCAGTCAGTTTGGCTCTTGGATGTGGTGGGGGTGGGACAATGGACGGGGAACTACTGTAGTGTACAGCTTGCAGGAACACCCACTCTGTAAGCTGTTACGGACACAACAAATTTATGTAATACCAGGCTCTGACAGAAATTTGATCCAAACATGTTCCAATTACACTTTGTGCGGTTCCATGAGGCCCATGAACGACAATGACAACGTTCTCCTTCTTTGAACATTGATTTGGGGAACTCCAATTGAGAAATAGTGAGCTAAAAATTGCAAATAAGCCAAAACTGCCTGTGGGAGATTGTGAGAGTGTCTTTGGGTCCAAAGTAGTGGAGCTGAAATCACCATATTTAATCATTGTATTAATAATTAATAATACGGTCTGTCAGTCTCTCATTGTTTGAAAAATATCGTAATTACTGCAGAGACGATATAGAACCTATTCCTCCAATTCCAACTCCAATGGCTTGGCATGAAATGTTCGCTTTCTGTGTTCTTCGTGATTGTTGTTATAAGTGCCCAGGATCATCAGAGATGTTGCAAAGGAAAAAGTTGCAACAACAGCCTTCCATTGTAGGGCGTTGCACACGTTCCAAGAGAGCTTGGTAGGCCGGCGTCTTGACCACTTCTCCATCCGAACCTTTTTGCGCCACTTTGCGCATCATGTACCTTAATAGCATGTCCAGGCATCAACCCATATTTCATATGTACATTCGTTCTAACTTGATCATGAGGCATGGAAAGCGACGTGCCAGGCAACTGCTTTATGGGCTCCCGAAGGCGACGTGCCAGGCAACTGCTTTATGGGCTCCCGAAGGCGACGTGCCAGGCAACGTTAGGCATTCTCGCTCGTCACGGCTCGCTTCTACGTTACTAGCGTTCTTGCTCCTCGTTTCTACATTAAGCTTTCACTGCAGGTCCTTCCTAAAAAAGGGGTCGGCGGCACCAGGGCGAAGCCCTTACAATTAAAACAAGCCCTCAGGTAAATTTTGCAATCATGTCGTGTCAAAACACACACACACACAAAGTACAGCCGATATGGTTCCCTGGTACCACTGCAAAAGAAATGTGAAAGACTCGGTTCAATGACCGACTCACAGTTTGCACAGTATATGTATATATACAATTATATACACACCCAACTCCAAACCTCGTACTAAAAAAACACTGACTTTGCTGCTCGGGAACTGATAGAAAAGGCCCTGCTTGGGGTCGCCCTCTGGGAAGGTGATCCGCAACATATCCAAGCCAGGAACGAAGGGATACGTCCTGCCTGCCAAAGTAGAGCTGAGACATAGCCAGTCGGAAGCTCGCCTCTCCCTGTGCCAATATTAATTGGTAATTACTAATCTGCTGTGCAGCATTACCATAAAGTCACTCCCAGGACCAAAATGCCAGCCTCTGCTTCCACTCACTTGATCTCTCCCTCTCGCTTGTCGTGCACCAAAGAGCCAGGCTCTCCTTCCACTTACTGTATCTTTCTGCCATACTCATACTCCAAACATCTCCAAACTTTTACCTCTTCCCTGGTTGGTGTGCCTCCTGATTACTGCATCTTACTGCACTAGAAGCTGGGGCCGCTAAGGCCGCTAGGGCCTTCAAACATGCTATCTGAAGCTAAAGCATCCAGCACCCTTTCAATCCACCCGCAGCCTTCAGCATCCACCATCTTGTCTTCTGGGCCAAGGACATAGATGTAGTCGTCCTTGGTCAGCGCGATCCACTTCTGGTCCACAGAGATTTGAATATCGGCATGGATGCCCTTCCTTGAAACAGCCGGTGAGACAGCCATCAAATAAGGTACAAAACCAAGTTGAATTGATTAGATACAGCCGCATCGACTGCATTAAAGAACATCAACAATTTTCAGGGGACTCAACTTGTCCATCCTTTAGTTGATGACATGCTGACATACCTGTCTTGTGTAGAAGAGGAGGCCAGTTGAAGCTGCAGGAACAATAAGGAGTCAATAGTCAGCACTAGCCGGCTGCTCAAATCAAGTGTGTACTAATATTGAGCAATGACGGAAACGAAACCAAGCTTCTTGCAAACAGTTGCCAGCAAGTCGAACAGCCGCACAATTAAGAACTAGTTATATATATACTGTGTTACAAGTATCATCAGCAGCAGCATAGTTGCTGTATCTTCATCAAATTACCATCGTCATTGTTGTCATCGGACAACGAATGCTCCCCAGCCTGGCTTTCCACATGTTCCAAGAAAGAAGCAGACTCCCGAACCAATTGCTCCCAGTGGTCCAGTTCACCGAGCACAATTTCCATCCTTGCGCACGTCGTGTGGAGTCGGTCTCCGGACCCGTCAGGTGTGCCCCACAGTGGGGACAGTTCTTGTCTTGGTTCAGAAGTTCAGCACATCAAAAGCGACTCACTTGGAGGCCCTGGTCGTGAAATCCTTCACGGCCGACCACTCTTGGTCGCCCAAGGGAGAGTGAAGGAAGGTCGAGGAACCAGGTGGTTGGCTCTTGGTGTCCAATCTGATGTGACTATGGTAACTACAAAATTACAAAATGGTACAAAAACTTATTCCAAAGCAACATGGTCGCAAATGCGGAGGCCTAAGCTTTGGCACATGTTGGCACAAACAACTGGAAAAGACTAGAGACTATTTATTGAAGCCTGGTAACAGGCTTGCCCCACAGAGAAATCTGAAGCTGTATGTCTCGCCGGATGGTTAAGGATCTTAAGACATTGGAACGTATTCTTGTACTTCGTCAGCTCCCGTGAAGCGGTGGTGTCTTTCGGGGTAAAAACGTGTGGCTCAAAACGCGTCCATGTGGATCCTTCTTGGTCTTTACCCGGCTTGACCCCCGACGTTCCTTGCTCCAAGCATCCCTCTGTCCCAGCTTCATTCCAGTGCCCTGACTCCAAGGAGACACAGGTCTCGTTGGCAATGTTGTCCTCGATTTTGGCAGGGGCAACATTGCCAAACCCCAAAAAAACTGAGAATATCAAACAAATATCAGAAGAGGTCAGAAGAGTATCTTAATATGGGTCCTATAAGAATGAGAGTATCTCTGATCCGCTCGAAACCTCCACACAAGAGGTAACGACTTTTCGTCAAGAAGTGCTGCTGCTGCTGCAACCTTTTCCTCTCAAGAAACACTGCCTTCACAAGCAGATCGGCTGCAATTACAGTTTCCAACCAAGAAAGAGGGCACAGGCACGCCAAGTGACATGCATGACTGCGAAATCGGAGTCTTGGAGTGGTGCAAGACTGAACATCCATCAAAAACATCCCATTTTGTCCCATGTTTGCACATTTCAATGCATTGTTTGATGCTTCTGCTTGATCATAATTATATATATATATATGTATATGGCATATATGGTTTTCCACCAGACCTCCTGCGTTTTACAGTACCTGACGTTCCACCCATCCGAGTCACTCCATCATCACATTCAATAGAATCAAAAAACTGCCCGAACCAAGTATATCACTAAATCAATGCCGCTGTGTGTGATCATTTGTCTCTACAATAATATGAAAGTCGCTCTTGGTTTGTGGCGAAGGTGGCTTGAGAGAAGTTCATCAGTTCTGCTTCCTTAGGACGCACTGTTACACCTCGTTACGTCTAAGTGTTGGACCAGAAGAATCCAAGGGTCCTTCATCCACCAAACACCTCGCAGAAACTCTGGGCAGTAGTTCATATCGGCGGTTGGCGGCTGCATCATCTCTAAGAACCTGAATGAACCACTCCAACGTTGACAAGCCAGTCTGCCAGAGTGCATCAATGTGGATGTAATTGTCAATACTTGTGCCATGTTGTGTTTTCGATCATGGCTTGCTACTTCATTGAATTCATGTAAACGAAAAAACAATAAATATATATATATATGTAAATGGCCCAGCTAAGCCAACAAGCAACTCTAGTTTTGGTCCCTTGTGATCAATCAATCATCCCCGTCTGTACGACAGGTCAGGCAGGAACAGTGAAAAATACAAAGCCTAAACGAAAAGTTGCGTTGTTTAAGGTGCAAAAAAACTACTAAATCCTGTTGGTCATGGTTACCTGAAATCATGATAATAAAAAGGTCAACGAGAGCATTTCCGAGGAAGTTCCCTACCCTGATATTACATTTGTCTGCGCAAAATCGAGGAAGCCACGCGAAGGATTTTGTACACAGGAGATTTCTTGCAGCATGCTTTCTTCTTTCTTCTATTGGGATGGATCGATTTTGAGAGCGACTTCAAAACAAACAATTCCACCGCAATGGGCCAAGAGGAACCAACAGCCGCGAAAAACATTGTGCCTTGCTCGTAGTAGTCAGGTGCCTTGCTCCTAGTAGCTGTTTTAAGGTGTTTGAATGCCGCCTTTGGTGCAAAGAGTTGGCAGTGGAGCTAGAAATTAGGTGCAGCGGCCGCGGACTAGAGATCCTTCGGACAGTGCAAATTGGAAAACTGTTCACCCTCCAGGAGGGGTTAGATCAAATAGATCGACACATTCATGTGCAAATGCTGTCGACAATGTGACCATATGGTTAAAATGGCTCCAAAAGATCGAAGATCAGCACGGTCCTGCCCCCCCCACCTTCGTCGTCTGGTATGCAAGTATATGTTCCTGAAACCTTGGGTGTTTTTTGTTATTTCCTAGGGTCCACCCTGGCCTACATTGTTTGGTAAATTAGATGAGGTTTCCTAGAAAATAATCCAAGTTGTTGTTGTTGTCTTATAAAGTCATTTTTTTAATGGAATCCTGTTCTTCTTGTTGTTTTCTATGTTTTCCTGTAATGACTCAAACTTGAAATCCTTGTTTTGTCTTTGATGAGACCTTGATTTCTTATAACTGCAGGTTGTGCCGCTACAGGAAAAAGATACTTGCCGAACAGAGTCACTCTAACCAGAACCACAAACAAAATGCTTGATCAGTGATCCGCAAAGAAACCATGTGTCCGGATTCGAGATCAAGACGTGCCTGAAATCGGCACCTGCCGGAACGGGTCCGGATGTGCAAAAGCAGGAACAGAAGGAATACGTCAGTCCATACATTGGATTCCGAGGTTCACTGATACCACATTCCTTCTATTTCCTTTTTGATACCTGTTGCTCCTTTTCGCCCCGCTCGCCCTCGCCCTGCTCCTGAGCACTGGATCGCCGCATGGGTACTTTCCGCGAGGCAGCAGGGGAAGTTGCGGAACCAGGGGGTCCTATCACGGTTGTTCGGTCGTCCGGATTGGAGTCTTCGACGATAGCACAACCAACACGGGGCCACTTTGTGAACGATTCTTTGAGGATTGCGATTCCAACAGGTGGGGCTACTTAGTTGGATTGCACTCTTGGGGCGAGACAGAAAACAAGCCAAAAAACTAGAGGAGCCCACAAGTCCCAGGAGCATCCGATCTGGATGTATTCATTGGACTTCAAGTCTCAAAAGACATGGATACGGAAACGGCTTCTGCACGGGACCTCCAGTCCACGACATGTGCCAAGATCGTCTGCCTTATTTTCTAACCAGCTGGGAGTTGCTACAACTCCTGACCCGTTCTGACTTGTCGTGGCACATGGAGGTTTCATGCTGGTCTCACTCTCTTGGCAAGATATATAATTATATACCAGTATTATTGTGAAATATTGTGAGTTGCTCAGCACCGAAGCTAGCTCTGCAGCCCCAGTATGCCCCTGTGCCTGGGTGCGAAAAGGTTGACCTGTCGCAGCTTCGCAAATGAGGGCTTCTTCTGCGGGGGGTCGTAGCACAGGAGGTCCACAGGACAATCCTCGCATGCCGAGCCGACCGTGTTGGTGACCATACTCCCTAGACCTTAAACGAAACCCGGCGCATCGATGCTGCCACTACTGCCACAGGTTCTCTGCATGGATTTTGAGGTCTAATTACTGGCTTGGGCTTTGATCGTTTATCTCGGTCTTTGAACAATGGGCGACGCCGGATCCCAACCAATTTTGACAACGGCTGACTGGAGTCCACTGGGTTCATTCTCCAAATCTCAGGTGGGCACACACAGTGAAAACTCTACCAAAACCAATCGGTTGGCATCCCTGATCACTATGGGAGTCAACTCTGGTCTCAGGCTTGTGAGAAGAAAGGTGTGCATGTGTAATACCGAGACGTCCCCCAACTAACCAATGGATTTTTGTATGTCTTACAAGCATATATAGTGTATGTTTCCTATACCCACAATATTGCTCCTTGATGAGCTCTTGGAATTTTGCCCAATCGATCTTGCCA
>CAXAMN010011112.1:1645166-1685576 GCA_963970005.1 Durusdinium trenchii | reverse complement strand
ACCACCGCCAGTCTCCAACACCAGTTGCAAACCCGGGGGGTTTGTAATTGGTAGCGGAGCTACCTGGTTGGTCAAGACAGGGAGGAAATCTTCGATCTTGCATCACTTTGGGTCAGCAAAACTTCTCAAGTGTTCCGGGACATCAACAAATCTTGCAAAACGGACATTGACAGCTTGACTTAGGACTGGACAGCGGTGCTGCGTGAACATTGTACTACAATTCACTTGGCTTAGAGCTTGACAGTCGTGTTGAGTTGGTTGCAAGTCGGTTGATTGGACATTGGAAAATCTGCGTGCATTGTCAACGACATTGTACATTGCTGCTTGGTTGAGTTGCTACATTGTACATTGGTGCTTGAGTCAGTTGATACATTGTACGTTGAGAAGCAGGAGTTGCATAGGAATCCGACACAATGCCAGAAGGTGCAAGTTCCACAACGCTCGAAACAGGTGGCCAAGGGACACAGTTGTCGACATTGATCCCGACCTTCGATCCTGCCACCGATAACGTCGAGCAGTGGGCCCAGAAGATTGAGCTCTTGACACATGTTTGGCCGGAAGGCAAACTGAAGGAGTTGGCCACTAGAATCATTTTGAGCACGAAAGGATCTGCCTTCGGAAAACTCCAATTGCGTCAGAAAGAACTGTTGGTTGGAACGAAAGAAGGCATTGAGAAGATCGCGCAGATCGTCGGTGGCCAGTTCGGTCGAGTGAACCTCGAGCAGAAGTTCGACCTGGTGGAGAAAGCATTGTTCCGTTGTGTGCAAAAGCCAGATGAAACCTCCGATTCTTTCCTGGCACGCTGTGAAGTGGTTTGGACGGAGCTTCATCAAAAGAAGGTGAAACTGGAAGAGGTCCAAGCATATATCATCCTCAGAGGCAGCCGCCTAGGATCTGAGGATAAGAAGCGTGTCTTGGTTGAATCAGGAGTTGAAAAGCCAGGATCAGAACTGGAAATGTCGAGAGTGGCCGCCGCCATTCGAATGTTGGGGTCTTCGTTTTTCCAGGAGTTCACAGCTGGAAAGAAAGAAAAGTCAATGAGGACTTACGACCACCATGCATTCGGGGCGGAGGAAGTCGAGGAAGCAGGAGAAGAAGGACCTTGGGAGGAGGACCAATTTGATGAAGAGGCATTGGAAACGCTCGCAGCGTTCGATGAAGACGCCTCCCTTGTGTTGCAATTCGAGGGAGCGCTCCTCGACACCATCCAGGAAGACCAGGACCTCTCAGCCTTTTATGTGTCGTACCAAGATGCCCGAAGACGCCTCTTGGAAAAATCCAAGTCGAGAGGATTCTGGCCTGTCAAAGGTAACAAAGGTACCCGAAAGGGAAAAGGCAAGGGTTTCAAAGGTCGTTCAAAAGGACTTGCTCACCGCATAGCAAATTCGGCTTGTCGGTTGTGCGGCCAGACCGGCCATTGGAAAGCAGAATGCCCTCAGAGGAAGACAGGGGCATCAGGATCTGATTCAGGACAAGTCCCCACGTCGGTTGTCATTGATTTGGAAACCTCGCTTTTCGATATCCCTGAAGCCAATCCCGAGCCTTTGAACAGTCATCAAGAGTGTTTTGTGAGTTTTGACATTCCAAATCCATGTTTTCGTGAGAAGTTGAAAACCCGACTCATGTGCATCCCGGCGCTCAGGAAGAAGCTCGCTCAGCCGACCATTTTGGTCCCGAGCCGTGAGCCTGTGAAGCCTAGTCCACCGGTCACCGAATGGTCAGCAGACTCCGAAGTGAGTTGTTTTGCATCGACCGGCGCAGTAGGAGTCGTTGACTTGGGGGCATCTCAAACAGTCATTGGAAGTCAACAAGTCCCCGAACTTTTGGCCAATATACCACAGCATATTAGAAAGCAAGTAAAGAAAACACAATGCAACTTGACATTTCGCTTCGGAAACCATCAAACGCTGTCCAGCTCGGTTGCATTGATTTTTCCCGTGCACACCACATGGTTCAGGGTCGCCATAGTCCCAGGCAAAACGCCTTTTCTATTGTCCAACGCATTTTTGCGAACCATCCAAGCAGTGATAGATACCGAACAAGGTACTCTCTGGAGTAAGTATTTGGGGAATTTCTTAGAAACCACCAAATCCTCATCAGGACTCATGCTGCTTGATTTGAATCAACTTTGGACACATGAGGTTGCCCTGTGCCAAGAAAGTGTGCCTGAGCCTGGGTCCAATATGACCCCGAGCTCAAACCGAGAGAACACTCCCGAGAAGCCAAAACAGCTGCAGGCAGTCCATCAGCCAGCAAGTCAGACAGAGTCTCATCCATGTAGGTCTCGAGGAAGTGTGCGACAACTCATCAACCAATTCGAACAAAAGAATATCAATGATTCGCCGCGTCAGCCATCAGTGCGATCTCAAACTCAGAGTCCATCTCAGCGCCAGCCAAGCAATCATGTCCTCCTTGAGCCAGAAGTTGAACTCATACATCCAAGGGGTAAAGAAGGAGGACGAGAAGGAAGAAATCCTGCAAATCGAGCAGATGACTCTTCCACAGCTCCAAGAGCTCAAGATCTCGTTCGGCAAAGCGAAGCTGGGTCAGTCGTACGAACAGGCATTTCGCGACCAATCTTGGACGAAGTGGTTCATCCAGACATACGAAACAAGCTCAAAGCCGGAGCATCGCAAGTTCATCCGATTCGTCACGCTGAAGCTGGAAGAACCAATGCCAAGTGCATCGAAAGCTCGTCCAATCCGCACCAAGATGGAGAGTCACCTCTTGAGCCCTTCTGCACAAGAGACGGGAAATGCTCCAGCAGTGACCTCGGAGGAAATGGAAGATCCATGGGAGATTGCGGAGGACGATTACGTCATGAAGTTGTACGGCCGCCAGCAAGAGACGGACCAGCGGCTGAATCGCATCGAAAATGCTCTGATGGCCATCATGAAGCACCTCGAGGGTCAGACACCACAACACACAGAAGGTCCGCAGACCTGGGTCCAAGTCAAGCAGGAACCACAGTGAGCTCAGAGATTGAACACATTTGTAACTTGAGCGAAATGAATCAAAAGAGTAATCAGGAAGCTTTTGCATTTGACTTCCAAAAGGACCATGAACAAACCTACAATAGAGTATGCCAGTATTGGACTCAGAAATTTCGCTCGGAAATCCAAACCGTCCTGAAGGTAGTCAAGCCAAGGCACCAACGATCATTTCTGTTTGAAGTCATGTGTTCAAAAGAGAGTGAGCTCACCCGTCAAAGCCTGCAACAAGGACTGACCACCAAAAGATTCGGGTATGCCGAGGGAGATCTAAGTACAGCAACAGGTCGTCGCAACCTCTTTTGTCATCTGGTTCGAGACAAACCCAAACATGTGTGGATAAGTCCTACCTGTGGACCATGGTGCCGATGGTCAACCCTGAATATGAGCAAGAGTGATGAGCTTTGTTCGGCCATTTTGCAGAAGCGAAAAGACCATGTTTGGCAAATTGCTCTAGCAATTGTACTATGTGAATATCAAGTTCAACAGTCTCAGCACTTTCATTGTGAACAACCATCAGGGTCCCATATGCTGAACATGCCATGTTTCCAGCCGATTCTGCAAATGACAAAGCCATGCACTTTTGACCTGTGCCGAGTGGGAGACCTGCGCCTACCATCGACCGGAATTCCAATTCGGAAGAGATTGTGTGTTTGCACCACTTCAGAATCCCTTCAACTGGCCTTGAACCATCGTCATTGTAAAAGGGATCATGAACATCATCCCATCGCAGGTTCCATGAATGTACAGGGTCAATCAATGTCAGTCTCAAGCTTCACTGAATTGTACCCTCGGAAGTTCGCACGACAGATAGTACAAAGTCTTCGAAAAGAAGGGTCAGGACCTTGGGGAGTTTTTGCCGAAGATGAAGAGCATCCCACAAAACGTCGAAGACTCGATCATAAAAGCCGACCATCAGAAATTCGTCTCCTCACCGAAGATCCGTCTTGGGATGACATCATGAAAGTCGCAGATGAAACTGCTCCAAGAGTGGGCATCAAGGTCCTCTCCGATGGACCTCTTGCGCAGGCGATTCAGCGAAAACATCCAAATCATCGCATCAATCACCTGGTCCTCTGTCGTGGCATGGATAGAATGGTAGGTCCTCATGTCAGGTTAGAGCAAGGTCAAGCGCCCCTCCGAAAATTCATTTGCATTCGTCGCAAGTTCGAAAGTGTCGAAGCAGAGGACCAGTGGGAAGCATGGGAACGCTTCTCCGCTCGACAAATGAGAAGACCATGCACGCCTGCCAGGTGTGGCCTCACCATTTTTGCTAGAGCCCTGCCATCCGAGGAAGCCCCAGCTTCAGACGGTCAGAAGCGAAAAGATCACCCAGGTGATCACATGGAAGAGGAACCAAAAGGCAAGGCGCCCCGAACTTTCGATCTAGAAAAAGCCGAACCAATTCCAAAAGATCAAGACACCGACAGACAACTTCGCGAAGTAGTCGACCTGGTCTCAGAGAAACATGGTCCCAAGATGCTGGCATTAACCCCAGAAGAAAGAAGCTGGATACTCAAAATCCACAAAAATATGGGTCACCCGGGGGTCGACAAGTTGAAGCTTTTCTGTCAACAAATGGGTTGTGAAGAACATGTGATCAAGGCCATTGAAGACCTCCGTTGTTCGACATGCCTTGAACTAAAAGGACCCGATATAGCTAAACCCAGCGCAATTCATGAGCAAGTCGATTTTGGAGACCTCATCAGCATGGATGGCATCAAGTGGACCAACAAAACAGGAAAACAATTCTTCTTTTACCATTTTGTCGATCAGAGCACGACCTTCCATGTGGCACATGTGAGCATCAGCCATGGCACGCAAGATGCCATTCACGCTCTGATGCATGGTTGGATCAAATGGGCAGGACCCCCAGGAACCCTCCTGGTGGATGCCGGTAGTGAGTTCTGCACGGAGTCGTTTCATGCCTTCCTTCAAGAGCATGACATTAAGTTGAGAATGATCGCTCCCGAAGCCCATTGGCAGAACTCTCGAGTAGAAAGACATGGAGGTATCCTACAACACATGCTCGATAAAATGGACCATGAGAAAAGCATCAACACAGGAGAAGAACTAGAAACAGCGCTGCATTTTGCAACTCAAACCAAGAATAAATGGTCGAGACATCGAGGCTTTCCACCTGAAGTTCTAGTGTTTGGGAAGATGAGTAAATGTCCCGCATCCATCAGCAGTGAACCATCTCAGGCATCACATTTGAAAGCCCTGCAGGAGACAGCCGAAGGCATTCGATTCCGTGAGCACCTTGCAGCTCGAGAAAGAGCCCGAAAAGCTTTCAGTGAGGTCGACAACTCCCAAGCTCTGCGGAGGGCACTTGTTCAAAGGTCTCGACCACAAAGAACAGTGTACCATCCCGGGGACTGGATGATGGCATGGCGGAAAGACTCACAATGGTTTGGACCCCTCAAGGTCGTATTGCAAGAAGACAAGAATGTAATTTGGGCTGTACTGGGAAATCGTTTGTTTCGCATTGCACCCGAACATGCCAGACCATTGTCAGCCATGGAAGAACTAAGACATCAAAGCCTGATTCGGGACACCAACATGGACAAAACACTAGAAAACATTCGAGCTGGAAATACTCGTTTCGAAGAAATACCTAGAGGAACTCCAGAGACACTGCCTGTGAGTCCAGAAGAGCATTCGTCCAGAAACAGTGAACCCCCGTCCAATGACCAACCTGATCAAGAACCAGATCTCCCAGGAGAAAACGATCCATCGCTTCCTGGTACCGAAAACGAATATACCCCAACTGTTCCGGATGAGGAAACACAGATGGAAGCACCAGAAAATATTCCGGTCCCCGAAGACGATGATGAACTCTGGTGTGAAACGTTCAATCTTCAAGAAGATGAAATGTGGAAATTCGAAGTCGAAATCAGCCGAGAAGAGATCGACCAGTTTCGGAATTCACCGTCAGGATTCGAACATGCCTTCATTGTGTCCGCCGCAAAGAAGCAGAAAACCGAAGTCAAGATTTCAAATCTAACCAAAGATGAACGAAAGCTATTCGAAGAAGCAAAAGGCAAAGAAATCCAGAGTTGGCTGGACACTAACACTGTATGTAAAATCCTCCGTCATCAAATTCCGACAGAGAACATTCTTCGTTGCCGCTGGATCCTAACATGGAAAGACGCAGAAACGAATTCACATCTAGGAGCAGACACCAAAAAGTCTAGTTCAAGAAAAGCAAAGGCCAGGCTAGTCATCCTTGGATATCAAGATCCCAGCCTGGAACACCTAGATCGTGACTCGCCCACACTCTCCAAATTGAGTAGAAATCTGCTGTTACAAATGAGTGTTTCCATGAGGTGGACCATTGGCAGCTTCGATGTGAAAACTGCTTTCCTTCGGGGAAGTGTGGATGAAACCCGTGTCATAGGACTCGAACCGCCAGAGGAACTTCGTCAAAAGCTTGGGTTGCGACCCAATGAGGTTTGCCGTCTCCTCAAAGGTGCCTACGGCCTCGTGAATGCCCCACTGTTGTGGTACAAAGAGTTATCTAGGGCCCTAGAAGAACTGGGATTCACAGTGTCACCGTTCGATCCATGTTGCTTCATTTTGTATGCAGAAGACAACTCGCCACAAGGTTTTATCGGAATACATGTAGATGATGGCCTGTTTGCAGGAAACGAAGAGTTTCATCGACGAATCAATCTTCTCGAAAGCAAATACCCTTTTGGAAGCAGAAAAGAAAAGGATTTCGTATTCACAGGTCTCCATATTCACCAAAAGGAAGATTTCTCCATCAGGGTGGATCAAACACAGTATGTCAAAGACATTAATCACATCAGCATTCCAAAGGAAAGGAGAAGCATGCCCGATGACCCAATCACCGAAGAAGAAAGACAGAAACTCCGGGGCATCATCGGTTCATTACAATATGCATCGGTAAATACGAGACCAGATCTTGGAAGTCGCCTGAGCCATCTCCAAAGTCGAATAAACTGTGGTCAGGTTAAAGATTTGATCGAAGCCAATACATTGTTGCACGATGCCAAAGTCCACTCCCAAGTGGCAATTCGATACCAATACATCCCTCTAAAAGACATAAGATTCGTAGCGTTCTCCGATGCTTCTTTTGCGTCTGAGAAAAATCTCTCGGCCCATCAGGGCATGATGATTATGACTGCACACCAGAACATCGGCAAGAACTTCAAAAGTGCAGTAAACCCAATAATGTGGTCATCAAAGAAAATCCAAAAGGTAGCAGTAAGTACACTCTCAGCTGAGGCCATGGCACTTGCAGGAACGGTAGACCTCCTTGCTTGGTGCCGTTTGTACTGGGGATGGTTGCTTGATTGTTCATGCCAATGGAGATTAGGTGATAAGACACTACTCAAGCTTCCCCCTGCGTTCTCTGCCTTAAAGGACGAAGGTGACCTCGAAGATCCAAACGCAACACTGACAGACAACCTGATGAAATTGCAAAAGATAGGAAAACCAGATTCTTTGATTGCAACAGATTGTAAAAGCTTGTACGATCTAATCAGTCGTACAGCACCACCAGCATGTCAAGAATACAGAACATTGTTGCAGGCACGCCTGATTCGAGAACATTTGGCAACAGGAGTATCCGTTAGATGGGTACCCTCCAACGCTCAGATTGCTGACAGCCTCACGAAAATCATGGACAACACCAATCTTAGAGAAGTCCTCAATATCGGAAGATATCAACTCAAAGACGAAGAGGAGCTACTCAAGCACCGCTCCGACCGCCGATCGAGATTGGCATGGATCCGTAGCCACCAATCCCAACGAGCTGCTCCAGAGCTCACGAAAGTCTCTGAAAAAGGGAAAAGCCAAGACGTCCCTGACAGAGACCAATCCTGCTCTCCCATTAAAGCCTTGAGAGAGTAATTAAAACCAAAGTGCAAGAAAGGTGTTTCAAAACCGGTAAAGAGAAGACTAAGTTGAGAAGACAATGTCCCACATTGTTCAAGGGAAACTTGGTAGTCCGTTTTTGCATCAATGGCATTCTTGGGAAGGCACGATCGATATCTTGAGGAAAGACTGGCCCCAGTCTGAATAAGATGTAAAGCTAAAGGAACATGCTTGACAAACAAAAGAATAGAATGAATGTCAAAGGAGTCGCATGTCGCATGTTCCCATTCACTCGTCTCTCAGGAAGTTCGACCGCCGCCATTTCACTGTCAGGTGGGAGGGCAGGGTGGTTCTTGAGCCATCTCGTGGGTGTGGATCACCCCTTCGTTGCAGGGCGACGTTGAGCCGGTTGGAAGAAAGGAGCTGCGGATAAGGTTGGGCACAGGGTGCTGGTGTTTTGATAGGATCAGGGATCCTGGACATTGCTTGTTGAGGAATTCATACATTGGTTGGTTGGTTCCCCTTGGATTGATCGACCACCACCGCCAGTCTCCAACACCAGTTGCAAACCCGGGGGGGTTGTAAATATATATATATACACATATATATATATAATATTATATATGTACACCGCCCGGAGAGTTTCTGGCACAAGTCAGGGTTCCCGGGAGTGTTCCCAGATGCGCCATCAATGTATTTTTCCTCGCTATTTTGCACCTGTAGATGGCGCATTTATAGGGAGAGGGGGGTGCAAAAATGCAAACGCAAGAAAAAATGAGCTTGCAACAACGAGCGAAAAAACGCGCTATAGATGGCACAATGCACATCAGTGCAAAGCCATCCAAAGCAGTCCAAACACACTCAAGCCCATCGGTGCCCATCCTACTTTGTCTTTTACTATTTCTCCTGCTTTTCCTTTCTCTTTCTCTTTCTCTTTCTAGCACTCACCTGCTCTGCACATGCTGCCAGCATGTTATTTTCCCCAAATCCCAGCGTTTGATGCCAGATACAAGAGCTGCAGGAATCTGTACATTGACGGAGCTTTGTAAATGGCGGTATGAGCAGCCGGTGATGCCACACTGCAAAAACTTTCTTCTACCATCCATCATTTGGGATACAGTATTGTACTTGTGGGCTGGCTGCTTGGTTTTGTTTGCGTGGGTTCACTTTTGTTGAAAATGCAAACAAATGACATTTAAGGTCTACCAGTATATAGTGGCATTGTGCTCCTATATACTATTTACAGTATTCCAAATTCTTCCATGCCAAAAGGCCTCCTGCTTTTCCTTTCTCTTTCTCTTTCTCTTTCTCTTTCTCTTTCTTTCTCTCTCACAAGAGATTCAGCTATTGTAGTTCTACTTTCTAACTGGAGTATATAGATGGAGCGTGCCGTCAGGGGTCTCCGAGTACGAGGTTTTGAAGCCTAAATCTCGCCCTTTTTATACTGTCAGGATGCCTACTGATGGCGCAATTCTACTGTGGTACTTTGGCGCTCGTAGATGGCGCAATTTTCTTTTTTAAACCATCTATTTTCAAGACGGAGTATGTATACACATATATACATGTATTGGCCTCCCAACCAGGCCCATTCTTCATGTATTCTATTCCCTGCTGTCCTATCATCTCTTTTGGAGGTTTTCAAACTGTTGCGCCACTTTTGGAGCTCTGTGGAGGCTCAAGGCACAGATCGTTCGGGGAAAATCGGGGTCAACCACGTTGAAAGCCGTTTTGGTGCAAGTCACGTGCTTGTTGGTCTAGTACGTTTAGTCTTTCGTCTACATAGGAAGACCTCGTCAGTCTACTGGACATTGAGCACCTGGGCAAAGGTAAGGAACATCCAGTGAAGGGGCTCACGATACAGCAGAGTCCTAGTCCCAGGAAACCAGGTTTTGCTACTAGGATGGAGGCCATCCCTATTAGGGTGGAGGCAAACAGTTTCTTTTTCGATTTTTTGGTCCCAACGAATGACTTCCCTATCACGCTGTGCACCCATCCCCACACGCTGTTTCGCCAGGTGGCATTCCCGAAGCCAGGTCGCTGCCGGCCTCGAAGGGGTCCTGGGGCAGGGGCGGGTCTTGCGGCTTGCGGGTCGCAAGATCCATCTTTCAGAAAGCAAGAGAGCGGACCATCCGACCCTTGTTTTCGGAAAGAACCAAATGTGTTCCAGCACTTCCAAATGTCAGATGGATATTGATGCCATCCCTGGTGTTCGTTCCCATGTTCCCTCTGCCATACATATCCCTTAATTACATGCAAACCCACAATGAACGATCACATGGAACTCCCCACGACTGGTTGGGGCATCAGAAAGGGGTCCATGCCTCCAGGGTGCTCCTGGTGAAGACATGTGCGAACATGTAAAGACCAAGCAAAATGCTTGGAGTTAGCACCGTCTCCAAGCAGGTTTCGTTCCTTCCAGGGGGATTGATTGACCATTTTTTTGGTGGAAAAAACATGGCTTCAAACATGAACATGTCACAAGCTACTATACCCCCCAGGGAGCCTTGCAGGACCTCCAACCTGGTCCTGTCTGGGTAAAAAAGAATCAAAGTGGTTTTGGATGCCTTTTGCAGGCCGAAGGCAGCCTTCGGTGATCGATTTTCAGACACCAAACACACATTAATTCTTTAACCTTTTCTC
The DNA here is from genome assembly GCA_963970005.1 of Durusdinium trenchii. NCBI lineage: Eukaryota > Dinophyceae > Suessiales > Symbiodiniaceae > Durusdinium > Durusdinium trenchii. Next base: position 1,675,104 of record CAXAMN010011112.1, on the reverse strand, counting down.
CATCCTTTGTCTTGGGTCCATTTGTCTCCGTCCAAATGCGATGGCCAGTCAATCTTCCATGTGTGGAAGAAGTCACCCGTGCTTAGCCCGAAAATCCACCGGAACTGGACTGGTGGCTCTCAATCGTAGGACTAGGTGTGAGCTTTTGTGAAGTTTCTACTGGGTGGCCAAGGTTCGATTCAGCATATCATCCTAGAAGGCAGAAGTCCAAGCAGCAGGTTTATGTGTCCATTTCCGTGTTTTGCCAGCTTGGTGGGGGCAGTTTGTGGTACAATCAGAGGTGGTTGACTGGCTGGTGGCGCAAGCGGTCAAGCAGTAACGGCTGTGCGGCAATGCGAGTGGCAGGTCAGGAGTCCAATCTAATCCTGTGAATTTCTCAGACCCGATACTACTGTTCATATGAAACCCCCATATATATATATATATCCCCTAGCATTACAAGTAGGACCTACTGGACCTATTTCGATGATTTCCGTCGACCCTCGACCCGGGACCTGCCTCAATAGCAGGGCGACCAACATTCTCCACGAAGCACGGCAGCAAGGCACTGGAGCCTGGGGGTGGAGGCTCTCTGGGGCCCAGGGTGAGTCTGGACTCATATGCGAATCGTATGAGTGTGAATCGGCATAGAGGAACCCTGAACCCTGGTGGCCTTGTTTTAGCTTGGGATTTGAATTATGTATGCCCACTTTATTTGAAAATTTGCATAAAGATTCAGATGTTTTGATATGTTTTGATAACACCTCCTAAACAAACCGCTGAGACATCATAGTACAAAAATGATTGTTCTGCCACACCCAGTAGGAATGTGTTCATGTGTTGGAATGAATTGGCTTGAGGCCAGGCCCCGACCACTTGCTGCAAAGAAATTAAACATATGTATTTACTATATATGACTACATACAGTATACATATGTATGTATGCATATACAGTATTTATTATATACATATACAGTATATACATATACATATGTATTTATTATATACATATACAGTATATAACTCTGTTTGATGCAGTGATGAGGAACCGAACACATACTGAACATGCTCTCGTGCATGGTGGCAGGAGGGTGTTTCTCTATTCGTGACTCAAAAGCCTAAAAGCCGGACCCACCCATCGTTTTTTCTGTCACTGATTCTACAACAAGCAGTTGCTGTCAGTGCAAAGTTCAGCTGTGACGCGTCGGCCACAACGCACAGAGATGGCTTCACTCCATGAAAACTTGGCATAGAAGTGCATGAAGCCTGAACAATCGGGTGAATCAATGCACCGGTCTCTGCGTCTGGTCCTCCAAACCTAGTGGGCCATATGTCATATGCTCGTTCGGATTCATGACAAAGGCACTCTGCTCTACGCTTCAGCCCACAATTGCCCCACGTCGCTTTGAAAAATCCTTATTCCACACAGTTCCAAATTATGCTAATTAACATACTCAGCTGACGTGTGATACTCCATCAACCTGAAGTGTATGGGGCCTGCCGGCCGCCATTGGCCGCCTTCGTCCGTCCGAAGCTCTTCCCCTTCCCCCTCTCGGCATCGACCATCCGAGGGGACGAAGTGCCAGGAGCCCCTAGTAGCGCCCTTGCTACTAGGTTGGCTCATGTTGACTACAAGTATCACAAAGATCACGAAGACTGCGCTGGAGATCAATTTACAGTAGTCATATGTGCCCATGGGTGAACATAGAGACAAATCCCTGTGGTCATCCCAGGTCAACCTCCCCACGAACTGTCAAACTCCGAATGACGGATCATCAAGGGTTGTCATCCTCTACCTATATAGTTGAAGACACAAATCCTGCACTGTACACGCAGACCTTTTCTTGCAGACCAGAAAACCGGTCTTCCTGGATGCTTCATGGAGGGGTCTAACCACTTGGGTGTGCCTCATTTATCCTCTTATCCCCACAACCTGGTGGGGTCATGACTTGGACACCGTCCAAACTCTAGTAGCGTCCTTCTTCCTAGTAGCGATGCCCTTTGCTACTAGTAGCTTCTTGCTGCTAGTAGAAAGGCCAGGAGCTACTAGTAGCGTCCTTGCGTGCCATCCCCCACGGATCACCTTAGATGGGTGGAAGACTTGAAAAACTCTGGGCATGTTCCGCCCCCCGACCTGTCTCGAGATGTTCTGCTTTCCGGCCTTTCAGCAGCTCACCGCTGGATCCCGAAAAATCAGTCGAAGCCTTCAGGAAGCCTCGATCTGTCGCAGGGCGAAGATCCAACGATCAAACAGCACAACTACTCGCAGCGATTCGCAGCGGAGGTTCTCCCCACCCAATAGAAATCAAGATTGTAGTGAATTGATAGAAGGACCCGGTACATATACTATATTTATATGACATTAGCTTACTTCATTTTATACTATATTATATTACAATATAGAATATTATAATATATTACATTAGATATATACAGTATATAATATTATCATTTCTGGACTGTTGCTGGGGTGTGCCCAAAGGATAATGTTCATATCATGTCACATTCAATATCAAGCGTATGACGGGTCGGTCCCAGCTACACAAGACTACCAAAAGCAGGCAACACAAGGACAGACCCCTCCCAAAAGTTCAATAGACCAACGGAAACTGAAGGATCACCCCCGGTGCAGCAAAATGATCTCTAAACTCTAAACCTCTTCTGATGTTGCAAGTCTGCAGAAAACCTGAAAACCCAATCCAAGCCAATCCTCAAAACCAATATGGATCAATAGCCCTCCGATCATACTCCTGCCTAACCGCCTATCCCTCAAAAAATGCTTTTAACTCAGTGGGCACCACTCCTTTCCTTCAAAACCCAGTCGCCCAAAACCGTCCGCCCAACCGCAAACCACCCGGTCCGCCGCGAGCGTCCGGCCCAAGGGACCGAGGCCAGGTTTCAAAGCCCCGACCTCCTGACGAGGGCGACCGGCGACCGGGTCTGTCCGTGGGTGGTCCCAATGGAACGACCCCAAGGAGTTTGTTGGGGTGATTGGGCTCCGGTCAGTTTCATGCAACATCCAGTTGTCCATGTTCAGGTCCGAGAAAGCTGAAGAAACATTGAAGGGAAAAACTATGTACTGTTGCCCGGCTGAACAGATCAACGGACAATAGATGCTGTGCGTGAAAAGCTCAGCAAAAACTGTGTTGCACAAATCCTTAGGACATTCCAGGGAAGAAAAGAACTGATAGGAGCATCAAGTGATCCAGCAACCTGCCTGTTAATGTCAAAAACAGGTGTCATAGAATTGAAGAAGTTTGATCAGTCTGTCACTTCATTCCTTGTAACTTACAGTATGTATACATATTATGCTCCGTAGGACCACCTATCAACCCAGCCAGTACAGAAGCAACCAGGCCCTCTAGCAGGTTCGTTGACCCTTGCGGCAGCAGCAGCAGCAGCCTATGCTTAGGGGATCCAACACTGGACCCATCGGCGAAGTATGCGAGGTGTTGTGCTCGTTCCACTCGCAGAGGTTTGCTTCTATGGGGAGAGGGGGTGTTGGATAGGGCTTGGATCGGTCTGAGATGAGATGTGGAGATGTGTTTGCTTGCAGCCGCAGAAAGGACTTCATCTCGGGCACCCCGGTAGGCTGTGGGTCGGGTTGGCCCACCCCCTGGTTCACCCCACTTTAGTTGGAATCGGCATTGTACTCGCTACGATCGTATCAAATTAATACCAGAAAGTTTGGTTCCCAGTTCCCATGTCTTTGAACACATTTCAAGACCTTCTTCAATCGCCATAGGAAGCTTGTTCCTCCTCTGTCCCTCTTCTTTTGCTGCACCTGAAGGTAGTAGATGGCCAAAAGCATCCAGCAGTACGGAGACAAATGGCCCTTAGCAGCGTGGCTGATGCCACGATCCTGGCGTGGATCCGAAGTCATCGGAAGTAATGTATTGGGCATAGAAAGAGACCTATATTTCGTCTGTCGATCGATAGAGGTTTGTATCATAGATTGCACATTCGCAGCTTGACAGCACCACCAATGCACTGTTCTGGCAGTGTTTTTGAGTTCACCATATGGGTTGGCATCAATCCTCATCATCCCTGGCAAAACAGGTGTCCTCTACAAACGGGTGGTGCTGCACTTGCAAACCGATGTCCGTTTCTTGTTCAGCAAAATCAAAGATGTTACGATTGCCATATGTCTAACATTGACTAATTGACAGTTGACACTTGGCAAAACTTGTTATTTAGATGAATTTGGAATGAAACCCTCAACACGAGCTAGGATTCCTGCAACTAACTACATCATCCTGTCCACCACCTCTTCGATTTGACCTCCCTTTCCACCTCTCCTTTGCCCACCGCCGCACCAACCTGGTGGATGCGATCAGTCGCCCAAGATGATCCCCAATGATCCATGTATGTAACATTGACACCACTGATATCCTATGATACCATGCAAATGATGATCCAAATGATCGCAAGATACATCATAGCAACTCCTGAGTTGATCCCACAATGGATATATATATATATATACAATGATATACACAAAACTAGATGAACTGATTGGGGCTAGAGACGAGGAAACAACTAAGTTCTTTTGAAGGGATGTACTTTGCTCTCTGTGCTCTTGTGGTGACCGTCGTGACCCCAAGAGAAGGGCCCTTCAGAAAGACACGCAAAACGCTTCTCGGGTTGGCTAATCTTTCTTGAAAGAAAAAGAAACAGTCAGCTGTTCAAAAGGATAAACGATCCGACGGTACCGCTGAACAGGAGTCCCTTCCACTGCACATTTCTCTGCCATGTCGTTTCTCGTGTCAATCATAGGATTACTTCATCCCTACCACTTCTGGAGGTATGTCAACTTGATCAACTCAATATCAATGGACCCGTCGTGAAACATATCTTCAAAGAGATCCATAGAAAGGTTGTGGATTGCATGCCATCGGTACAATCTCCCACCCGGACAAACCCCAACATCGTTGACAGGGTTCAGGAATGATCACTTCGAGGTTCAGAAAACCTGTGTTAAGGGTTAAACGCATTAGCTTCGTCTTGGATACAGTTTAGCATGTGGAAGAGGTGTCGAAGAGACACCCACAAAGACCCATATGACCATATGATTGAAAGCAAGCGGTGCATTCAAATACAGTGTGCCCGATTTGCGATGTGTTGGACATGCTCAAGTGCAGTGGCCTTGGCTAAAGGCGTGTCCGCTCTTGGGGCTTCCAAAGAGTAGAGCGAGTCAAGCCTTCTGCAGGCAATCCTTCCCCACTAAATCAAAACCCGTTATACAAAGTACTTTGGTAACCAGTGACCAGTGCAAGCGTTCCACACCTTGAAATCCATTCAATCTAAAGCTGGAGAGAGCCCTTCTAAGTCTTGGATATGAATTTCAGGTGACAAGATGGGACAAAACCGCCGAGCCGGTCATTCACCCAGTTCTACTGAGCCACAGCATCAGCTGCGAGGCACAGCTGGAGTTCTTTTCACGTGCCTCGGGGGTGGCGTCGGTGAACTACACATCCCGTCGAGTGCCGCTCCACGGATGAGAAGCAGCGTGAAGAAGACGAAAGCGCAACCCGACTCCATCCAGTAGTAGTGGACACAGTCAAAAGGAATCCTCGATCAAAAGGATGATACAATGATACATGGTTGTGGTTCCAAAATAAGATGCCGAAACACCTTTGCAAAGGACAAAACATGACAAAACGACAAACACCTGCAGATCCCTGAATCGTATTTCTGAACCAGAGCCATGTTTCCGTCGGGGTCGAGGGTCATTCTGTCATGTTGAACCTCCCTTGAAACTGAGTGGGATCATTTGATTGATGTTACATGATGTTACTTTCGTGATCTTTAGTGCATCCCAGACCTATCAATCGCTGTGGGAAAGCTAGAGGACATTCCGCCAACCTAAGGTTGCAGTGCTGTTCCCAAATTCAACTCCACTCAGCCCTCGTCGAAGGTGCTTGGAAAATGGTCTCAGCACGCGCGGGGGTCGCTGCGTTCACTGCCAGGTTGAAGGGGATTCCTGCCTGGGAAGGTCAAGGTGTGTCCATCCTGAGAATGACCGAGTGCAGGTTGGATATTTGTCCTCGCATGAAAGATGGTCAATGATCAAAATGAGTTGATGCAAAAGACAATCATTACATTGTGAGTTCAGATCTTCGGTTGGTGCAAAGTTTCCACGATTTAGGGCACCTAGCTCACCTCCTAGGGTTTCATATTGTAGTCTCCCCCCGTCCAGGATTCCAATCACTCTTGTGACTTGTGGGATCTCACTCTTGGGAATCTTGGTTTGAAAGCCCCAGTAGTTAGATTTGGAATACACCGGCACATCATCCCCAAAATCAAAACGAAACCTGGCTGAGGAAATTGGACCGCACGGAATGTTCGCAACATGTTTTGGAAAACTATAGTGCAACATGTGTAGCAAACACATGTAGGCGTTCAGATCTTTCTAGACCTCTAAATCTCTCTGGATCTCAAGATCTCTGGATCTCAAGACCTCTAGAACCTCTGGATCTCTCTAGATCTCTCTGGAACCCAATGTGTCAAGAGCTCTAGACCTGCTACACCTCAAGACTTGCAGGCCTCAAGGACAACGCTGTTTGGGGTGTCTTGCTGGGATAATGGTCTATTACAGTCTATAATCCTTTTCGAGTCTACAGTAATTGTTTTCTATATACTTAGAAATTGTGTTTTCCAATCCCAAGATTCATTTGGATAAACATAGGCTTGAGCTGTTGAAGCTGTTCAAAGCCCACGCAGTGCTGTCAAAGCGCCTGGCCACTTTGCGGCGGGGAGATCAAGGTCACCTGGCGGAGCGTCGACGCGGAGGAAACACGAACTCCTGCAGCACTGCAGTTTGGTGTCGGGAAAACGGAGGCCAGGCTCCCCTAGTAGCGTCCTTGCTCCTAGTTGCGATGCCCTTTGCTCCTAGTAGCGCTCTTGTTACTAGTCGTAAGGCCAGGAGAACCGTTCGTAGCGTCCTAGTTCGTCCAGGCGCTGCAGGGAGTTGGGCAGGCGAGGATTGCAAGTTGCGAATTGGGACGACTGAGAAGGAAGAGTTTCGGCGCGGCCTGTGAAGAGAATGACATCCTTTTGGGTCCTGCTACAAAGGAATGACTTGGGTATGCTCAAGTGATCTCAAAAGGTATATCGTATGGTCAGGTCATAGATATTCCCCTTCAGCCAACTCACAACTTGAAGTCATACGGGAAGTAGATCGAATGTGGTACGTGTCAAGCATTGTGGACCATGTCCTTGTCTTGCTTGGATAGTTTATAGTGTATACCCACTATATACATCGCCCATGGTCTATCTGTTTCGAGGACGCCTTCATTGTAGGAGACATGTCGCAACTGGCCATCATAAGGATTGCTCGTCGAGTTTCTAATGGCACTGCTTGTCATTAGCTCTCCTTCCCCGACCCTGCACTTTCTTGTTCGGGCGGTCATTCAGAGAGCAAGCATCCAAGACCCGAGAAACTGCGTGGTCTCTATGCTCTGCATCTCAACTCACGATTTTACTTAAATCTCCATCTACCCGGCTCCCAAAGCTGCAACTGAACACACGCCATACTTACACATCCACACAAAATCCTTCGATCTCTTCCAAATCAAACCACGACAGTGGCACACAATGTCAATAGGGATAAAAAAAAAAACAACACAACAAAACGACAACCACAGCAACGACAACAACAGCCAGCAGCATCCACCACCCACCGTCCGACTCCGGTCTCGCTCCCGTCTTGCTCCGCCTTCGGCTCGTGGCCGCGAAAGGCGGAGCGACGAAACTTGAAGCCGCCCGTCACCAGGCGATCGGTGCCTCGGACGATTCACCGTGGAACCGGTTCAGTGGATTTGTTTTTTGGAAATATAAAGAACACAAACCATGCTAGAACCTGATTGTTTATATGGTGATATGCGTTCACAAAAAAAATCAAAAAAATATCCTGAACCTAACTGTCCTTGGGAAGACCAAGGTCTTCGTCGCAAATAATTAATCATCATCATTATATACAAACTACACCTGCACTCTTGATTGATTTCCCCGACCCCCCGGGCGATGGACACGGTCCCTCGCCGGTGTCGCTGAGTCTCCCGGTCTGGACACGTCCTCTCCAGGTCGCCCGACAGGTGCGGATCAAAGACTTCTGGTACTTCGAGGCTTCCGCCCCTGTGGCCTGGCCGAAATGCTGAATTGATTGAATAGGCTCGTTTTCAGAGGGTCCACACCATCTGAATACTTCTGCCCAACCGACGTGGGCAGAAACAGCTGTCTGGGACACAATCCTTGGACATCCTTGGACTTCCAACCTGCTGTTGCCAAGCGCAGCCAACAGCTGCGATGGATGCAGGGGCACCCAAACTCCAAACCAGAATTGCACAAAGGCAACAAAACCCACCGACGAAACCGAAGATTTACATTACAAAATAGAACGCCCTTGTGATTCTTGTGATCATTGACCTTCAACATCCTTTAGATATACTGCCGGGAATACTGCCAGGGCCCGACTACCAGACCACATTAATTGCAACCCTGCTCACCGATCGGCCCCTCGGTTGGAACATGTTGGAACAAGACCAGGTTCATCTATACCTCCAGAATTCCTTTGGTCTGAAGCTCTGTCCAGGTGATAAGATTGCTTTTCTGCCAACCCTGGGAGTCCAATGCGCCTGACGTGATGACGAAAATGGAACCGTTCGAACCTGGAGACCATGTTCTTCAACAAGCTCTTCCACTTCGATGAGGTCGTTCCAGCTGGAGGTGTCCCCGCCGGACACCGCTCAACCGTTTTGGCCATGGGGACTCAACCCAGGTCCAAAATGTGCGCAAAAACACATCAAAACATACACCATCATACACCCACGGGCCCATGTTATCTGCCGGATTGACGCCGAACGGCGCAGGTCACCTGTGTTGAAAGGACCACGATCTCCACATCAGGGACAGCCACGCCAAATGCCGTTCCAGACAAAGGGTTGGCAATGACATAGCCATCTATTTTGGCCGATGGCAAGACGGGCAAGAGCAAATCCTTCACTTTCCTGGGCATGTGCAAAGCCGAAGGCATGTAAGGCGCTCCAGTCAGCCTCCATGTGAGGCGCTTTGTTCGATAATCTGATGTTACTCAATTTCTGACTAACATCTGAGACCTGAAAACAGCACCTTACTGTGAACCGAAACTCTGTTCCTGGGAACTCCCCTTGACCGTTCAATGTTCATCTGACCTATGTTTTGCGGTATCCACAGGACGTCATTCCGGAGGTGCCAAATATCACTATTGTTGCAATGCATCAGATCTCAGATCTGATTTTAAAGTCTCAAAAGAACGTTCTTTCGTAGAAAGTGTCTATTCGCCAGTGCAGTGCAGCTCCCAGCTTCTCAAAAGGTTGTCTGACAACTCCCATGCCAAATCCAAACCATGGCCATGATGCCCCATGGATAAGGGGATTTAAGGCCTGAAAAGATGGGATCAAAGGTCCCAAGAGTTGGGATCAGTTGGGAAGGCCGTCGATCCCGCCCGATCCTCTCCTCCCGGTCGACGCACGCGCACCACAGCCGGAAGACTGAGTCGATCCCCCACAACACGGCATGTGTGTTTGCATTGTTTGGCCTACAAAGGCGCTCCTTTGAGGCCACAGCAGGCACTGACGCACTGTGTCCTGTGCCAGGCCAGGACTCTGTGTGATAGAATCCACATGGGCTCGGACGCTGCTGGTCCTTGGAAAGCATCAGAAACAGGCTTCCGCACGCTCCGAATCAAAGAGAGTGTGGTGAAGTGCAGGGTCTTTGTCCATGAGTGGCTTTGTTTGAAGTCAAAGTTGTGCCCTGACAAAGTCAATGTGTGGCCTACTTCAAAAGAAGTTTGAAGGACTACAGACTTTTGGTATCGATGCAGGCGTGAGGCACTTAAGCAACAGTCCATCTCAACCTGTGATTTCAACTGTCTCTCCCCAGCCCAGGGGCCAGGCTGGGCCAGGGATCCATCGTGACCGAAGCATGGCGCATTCTGGAATGAACTTGTTTTTCTCCAAAGGTGCTCAACCCAGGAACCTGGACCCATAGCCCGGCCCGTCCTAAGGTTACCTCCACAAAACCTTCTTAAAAAAAACATCAACGGTACTTGGTACATACAAAAAGATCATCAAAGTCTCTTCAAATCATGACAAAGACTCTCCAAAGTCTCTCTGCAGATCCCTCTGTCTAAGTCTCTCCAATCCCTGTGACTTGTGTTTTCGCACCCCTTTGGGTCGATGGTCCACGCCGGCGACGGACCACGCCCGACGTTTGTTCCAAAGGTCCTCGATCATCACGCAGCATCTCGTGTTCACGAACCAAGGGACGGATCTTTTTTGAATGGATTTAACAGTTGAACATCTAAATTGGGAGATTCTTCGGGATATTTTTGAGGTATGGACTATCGTTTGACCCTTTTGACCTGTCCTTTGCTCAGCCGCTCCGATTTCCAGGCCCACATCCAATCCACAGAGTGGTGAGGCTTCCGCTGAGCGGGTGAGTTTCATTTGGCCGAGGTGCAACACGATATTCTGCAGCAACTCCTCAGATTGGGCTGCAACATGCGATGTTTGAACTCCGAGGTGCGTAGTAAGCAAGGTGCAAACAAGAAACCGGAGTTCATTGAGGTAATGTCGACCAAACATCATTGAATCGTTCCAAGAACACAACAAGGCATCGCAAAGAGTGCTGCTATCATATATCATATATATATATATGTGTGTCTGGTGCCTAGCCATCTGCCGATGAACCACATCGAAGATTGCCACAGCAACTCCATGCAACTCCCAAACAAATGTCAAGATCCGATCAAACCAAGTGAAAGGGATGCTTCCCATGAGATATCCATGGAATTTCCCATGATTCCCACTCTCCAAATGTTGTGCAAACGGTCGCCCGTTGAACATGAGCGCACTCCCAATGGTTTCTCATGGGGACAATCGTGAGAAACCTTGGATCAGGGATGCTGGGAGGGTGCATCCCTAAATTAATGTATCTGTGGATATCTGTGGTGTTGATACCTGAAGGATAATCCCTGCAGGGAGGTGCAGGGATTCATAGCATGTTGATCTCGTATCTCATGTTCAGCCTTTCCCCATGGCTGCCATGATATCCACGGAACCACCACGATCTGCAACCTGTCTGAAAATGGCGTGTCATTACTAACGAAAAGTTGTCTATCGTGAAGTAAATCCATGTTTTTCCAAGAATCTGAGTGCTGCGACGCGGATGGAAAAAGGACATGGATCCAATCAGGAATCTCTCTCTCTCTCTCTTTCCCTCTCTCTTTAAGAGGCTATTCTTTCAGACACCCCGCTGAAACAATGTCATTGGTTACATCCTCAGCTCCCCAAAAATGGATCGTGCATCCTCAGCTGGTTGGTTTGAAACCCATGTTGCCCGTCCAGGCGCTGCAACCTCTGCGTCCCAGCCGATGGCTTGAAACTTGGGTGCCTGGAAAGAGTGGGCAGCAGGGAAGTGGTACATACTGGCTGGGGGAAATAGCTCAACTTATTGGGTTACGGAGAACGAGACGTGTTTCTTTTTTTTTTGTCGAACGGGATCAGGTCGCAAAGGCTGTCCACCTCTATCATCCAATCCGCTCAGCAAATGTCTGCTGATTGCAAATAAACCCTCCTTCGCCATGTCCCCATTGTGGCTTCCAAGACATTGTGAAAGATTGGTTGGCCTGAAGTTGGCCTGGGTGCAAAGTGTCTTTCTCCTTCACCACGTGGCATGAACACGCACATTGGAGCATCGTTGGTGGGGGGTCGGGAATGTCTTCCAACTGCAGTTGCCACTAAAGACCCTGACAACGTTGGTACACAAAGAGATATATACATATACAAGATAGATAGATAGATAGATAGATAGATTCATAGATTCATAGATAGATAGATAGATAGATAGATAGATAGATAGATAGATCGATCGATCGATCGATAGATAGATAGATAGAACACAATGGACTTAACCCACTATAATCTTCCCCAGTAGGAAGAGATCCAGATCGCTGATCGTTGATCACATCAGCCAAAGTGTTTGAGTCAGGAAATGCTTTCCTTACTTTCCTTATTGAACCCCCCGCCCCCAAGCCCCTGCACCCTCCGCGCCACCCGGTCACCGCGTGCGTTGCCTCACCTGGACTGGGACGACACTGGGTTTCTTCACTTCTTTGGGCCGTCGTTCTACACGCTCGGCGTTCTCCTGGACCGGAATTGCGGCAAAGCTCCGGTGCAAATGAGAAGTTGGAGAGCCCACATCCAGTCGTCTTTCGAAGTCAGGAGGAGACCCTTTCCAGATTGAAACTTTGACCCTGCTCTCCTTCTCCATCTTCTCCTCAGCACCTGGAGGAGTCAAAGAAAGTAACGCCAGTAAATCAAGCTTCGAGACCAGATAACTTGACTATCCTGGCTGATGATTGAGTGCTACCTCATGGTGGTGCCCAAACATAGCAAACTGTTTATGTGCAACTAGTAACTAAAGCATGAGTCATCATGAATCATTCCAAACATGGACTGTTGAGTAGTCTTTGTTGAGAATGTCTTTTGCACCACATATCAGAGCTCGAGATCTCCCTTGGTTCAACGTGTCCTCAACGCCAAATTATGACGAGACCTGCATCTGAGTCATGTTTGCACGTCGTCATCAGCCTAAAGAACAATGGATATGTTTGGTATACGGTATCCAGAGTGTTCGTTTCAAACGGCGGGACAGTCAACCATGCTTGTAGGCAAATGCTGAAATGGTCAGTCAACCCCTGGGAAAGAGTATCGATAAATCGATCCGTCAGAATCAGTGATTGCTAGGTCACTCTGAAGCTTAGAACAACGACAAACGTTCACCATTAAAAAGGCCTTCTGCATTGATCGAAGGACTCTACATAGAGCTTAGCAAAACCGGATAGGAACGCGAAAGATCCTAGCATCCTGTCAGGAGGATTGATGACAACGCCCATCACACTTTCAGCCTGCGTAACCCAACCAGAAGTGTTCACAATGTTGCCAGCGTCCAATTCAAAACATCCATGCTTGCCCGCAGTGCTCAAACATCAAAATGAAATGAAGATCACATGACAGGATCTTCGCCGGCGCCTACGCCGGAGCCAGCGGAGCCAGCGGAGCGTCGCACCGGTTTCTTGACCTCCAAGTGACGACACCGGGATTGGCAGGTGCGCAGATGCCAAAAGAATACGTATCTTTTAGGTTTGTGATTGAAATACTCACCCCAAAAGACAGTATATTACACGGAGTTTAAAGTCTGCCGGGACAACCCTCTCCAAGTAGGACAAGATATTTATGTATCGATTAACTTGCACATCACTTGCTCTTCCCAAACAACCTTGAGACAGGGACGACTTGAAGTAGAGAGTGAAACTAGCTTAAACGACCTTTTCCCATCGAAACCGACCCAACCGACCCCAGAAAAAGCATCGGTCCAAAGTCTCTCGAAATGGACTAGAAACGGACAATGATGTGCAAACATGTCCAACATGTGCAAACAAATTCAGAGATCCCTATCTTTAATCTATTTTCAGCTGTTCATCTTCACAGCCTCTCATCTTTCCTCCGTACACATCGTCGCACAGATCGCTCGACCCACAGGTCGCTCGGGCCGGCACCTCCAGCAGCTCGGACCGCCGGCGCACCGAGGGCTCAAGCTGTTGAAGGAACATGTACCCCGCCTTGGACGGACAGGTGAAGCAGCATCCACTCGCCGTGCCATGCTTCGTGCCCAGGAAGAAGCGAAGTGAAGCCCATGGACGTAGATGATATATGATGATGTTGTGATCCCGAACAAACTATGAGTGTCCACGCTTCAGGAGTTCCATCTTGGCTTTTGAGGGATTCTAGAGAGTGGGTCACGAGACTATACAGTAGCAGCACGTGGAACCAAGTTTTGTTTTGCGATCACGTCGCGCTTTCGAACCTCTCTCGGCACCACACATGAAACCACTTCAAAGTCTTTGATTCATGTTATATCAACTTGTATATTTAGTATATTTCCCTGGGCATACAGCCTTTTTGCCAATATTCACTTACCTTTTGTTGTTCCAAGGATATGAATGTCTTCGAGGCAGCTTATCTGTGTGCCTTCAGTCTCACGATGCATCAAGGCTGAGGTTCAGACTGCCCCCAACACCATTGCAAGAAGGTGGTGGATCTCCAGGGGCAACACAGCGGTCAGGATGCCCTCACTGTGCTTGCGTACCACTCGAAAAACGCGCAGAAACACTTGCATGCGGAAGCGTGTGCTGGGTTGATTGCTCTTTGGAGTAGCTGAAGGAGATTAAGGTCCAAGATCCTAAGTTTGGTCTTAAAGAGCTTGGGGAGTTTGTTTGGTTTTCAAAACAAATCTTGGGGTTTTGCTACCGGGCCAGGGTGTTTGTTTGCTGAATGTGGTGGGTCCGTGACCGTTTTTCATAGATGCCACTGTATGCCACTGTCATCCTTTTATGTCCTTTTCACAAAAGTATCAAACATCTGATATGTGGTTGAGCTGTTTGAGTATACCAATGCTAGCCAAGGATTTTGAAATTTGCTTGGCAAGACACAAAGTGTTCCAAGTGCGTGGATTGGAATAAGGACCAGGGATGCCAGGGAGAGGCTTTGTGCTCTGAGACCCTGGTTTGTCGATGAGACATTGAAAATTGAAACGAAAAAAACAAATCACTTAAATGTCATGTCCAATTTCCGCAGCTGGACATCGATCCCTCATTCGGACAGCACTGGGGCCCGAAGCCGCCAAAATGATGCACTGGGTACGGAGGTCGGCCTCGAAGCCGAAGTGACCTCGAAGTTGAAGGACCAAGGTGACCAAGGTCCAATGAAAAAAAGGATAGTCGGCCCGAAGGAGCAAACGGTTTTCACAGTGAAAGGCACAGTTGCTCCTCTCCCTCCCTCCCTGCCTGCCTGCCCCTGTCTGCCTGCCTGTCTGTCCTGTGAAACCCCAGACTTGTCAACAGCTTGACTCAGCTTGTCAAGCGACTTCTCGACTCTGAACATTCAGGTGATGCCCTTTGCTTTGGTCAACCTCTCTCATCACTCCTTGTTGGATCTCCTAAAAAATGCTCTGAAACCCTTGGAGGTCTTGGCATGCATACAGAACAAGTCAATTTCACGGACTCCGTAACGACCCCTTTTTCTTGCAGCTTCTGAGCTCGTGCTATTCATTGTTTGATCCATGCGGCTCCGATAAAAAAGGGTCCCGAGATGGAGAGCTCATGCTATTTCCCCTTTCGCCATGATCTGGCTTTGATGATTTCAAATCGAAAAGCCAACACAACCACCAGAGAGGACATCACATGATTCACACAGTTCACACAATGGTTACAAAATGCTTTTAAAAAAATGAATTCACCTCTCTCAAACACGATGGTTAAATTCCGAGTTTTGCCCCGCGAGGCCGGATCTGCCACGTGCGAGAGGCCCACAGAATTTTCGACACGCAGGTGCAGATGCGTGTCGTAAGGCCATACAGAATTGACAACGGTTCCTCCATATAAATCGTAAAAGCACGCGTCATCGAACAAATGGCTGACCCTGTCAATTCCGTGACATGCTGATGTTAATCTGAGGGACGTAGCATGCTGCGGATGTCGAGTTGCATACCTGGGACACAAGTGATGACATGTCTACCACAGCTGAGAGGGACATGATTGGGGATTCTTGGGTCTGTCCTATGCTCAAAGAATATTTACGTATATGGATGGAGACGGGAATGAATCCACAATAGCATTCGGCATAGGATTCGAATTCACCCCAAGTATTTTCCGGCAGAGCACCCCGCATTGTCAATTCAAAGCTGGATCCTATAAAGGTCTGGTGCTTGCGAAGCAGACCTTAGGTCTTTGGAGGCGTAGAGTGTCCAATCTCCCTGCAACGGGGGTCGTTGATCTCTGAATATGTCATAATATGTCTGAATATGTCTGAAAATCACTGAACGTCTGACAGACCCAAACGACTTGTTCCCACCTGTTCATATGTAGTAGGAGAATTCCTGCTGATCATCTGAGGCATCTGATTCATGAGGGGCGTCCACATTGTTCGGCCGGTCTGGTCAGGCCAAGATGCTGGGATTTAAAGATAGGCAATGGCCTTGATCAGAGACTGGGCCTGGCGCCGTGATGCGGCTAAAGACAAACGATTCCTGCAACATGTGGTGAGTTGCTGAGGAATATCTACATGGATAATCCCAGCTACACTGGCAAGCACAACCTCATCATCTACAAAATGACTTGTTTCCTGGAAAGGAAGAGTCAGAAGAGTCCTTTGGTTCCCCTTTGTCACACCCACCAAAACAATCACTGTTGCATGTTCTCTGTCTTTTGACTTGCTGTCAGCTCTCCTTGAAGTTTCAAAACAAGTTTTAAAGAGAGCTTCTTCTCGATTCTTTCCCTGGTCATTCTGCTGACCACTAAAATAGGCCCGGAACAAGAAGTAGCATCCTTTCGGGTCTTTCGGTCAAACTGGCGTCACATGTTCCACCTTTTGATTGTGTGTGGGTGCGGGGTGCCTTGAGACACCTGCAATCTGCCTCAAATCAACAGCCTACATCTTTTTATGCTGACCGCTGGTCATCAAACCGTCCAAACCCCAAGAGAAGCTTGCAATTTATCTGTTAAAGCAAAATCTGAACTTCATCAGTTCATCGGGCTCATCTTGTCGAAACTTGGCCAGTGAATGCCAGTGAAAGGACATGCACCCGCTGAAGAGATTCACCGAAATCCGTAATTCCCCCAACAGCAACAGGGAAATTCCAACGCTCGACACCGGCTAGGACTCGCCATCAACAATAGCATTTGACCTGCCTGTCACCACCTGCAGCCCTCGGCCAATTTGTTCCCCACCGACCCCCCGGTGGCCTCTGCGGATATTTGAGGTTCAATACCGAGGGTGTCGATTCAGTACCGGGTGTTGGTTGTCCTGGTCTGTATTTCTCGCTCGATCCGAGAGATACATGCGATGCTCCGTGCCATGGGCCATGGTGTTCAGCACTGCCAGGATCACCTTTCAAAAGGTTACGCCGCCAAATCCAAAACAGAACGGTCTACAACGGTAGCCACGTACTAGTAGCTACACGCTGCAGGACTGTTGTTGCAGTGACAAAACATGCTCTTTTTTAACGGTGCTTCGCTGACTCACACATGTTTCACATCTTTTCACCGTGTAGGGGTCAAAGCATGCAGTGAGCCAATCGCCCACATACCAGCCCCGCGGACGACCATCGACCACGCGAGGCTTCGTCATCAAAGATCAAAGAGAATTGGTGCATGCCCAAACTGAAAGCAGGGTAGATAAAGTTCTGGCCTACCATTCTTGTTGGTGTTGGGCTACATGAAGGCACGCCTGGCAAGGTCATCCACCAGGAACATGAATCTTGGGCGCTGAACTTGGAGCGGGCTATACCTGTGTAATTAGTATGTTTATCAGTCAAGCACATCAGGAGCACTCCGAATCCCCCCAAAACCATGTATAGGCAATCAATGATCACAAAGCCTCGGGGTTTTGCCGTCCGGAGTCCGAATTCGTCGACATCAGGGACCTCTGCCTAAGGCCAAAGAACATACGGAAGGCGTCTAGATTCATTTTATTTAGATATTGGATGTTGGTCTCATGAGTGGGTACCCACGGTCCCACAAAAAAAAATCAAAGGTGGCAAATGTGAATTTTGACAAGTACGGAACCTGAAACTAGGACGTTGGGACACCTCAGTTCTTCACACATTCCAATTCCAATGTGCTATGGGCAGTTAAATTTTAGCAATCCCAGATCCCAAATTGAAAACAGGTCGGAGCATGATTGGAACAGCCAAGGCATGCCAAGGCAATGGCCATCTATGGTACCGATGTCAGAACATGCAAAAACTATGGACAAATCTCTTTCAATTTCTTGTTCAATCCCTGACTGTCTCGTGCCATCAGCCCAGCTGGAATGGCGCTCGCAATCTCTGAAGGTGACGAGCAGTAGGCGGGCTGATGGCTTCAAATGCTTTGGATATAACCGCATGAGGCCTGGGTCCAATCGTCATCGCGAGCCTCTGCTCTCAAAAGTTAGTTTTTTGGAAATACAAAAAAGATAAAGCGGGTAGAGTTCACTGTGTTTTTTGGATGTGGGGTATCAAAAAGCATCGCAAATTGTATAAACACAAGAAATCAAAACAATACCTTGCCATCTGGCACCCCAGGAGCAAGAGCACATGATTGAAGAGCCTGTCTATTATATGTTTCTGAACACAGTCTCAGAAAACGAATGGAAGCAGTTCGTGGGTCTTGGATTCTCTTGGTTCGCTCGCCCGTGCCATGTAGCATGTAGCACGCACGACCGCGCATGGTTCCTTCCGCGTAGCACTACAATATATCGTATAGTTTTACGTGGGTCGGGGCAACGTTTTTAGCTCTTGGCACTACATCCAAGTTTGGCCATAACTTGTGTCTGACACATATAATTGAATAGTTTCAGTATATTATCCCCCGACCCCGGTCTAGGACGATGAACGTGAGCGTAAGCGGAGCGGCGCGACGTCACTGTGATGTCGCATTACCACAAATCTGCCAAAAATCCGCCTACATACACTGTATGTATATATATATATATTTATACACACATCATTCAACCTCTGCAGGAAAAACACGCGGCATTTACAAGGTTTTTTGCTGTAAATACTGATGCTGTTGAACGGCAAGCCAAAACAAGGTTTTTCAGGACGCCAAAGATAACGATATTTACTGATGCTTTTTGCTTTGGGAGCAAGAAATAAACAATGGTTTTTACAGTGTGTTTTACTTTTCTGGTGCCCAAAGCATCGGTATCGACGCAGTTTTCAGCATGTTCCTGGGTTCTTGGGGTCGGCCGTGCGCACTAGCCGCTCATACATAATATATATAATCTCTACTTACTTAATTAAAATATATGTATGGTTTCTAATAGCTTCTTGTTACTACTAGTAAGGCACTTGCTCCTAGTAGCGATGCCAGGAGCCCCTAGTAGCTTCTTGTTAGGACATATATACCCAGTATATGTTCATTCCACAGGATCAGGCCTTGGGACGAATTTGCGGGCATGATGCGCTCAAGGAAGGGATCGTTGGAGCGCCATGGTTTTCCAAAACTCTTCAACCTTTCTTGCTGTGCTTTCATGTGCCTGAAAGATCTGTGCTATACTTTAATTAACTAATTCAATTATTGTACGAATATATATAACAGGTATGGTTCAATTATATTCAGATAAGAAATAGCTTCTCATGAGTCTCCTGAATACTCTGAACACCCTTCATCCCCGTTCTCCTTGTTTTTGGACCCAACCTCAACATCCACGTCGCCACGTCAGCGCCGCCACGTGTTGGCGCGCATTGCTCGCACTGCCCAGCGGGTAACTAGTCGGCAGGCGTGCAAACGGTCGTCACCGGGCATCCGCCGCGTCAAAGGCAACCTACGCGCCGACATCGAGGACGAAATGAATTGTCCAATGACCAATGCGGCCTGAGTCCTGAGTGGTGGAACTCCCTTAGCTGAAAGAATGGGTCAGAATCTTCTAAATCATCATCCGTTCAGATTGCTTCGATCCATCAGGAAACTTTCTGCATGACAAATCCTGACAACTTCTTTTGGGCATATGACAAAATTGTGTGCAGCAAGCAAAAACCTACTCATGTTCGAAGAGAACTTGTCCGTCAACAGGTCCGAATGGCAACTTGGTCGCTGTTGGATGGGTTACTAGAAGCTTCTGTGGGAATCATTTCACTGGGAATCGTTTCACCTGTAGTAACAGGAAAGCTTTTTAGTATGTCTTTGAAGCTTCTTGGTAACAAGAAGCTACTAGGTTGGAGGGGGTGGATGGCTGGGCAGCTTCCCCTTCGGCCCTTCGCCTGACTTAAGCTGCGGCCTGCGGCTGTGCATTGGTGGAGGCAAAAATGCCTGGCCAGTCGGACTGTCCGGAGCTAGTCCTCCAAAGGTTGGATATTCAAAGAAGGCGCGCATAAAGTTAGTGTCAAGTATATAGTATATTCAAGTGAACCGCAGGGATTCCTTGCCCAAACCCACAAATGCAATGTATCCATAATTATAGATGTGATTATATAGTTGGTGGGTCGTGCGCGTGATCATACTGGCTGAAGATCAGAAACTGCTGGAAGCGGATGTGAGGATTATCGGTTGCATGTGTTTGTGGTCATAGTGTCTATGCTACGGCTGTTCTACTTGTCTATCACTGCCAACACCGCCATGCCTCCTCTCTGATACCCTTTTTGCTGTCATCAAGGTCTTTGGAAGTGTTAACCTCACCCCTATAGCGGGCGGGCTTGACTCCAGATCCCAGCTCTGTTGTCGGCAACAGATGGCTGGGTCGAAATGTAACAATAGACGGGTTGGCCTGGCAGGCCCTGTACATGAACCCTGAAACATAATGAGCTTAGAAACATCCATTGGCTCGGAACTCTCACCTACTCACACACAGAAAGGCTGGAAATTCACAGGCAGCTGCGCAAGGCAAGCCACCGCTCACATTAGCAGAATTTGGGCGAGCCAAATTCCTTGCTGAGAATTACTAGATTCCTCGTGAGTCTTGACTCGCATGGGGCGCATCGTCCCTCATGATGTGTCCTCAGTTGCTGGTCCGAGCTGCACTGAACTTTTCAATGTGGTTGACCTGTTTTGGTTCTGATGCGGAACCGGAAAACTCTTTTGGTACGCAATGAAGGGGCACCGGTATTGTTCCAAACGCCCACTTGGTCAGATTTCAGATGCGGTAAAGCTCCACTGCTGTTGATCGCCTGCTAAAAGTTAACCCCTTTGTGCTGCACCTCCGAAACTCGTGTTCTTCCAACCAGCACAAATCCTACAGTTTCAATCTTCGCGGTCTTCGCAGCCATCCACCAGCAATCCATGTCCTACCGTTCACACTACCCGTTCACAGTGCTCTACCCTTCACACGAACCAAGGCGCCCTACTTCAGCGACATGGGCGAGTCAGGCTCGTCCACTCGCTGCCGCTTCTGCCCCTTTCGCACCTGGAAGTCCCAGTCCACCTGGGACCGCCGACCGGTGCGGCCGGTGGCAGGAGCGCCCCGTTCTTCTTGTAGCGATGCTTTTTGCCCCGTTCGTAGCGTCCGATCGCTCCTAGTAGCGATGCACTTGCTCCTAGTAGCAAACATTGCTCCTAGTAGTAAGGCCAGGAGCCCCTAGTAGCGTCTTTGCTCCTAGTAGCGATGCCAGGAGCCCCGTTCGTAGCTTCTTGTTCCTGACTGGTGGATTCCGCCCTTTGGGCTATGGCCATCTATGGTCATCTATGGCCCAGGTTGGGCTCAGAAAGTTTCTCACCGAACCGAACCTACCAGGTTAACGGCACAACTTGGTCGACCAGCGCATTTGAAGGGTTTATGCCAAACCTTTGAGCCATAGCCACTTCATGTTGAAAAATTGCTTTTTGGACATCAGAGGGCATCTACTGTATCTCCCAATCTGAAGGTCATTCACGAAATGCCGCTGCCAGGGCCGAAGATCGTCTTCAAAAGGTCCATGGGCCCGAGTGTTACGTGTAGATTAGTATGGGTGTGTATGCGTACTCGAAAACGCAGGCCTCCAAAGACCCCGGATAAAACTGAAACCCATTATTGGGTCCTAGGTTGGGGGTCTCACTGTTACAATACAAACCCAATACAAACCCATATGGGTGTGTGAATCGAAAAAAATTAGACGTCCCAGTTCGACCCCCCAGCAAGAAGGGAAGTTGACCAGTCTACCCATTGGGCCAGGGGTCTCGCTAGTAAAATACACACCCACATGGAACCCCAAAGCTTCAATGCAAATCCAAAATGGCACCAGGGAAGAAAGGAAACACCAAACCAAAGAAAGGGATGTCAAAGCCATGCCCAACTCACGCCATCTCACTGCTACAGAGGCACATAATATCAGCTAACTTGGAACTAAATTGAAATAAACAAATCTCACACGTGCCTAACCAACCGACTTGCACCCAACTGGCCCACTTAGGAATCAAACCAAAAATGGTCGTCAACCTGCGTTGGTGGTCCTCTGCCAGGTCCCAGTCACCAAATTCTACCTGTGAGTCGGACAGAAACTGTGAGCGCTCTGAGCACTCAAAGCTTTTTCTATTGACTTTCCGGTGACAACGAGCGCCCAAAGCACCCCTCTGCACCACCGGGCGCCCAATTGAACCGCGCCTTGCCGTTGCGCATGGCCCGGTCCACGTAGACCACGCTGCCCGCGGTCAAGCTGTCGTCCAAGATCATGGTACTAAGCCTTCAACGCCGCAACGCCACGCCCGTGGCTGTGTGGTAGCCTTCCTTCAAACCTCTAAGTGAAGTGGTGAAAAGATGAAATTGATATCCCACAAGTGAAGGCATCTCCTTTCAATTACTTTTTGTTGATTTCACATATATATATAATATATATATATGATTCCACAACTATCATAACAGCTATCATCCAGAGACGCCACACCATCTCTTGCAGGCCATAAGTTACGGCCACGCGCGCGCTGCGCCATGCGCCCCCTTTGTGCCCGCTGTGTCGTGCACCTGGACACCAAATGACGCTCCAGGTACCTCTTCAATGGGCGCGCGCCCAGCTCGGGATCGTGTGCCTCCTGTTCACAGCATGCAGGAGTGGAAGTATGACTTCTTCTTCCGGACATGGAGAGCCAACATCAAGAAGAAGGTGCAGCTTGCTGGGTCAGATCTGCAAATGCTATTGCCACTGTAGCCACCGGCCGTCCAATTAAAAGACCTTGGCCCTTGATCATTGATTCATTGATTAAACTATGAATACCTGAGTTCCTCCTTCTACCCATATCTGTCGACAGTCTTCATTCTGGTGTTCGATCTGTGGATTCACCAAGGTCAGAGCAAATGTCGTGGGGATCCTCGGCCGTGCCTTGAGGACAAAGTCGATGGCCGCATCGCTGACCTGGCACAAATGGTGGATCCTGTTCTCAGTTCTCATTTCTCCCGGAAAAGTCGCTGTTCGAGTTCTTTGGTCTCCTCCGTGGTCACGCTGAAGAAAAGGTAAAAATTTGAGCACAAACATGGTTGTGATTTTTCCAAATGGTTAAAACTGACTCTATCTGATTTTAATTGACTTTAAGTATATAGTTAATCTCGCTCTTCAAAGTAGCTTAATGACATCATTCAAGTGGTGGCCGATG
Source organism: Durusdinium trenchii (assembly GCA_963970005.1). Lineage (NCBI taxonomy): Eukaryota > Dinophyceae > Suessiales > Symbiodiniaceae > Durusdinium > Durusdinium trenchii. Next base: position 1,651,985 of record CAXAMN010011112.1, on the reverse strand, counting down.
GTTCAAAGCCCTCCATGACCACCTGCCCTCCCATGAACTCATATAGCAATCACCTGTGGAAAGGGAAAATACCACAAAAAGTCTTGTATGGGGTGCTGAATTGGAAACTTATGGCCCCACTATCAGCTCCAAGCTCCCCAAGAGAGTAATCTGGATCAATCCTGGCTCCGTGGATAGTGGATAAAGCCCAGATTCTGCAAAAACTTGTGACGGTCCTTGATGGTCTTGCATGACATCCTTTTACTAAAAAAAGTAAAAACATAAAAACTCCCAAAAGTAGTCCAACATCATTGCATAACGGTCACAAGACTGGTGTCACAATCCCGACTATGTCGAGGAACAGTGCATGTGGAGCCCATGCTCCAGATGGACCATCCTGGTCGTGAGTGAATTGTCCGACATGGCTTGGTTGTGAAGATTTCCAAGCCATGTCTTTTTGAGTAGAAGATCTGGGTGATCTTTCTTTCCTTGTCACCAAGCAGGCTCGTCTTTCCTCATCACATCTACTGATCACCTTTCCATCGTCTCGTCGCTCCGTCTCACCACATCTGTCTCGCTCTCCGTAGCGCTCCCACGGGGCCCCGAACGTGCATGGTGACCTCCAATTCCTCCAAGCGCTTCAAGACATCTGCCAGCTGCAGGCGCACCACCTCAAGAGTCGAGGAACTCAAAATGGTGGATGCGGCCTCCATGTGGATGCGGTCTTGGGAGCCCTACGTACTATTCCTTGGCTCCTTCCACCACAAGCTCGGCCTACTAGTAGGAAGGCTCGGTTTTCTCAGGGAGAGGCCTCTGAGGATTTGTTTCAATATGTTTCAATCAAGCTACAGGACTTGCACTCCGATCTGATTGATCTGATCTTGACTTGAACCCTCCAAAAAAATAAAAATAGAACAAACGCCAGACCAATCAATGTGAACGGTCAGGCCTGGCGCAGTGTGGAACCACTCAAGGGCTGGAAGACCACGATGTCGTCCAAGCGATTCAGCAGCTCTGGCCGCAAGGAGCGGCGGATGCTCTGCATCACTAGTCCCTGGAGGCGACCAGCCGGACACAAGTGCGGCTCGTCCGCTTTCCAGCCAGACACGCTTTCGTGGCTTTGGGATGTGCTTGTGGAAAGTGTCGTGTGGGTTTCACGATGTTTCATGTGTCTAATGTGGCTTACATTGGAGTGGTTTTCGGCGGTTGAGCCAGTCTAGGGTCTAGGGGAAAAGTTCTTAGATGGCTTGGGATCCAAGGCCGGGTCATCTGCTGACGTCTGACAATGCGGATGAGCTGATATTATGAACTCATGCTGGAAATACACCGCAGAAAGTCGTAGAAAGCATTCAAAGATCTTCAGACAATACCAAGCACATCAAAGCAGAATCATGTTTGCCTTTTTAACCCCCCAAGTTCTCAAAGGCGGGATTAGGTAATTTGGGGTCGTAGCTGCTTAATCTAACCTTGGTGATACGAGTACGACTGGAATGAATCCCCATGTAACACTGAACTTGTCCACTTGCAATGGTCCTTGGCTCGCTCCAGTTCTGAAGGATTGCCTGGCGGGGAAGAGGTCAAAAGCAAGAGATCTAGTCTAGCGGAATCATCCCAGCAACACTTGGTCAGTGATTGGATAGTAAACACATGTACCTCGTTCACTTGTGGGCCCTTGTAAGTGCTTGGGACAATCAATCAAATTCATAGCCCAAGCATGCCTAAGCAACACTACTTAAAAGTCATTGGAACAGTTTCTGCCTGAATTCTTGGTTCTTGGGTTGTGCTTCACCTTCTTGGGCGATCAAGGCGCAACTGTTCACCATTTCCAGGGCTACTGACCACTCTTGTGGTGAAAACACGTTGGAATGAATGCTCTCCGTGTTTTTGTAGGCCTGGTGCAGGAAACTGCGACCTGCTCCTCAAATTGCGGAGGAATCATTAGGAATCTTATGAATCAAGGAGCAAAAGTCTGCATCGGTCTAACCGAGTACCAAGAAAAAGAAAACTACTATATACATATGAATATACAAATACATCTAGTATCATCTAGTTGTTGTTTAAAAAGAAAGTCACAAATGTTAGGTATACACGTCAAGACACTAACAAATGTTTGTACATAAGTGGATCAGATAAAATAAAATAGGAACACATATAAACATAAGGTAAAAAAAAAAAAAATATATATATATATATATATATCGCTGAGCCATGATCAAAACTTCCCCAAAAAAGAGCTTGCTGTCTGCTGCATCTGGCAGCTCCATCACACGGTCGGTCGGTCTCCGCTCCGGCGCTCACTTCGCCTGTGCCCAGTGCTCGCATGAGGTGCTCAGAGCCGAGGTTAGAGGTCAAAATCACCACACAATTGCCTCACTGACGGACAAAGTGGACCACACGGTGTGAGAATGACCGCTTGAACCCACATGAAGGCATGCTGAAGTGAGAAATGGAATGCAACCCCCGGCTTGGAATCAGCTAGGATGCTGCAGTCCACAGTTCGGCCCTGGCTGTCGGTGATTCGTCCATCGTCCAAAAGCTGCAGCAAGACATTCAGGACCTGCAGCCGAGGACAAAGAGATCCGTCGAAGATTCGGAGAGCTTTGGAGGCCTGCCCAAGAGGGGATACGTGAGTGTCCAAGACAAGCGCTCACCCACGGATAGATAAAGGAAATCATCAGAAAGTCCTTGAATCTGTACATGGTCCCCACAAACATGCACCCCTGCCACTTCGCAGGCCAAGCGGCATGACTTTTGATGAGATGTTTATGAGATTCTTGAGCGACTAGGGAGGCGAACGCGGCAGCGAGGGTCGACCCTCACGTGGAGGAGTTGGAACGCATGGACTCTTCGCACCACGAGGCACTGCAGCTGAGGCACTTGTGGATGTGCCTTCTCCATCTCATCAAAGAGCACCACGCTATATGGGTGCCGCCTGAAGACGAGGTCATGCCGCGGAAATGGCCAGTGTGCTCATGTGTGCTCATGTTCTTTGTGGGTCAAGACTCAACCTACAACCTACAACAATCTACAACAGAAAACTAAACTGCAATACATGTAGTAGGTAAAGGTGAAGTAGGCAGTTATTGAATTACAAAATACAGTAGGTGAATCTTGATGTTGCTATTTTTCAGTAGGTAAAGGTCTAGCTAGATGATTCACTTCATGTTCGGGTATTCATGAATCTGGTGTGTCCACATCATCTTCTGATGCGAAAAAACAAAAAAAACCAATGGTCAGATGTGGTCAATACTTCTGCAAGGTGTTGATCCCACAACCACCGGACTACTGATTGTGGACAAAAAGGCAATTTAAAAAATTGAAACATATTGGAAAAGCCTTTGTAGCCGTTGTCTCTTTTTGCCCGCGCGGCGCTACCGTGGAGGCCTTAAGACACAAAACCACCATGAACCGAAGACCATAACCCCCGTAACTGGCAGGCATTCTCGAAGATCGAACTTCGGCAGTGTTTGGGTGGTGATCCTCTTACCAGTACAGTAGCTCTTTACTACAGGACAATCACTCTTATATACTACAAGATTGCTGCTTACAGTAAAAGTAATGGTTCGTTTTCTCACTGCGTCACACGTGTCCATTGTCCATTGAATTCCTGACTCAAAAAGCTCTTTGCTCACTCTAGGCCCTGGGCTTCTTCAAACCTCTTCTTTCATCACCACACGCGCCATTCGGCGTCCGCACCTCAAGGCTTCTGTGAGCTGTCCTCCCTGCTCATGACCCACATAGCCCGGAGGTGCGCCAATAAGGCGTGAGACAGCGTGCTGCTCCATGTATTCTGACATGTCGAAGCGTAGAATGCCTTGGATGTTGGATGTGGGCATCCAAGGTCGAAGCTCTCCTGCAAAAAATCAGCTGAAGTACGCGTCGAGTGGGGGAGTAGTCCTTGACACTTTAACAGCTATGAATTTGACGGCCATGAATTTGCATCTATCCACTTACAAGTTCCAGTGATTGACCCACCCTGGAATCTGTCTCTTGCAATGTCAGGAGGTTCAGCCACCTGACCCCTGAGCCTCAGTTTTTCTAAACGTTTTCTCACTGATCACATAGTTGGCCCACTTTTCGCTGGCGGCTTCCGGCACCGGGTGAAGCCCAGCTGCGGTTCTCATTGTCGAAGAGCTCCGCCGCCAGTGCCTTGGCCAGCTCAGTCTTGCCCACGCCCGTGGGGCCCGCGAAAAGGAAGGAGCCTCGCCGCTGGAGAGGGAGACATCACGACGTGAGGAGACCGGGAAACGCGGAGGCAGAAAGCGGTGTTACAACCCTCGGGTCTGGGGGCCTCCGTGTCAAAACGTCGGCAACTTAGAGGTGACGAGGGGCGAAACCATCTCCTGTGGCTTCCTTCACTAGTCTAATATCAATATGTTTGAAGCGACAACTTCTTTTTTCGGGTTGGTGCTCCAGGTGGTAAGGGTGACGTGGGGGCTCTGTTTTGGGAGGAGAAAAAGGACTGCTGTAACCTGGTTCCTGTGGAGCCATCTCTCTATTTAAGCATCTTTACACAAAAAGATCAAAAAGGGTTGGTTTGGTCCCAGTTCCTTGAACTCTAGTCAAGTTGAAACCTATAGGAACCATATAGAGCCATCCTATCTCGTCCATCTTCCTAATTGGAACCTTATCGATCCTTGTGGGTCTTCATGTAACCTTACAATCCCCCCCCCACCTACTAGCGATGGCCTCCTTAATCCCCATGGCGGTCCCTCCGGTCGACGCCTGTCGGCTGCGTGCGGCGACTCAGCCGCGCCGCCGAGCGCAGCACTGCACGGCTCACCGCCTCGGCGGCCTCCTGCGACGCGGCTGCAGGAATGAACCAAGAAACAACTATCCTCGGCTCAAAAAGCAAACGATATGGGGTTGGAGGATAACACATTTGTGTTATTGTTTTGATTTGCTTTATGAACTGAAGAACTGGACAACCAAATGTCGGTGCATGTCCCTACATGTCCTGTTGTTTCAGGGAAAAGAACTCAAAAGAACCTCCAAATATGTAGAGCTTTGTTGGCTGTTTGGGGGTAGCAAAAGCAGCAGGGAGAAGACATGAGTGTTGGGACCCTATGCCTGGCAATTGGATTCCGATTGAGAGGTGAAACCCTCTGATAGGCCCGATGGGTCAGGGTCTCGAATCGGCATCGATTTAAAAGGTTGCCTTTGTGACCAGCAAATGCTGTCTTCTGTTCAGATATGGGTACTCCCATTTTGCTGCAACAGCACGGTATGTTCCTGCAGCAAAACCCAGTAAAATGGTGCGTATGATTTGAGATGTTTGGCAGTTCTTGGACTTGAAACAATTGCCCTCCCAACAAGAGTCATGTTCGAACACCATAAGCCTTTTCAATACAGGACAAGTTGTTTTTGTGATATGGACAATCCAGCTGGATCGTTGATGTTGTATAGGCAAAACTATGTTCCAAAGCAATAACCAAGAGGATCGAAGGACATGTGGTAGACATACATAGAATAAATTAGAATTAGAACAAACTATCATAGAATCGAATTCTCTGTGTGACTAGGTCAAGTAAAGCTATGACAGGAACTTGCTTCCTTGTCTGTACCCACTGCATCCCACTGCCTGCTTTGCTTCCCAAGTGTATTTTTGTGTGTTGCATACGGTCTGTGCCAACGACGACGACCAGCAAACTTCCCGAAACGGACCATACAATGTGTCTTGTGCATGTCCTTCGAATGCCTCCACCTTCAGAAAAACGCTAAGTTCTTTGCCACAGGACTGTCACAGGACCACATGTTCAGACCCAACCGCTACACAATCTGCACAAACCTCTGATGGTTCAGGCCGACGGTATATTTAATTGCAGAATAGTCATCACCAAGTAGATATAGAACATAGATGAACTCATAGATCATCTTCGAGAATATGTCCCCTTTCCAATCATTATCCACTACAGGTTGGCAATACAATCCCCCAAAACTCTTGGCTCAATTGCGTTCAATATATGAATTATGTTATACTTAGTTATAAATATATAATATATATGCGGCTGCCAAAAATACACCCTATTCTCTGGAACTTGAGCCAAGAGTTTTGAGGACGACAATACATCCCTCCAGCCTCTCAAATTTCTCACCAAGGATCCTCTTGTCCCACCACGCGCTTCTTGAGCTCATCCTCCAAGTTGAGCAGGCGCGCCTTGCAAGTTCACCCAGCACAAGCTCTTCCAACTGAGCCACGAACTAAGCAGTTTAAAGGAAAAAAGACATCCCCGGCAGTGTAGGATTTGGTCCCGAAAGAGTCATACACTCTTTCACCCAAATTACACCACCGCAGACCCCAAACAGGTAGGAAACAGAAGGGAGACAAGGCGGACACAGTGATCAACAAGAAGGGAACCAAGACTGAAAACAAGAAGGGAAACAAGAAGGAACACACGGCGGACACAATGACCAACAAAAAGGGAAACAAGAAGGGAGTCAAAAGGAAACAGAAGGGAGACAAGACGGACACAGTGACCAACAAGAAGGGAGACAAGACCGGACACAAAGGGAGACAGAAGGGAGAAATGTTGCATCGCCAGCGGAAAAGGGTGGACACCAGCAGTGACAGACCTGGGAGACAAACGAATACATATGGCCAGCGGAAAAGGGCGGACACCAGCAATGACAGACTTGGGAGACAAATGAATAGAAATGTTGCATCGCCAGCGGAAAAGGGCGGCCACCAGCAGTGACAGACCTGGGAGACAAATGAATAGAAATGCTACATGGCCAACGGAAAAGGGCCGACACCACCAGTGACAGACCTGGGAGACAAATGAATAGAAATGTTACATGGCCAACAGAAAAGGGCGGACACCAGCAATGACAGACCTGGGA
>CAXAMN010011112.1:1618596-1644569 GCA_963970005.1 Durusdinium trenchii | reverse complement strand
GGGGTGGGGGGTGGGGGGTGGGGGGTGGGGTGGGTTGCAGTTAGCAACCAGACAGTGCAGACTAGTCGTAGCGATGGCCTCCAACCTACTAGCTCTGACACGCGTTCCGAAGCGATACCGTTCCCGCGTTCCGAAGCGAACTATTTTCTGCGTTCCGAAGCGACTCCCTCGCCCACCAGCAGTGACAGACCTGGGAGACAAATGAATAGAAATGCTGCATGGCCAAGGGCGGACCCTGGGAGACAAATGAATAGAAATGCTACATGGCCAACAGAAAAGGGCGGACACCAGCAGTCACAGACCTGGGAGACAAATGAATAGAAATGCTACATGGCCAACAGAAAAGGGCGGACACCAGCAGTGACAGACCTGGGAGACAAATGAATAGAAATGCTGCATGGCCAGCGGAAAAGGGCGGACACCAGCAGTGACACAAAGGGCGGACACATCTTAAGAAAGAATTGAGAACCCCTAACAGTAAACTGTTTGGGGAAAAAGCACTTGCCATGATATTCGACGGTGCCAACAAAGAAATGCTTCTGTTTTTGGCCGTCGCCCAGGTACCAGTTCGGTTCAGTGGATTATCCAAAATCCATCGGATGGTTGGTGTGTCAATGCTGACTTGTCGGGGAATTCCAGTTGGAGTGCTGGTGTATATATACAGAGGAAATCACCTCCCAAACATTCAAACATGTTCACTACATAGGTCTGTCTTCCAACACTGGACCCAAAAAAATATCGACAAACCACTCACCACTCAAATGAATTCACTACAGCAACAAAAACACCTTATGGCCGCCTATATACATACATTAAATATACATTAAATATACCCGAATATTGTATAAATAAGGGTACATATGGCTATAAATAGTTAATACCTATTTACTGTAAATTGAATGCCATTTCCACAGCAAACCCAGCCGTACCGGCTCACGGTCGACCGCGTGCATCGCCTTCTCGCCCTGGGTGAGCTTGGCCACGGGAATGCCAGTCCAACGGCTCACCACCTGACGGAGAATCGACGGCCTATGAGGCGGATGCTCCCGTTCCAACACCCGACTTTTGGGTCATTTCTTCTGCAGACTCTGGGACACATTGCTATAGAAGTCTATAGATGCATTCTGGAGGATGGTCAAGTGCAGGGCCTCCCTGCGTTGACAAAAGTGCAAAGAAAATGTGTCCATAATTACAGGGTGGGTGCTTCCCTTTCCCGCACTTCCCAACTCAACGGCCTCGGCAATGTGTGCGGGTGTGACTGTCTCCACCAAGAGTGGGCTCTCAGTCTGCTCCTCATACCTCAAGTAGATTCGTGGAATGATTCGCCGCGAATCTGGGGTAACTACAAACGACATGGCCACATGGATCTCCAAAAGTCCCAAGACAAGTGGAAATGAAAGTAAAACCGTCTTGCAAAGGTTGCAAGACTTCTTGGTTTGGCCCGATTATAATGATATATCACATATCACCAACCAAGAAACCATGCATCCCTCGGGACCTCACACGGCTTGAACCCTTCATCGCAGAGTGCTCACCCTTTTCAAGCCTTCCAACTGAAAAACTTGCTTTTTGGATCAACCTCTCCCTTTGTCATAACTACCCATTCGAGCACTTCTCTTCACCCGCTTCAGCCTATTCAAAACTACAGATTCACCTTTAAAAAAGAACAAAAAACTATCCTCCCTCCCCGGTTTCGCCCAAAACCACTTCTTTCCCGGTGGCTCTCGCTTCCGCTTCTCGAGCTCTCGGATCCTCTGCAGCACGCCGGGGATGGCGTCGTAGCGCAAGTCAGCCGCGGCATCCACGTCGTGTCGAGCCTGGAGGACGGACTGTTCCAGCCAGGGAGGTGGTGGTGAGATGGTTACCAAGTAGGGACATGGCATCATGGGAAGAAAAAGAACCTTTGACATAGATTGATTGGTTGATCAATGTACATTCACAAATGATGTAAATACATTGGATGGATTGGATAAAATAGGTCAATCGGATCAAATATATATATATACATATAATAGATATAGATATAGATATATATATATATACAGTAGATGAAAACACATCAAAATAGACGCATACCTTTAAGCATTTATGTGCCATATGATTTTTATGATGCCGTTATCGCATGATTGTCACTGAATGTCACTGACGTATATGCAACCTTTACTATTTGGTGACCGTTGATTGCGACACGGTCCATCTCCCAAAAATGGTGTAAAATACAAATCCATACAAATCCACCAAACTGGAAAGGCAGGCAGGAACACTTGATGGAATCGGCGGCAGTGGACATAATATCAACTCAAACGCGCTGAATACAGTAAGTTCAACATTGGGTCGGCATTGGGTCCAAATATCCCGTCTTTACAAAGAGTGTTTGTTGTAAGGTACGCACAAAAAAGATTGCCTGGATTGATACGGAACGCAATATACTCCTCGCAATGTCACACCAATTTTTGCTGAATGGGTGTTTATAGCTCGAGCCCCTGGCCTCCATCAAGTCCAACTTCCTGAGCAAACGGGGGTGAACGGAGAACGGGAGCGAGTTGTTCGGTCAACGGTGTGTCTTAATGATTAAAAAGAACGATGTTCCTAGCATGTCATCAACTGCTGCGATGGCTGCTGCGATGGCCATAATTTCTCCGTTTATGCTGCAACTGCAGCATGTTAAACATGTGTTCCTGGGTTTTGCCTTATTATGTAGCATTGTTGTGGTCATACAATATGCAATGTGGTTCTTAAGCCACGGTAAAAATCTGTTTTATAGTCTTCAAAATTCTAGTTCAAAAACGACTTACTTTACTACACGTGTTCTGACGCTGTTTCTGACAGCGAACCTGACTGTGCTCTGACACATCACTATCATAAAGGCTGGGAAACGTTCTGGACTGTGTTCTGACATCTTTGCTGGCGTGTGCTCTGACATTTTTCCTGTCTGGCATGTGGTGTGACATATGGACCAACTTCAGTCCTGGTATGCGTGCAAAATTGCTGGCATTCTATCTACCACAGCTGCTTGCGCTTTATCTGGCATCACTGATGGCATTCTATCTGGCATATACTCTGACATGCTCTCTGGCGATTTACTTGGCAAATGCTCTGGCAGTCTAGCTGGCGTACATTCTGACATTCTATCTGTATGCTGACATTCTATTTGACATATATATATATATTAATATATACTATCATATAGTTACTGACATTCTATCTGGTGAGGTCCGCCGGGGAACACTGCCACCCGGAGCTCGTGGTTCAGGTCCGGCGGGGAACACTGCCAAGCGGAACTCGCGGTTGAGGTCCGGCGGACAACACTGCAATCCGGAGCTGACGGTTGAGGAGGAGGAGGAGGATACATAAAATCTAACAGCCCTCACCTGACAGGTGGGGAATGAACATCACTGACTATACATGATTCTTATGTGTTTCAATTGCTTAAACTATCTTAAATATGCTTTAATTATCCCTATAATTACATCTAATTTCCTCAATTCGGTCACCGATGTGACGATTTTGCAGAATGTGGACCACTGAAACCTGGTGCTTTGAGACAAGCACGCTCATGGCGGCCCAGCTTCTGCTTCAGCTCTTGCAGTTTCGACTTGGCTTTGCTCAGGTCCTCGATGAGCTCGCGCTCCTGGCACGAAACGCGTATTGGCCTCTAGCCCATAGCGACGAAGTTCACGCTACGAGCTGGAAGTGCCTCAATATGTTTCAACATGTTTCAACACCTTGATAACTTGGGGTCCTTGGACATGTCCGGCGGTCAGTGTTCATCCTGCTCTTTGTCCAAATGTCACCCGTCTTCAGGGCATCCCTGCCACTTCCGGTGTTTTTGTTCGTGTTGGTGAGAACTTCCACAGGATCTCAGGCCCTCAAGTCTTTCCTCATGCAGAACTAGCCTGTGAGCCGCTTATAGCGACTGGAGACTAAACAAAAAGGCCACAAACAAACTTGTGGACCCGGTTGCCGGTTGGATTCAGTGAATCAGAACACATTAGACCGGAATGCCAAAACAACGTGTTCTTACACGCCAATTATCCCAACCATGCCAACAACAGCTCCAAACTCTGCACAGCTGCATCACTCCTGCTGATATCTGGCCCTCAAGGGTGCCAACTCTTCGCCCACTGCGCTGAGCTCCTTCTTGGCCGCCTGCAATCGAGCCTTGGACGCCTCATCCTGCGAGCACATGGCAAGGGATGGGGCGTTTTCCCACGTAGGGTTCTCTACTGGAAGAGTTCTCCTGCACGACCTGGGAGACCAACTGATCTATGATGATCCAATTATGTGTGCGCATAAATTGTATTTTATATATATATATATATTATATATATATATATAAATATTTAGGATGCTTCTTGATGTTAGGTGCTGCAGGGTGTCTCCCTTCCATCGCAAAAACCGGCCACTGCCACTAAAGGGTTGTTCCAAAGAGGTTTGCTACATGCTACTATGCAGCGTAAACTCACACTTTAAGACTTAGATCCGCAAAGATTTCGGGTGCGCTCTGGTTCAAGAAGAAGCTCCGTCTTCCTGGGAGGAAGAAGACACCTCGTCCTCCGTGTTCCTAGTAGCTTCTTGCTCCTAGTAGTAAGGCCAGGAGCCCCTAGTTGCGTCCTTGCTCCTAGTAGCGATGCCAGGCCCCTAGTAGCGAACATTGTTCCTAGCTTTACCTATGGAAGGCGTGTGTTCGGATGAGCAGACCTTCCTTTCGATGCTCACCAGAACCCGCTCATGCAGGGAGGCATGAGGCGAAATTGCTCATGCAGGTAGTGTGTTCATCTGTCTGCTCTTTCCCGCTTTAGTATGCTTTAGTAGGGCATGTAGCTCAAAGCATCCCTTTAAGAAGATCAAAACATAGCAATAGCAATGTGTATATTCCCGGATCAAACAGCCTTTTTGGGGCGTTGATATTTGTTGATATCATTTGATATCCCGTTTTTTGATCGCGGGTCCTTTTCCGTGTTTGGATGAAAACACATGCCCCCAGTCGAAAGGCCCACCGGAGCAAGCCCGGCTTCTTCGCTCTCCCGGTCCTTCTCTTTCGAGAGGGCTTTCACCTCGACCTGGCTGGGCAAAGTGACCCAAAACTGGACCAAGAATGCCCTGAAAACAGCCCCCAAAACGTTGTAAATCCATGTGACATGTGTGGATTGTGTGGAATACATCTGAGGGACCCGAAAAGAATCCACGTCTGGCTCCTGGCCAGACCCATCGACCAAGGACCAACGTCATGTCGTCTTGATCGGATTTGACTCGCGTTGGAGCGGTCTGTCCCTCAAAAATGTGAATTGAGCATGGTCTTGTCTGCTGGCTATCTATGTGGGTTTGCCAAGGGTGTTGACCAAATAAGAAAATGATAGAAAATGTCAGTCAGTAGTGACACAAACATTACAGAAATACCCTCTGGCCCCTCGCTCACTTGCATGAAGCATGTTGATGCAATTGAACACTAGATACACTAAGCGATTTCAACAACCAAATCAATAGATCCGCAGCCTCCAAGAATCCAAGAGCCCGAAAACAGCCGTTTCTCCTCCGCTTTGGTCGCACAGCAAAATGTTGGTCCCACCAAGGAGGACAGGCCGACAGGCCTCCAGGTACTGCCTCCGGCGCTCCAAGCTGTCGATCTGCTCTGGCTGCGAGCTGAGCTGCACACGGATCTTCGAGCAGGCCTCCAAATCTCATCGCATTGGAAGGCACCGATGGCAAAACGTCTTGGACCCCCGAAAAAGGAGAAGAATGAAAGAAAGACCGGCAATGACGGTAAACCCATTGTATTCCCTGGACCAAAAAGACACACACACACACCACTTACAGTACAAGTGCAGTATAGTATATTCATCTTAATTAGTCTTGCATCGATCTTCCTCGAGAAGGATCTCCAGCCAGGCAGTGGATGTACAAGACAGACCTTCTGAGAACCTCTTCTGCACCACCACGGACAGAGTTATCCTATGCTTCTGGTCACCGAAAAACGCAAATAAGTTAAGGCCATCAATGACTCAGGACTTTTTCAGACCATTCGGTATGTTCTTGGTCACGCTTAGGTAGTCACTTTACACCTGCAAGACACGAACAAACCGTAACCGGCCTCATACACTACCAAACAAGCATTCTTACAGAGCAAGTTCTATGATTGCTTCGAGCTAGGCTTTGCTTCTGCGGCATAGGCCATTGAAACGAGAAACAGGTCTCAAAATTAAGGCACCCCGACCACTAATCTGGCGTTTGAGTTCAACTGCTCCGGCTGAGAGAAACCCGCCTCATCCAAGAGATCCACGGCCTGTCGACTAAGTTGAGGTCCAATAGCTCCTAGTAGCTTCTTGTTCCTAGTAGCAAGGCCAGGAGCCCCTAGTAGCGTCCTTGCTCCCAGTAGCGATGCCCTTTGTTCCTAGTAGCATCCTCAGGTGAATGGTTCTGTGCTCTCACGTTTCTGAGGTCCAATAGGATGGATTGCATTAGTCAGTGCAGTCATTGCATGACACGACTTCCAAGAAGGTGCAACTTCTATTCTCCACAAATATATAACCCAATATAACACATAGCAGCGCATAGCAGGTGCCACGATGTGAAAACTGTACTTGGTCTCACAACCCTGGCTAGCATAAAGTGGCATGAGTTGTTGGCATGCAGACTCTGGCAAAATCTTCTAGCCTTAGACCGGCGTCGGCCTCTCCAAACGTTGCCGGGTGGTCCCCAGCCTTGTCTGGCAAAAACCGGGTGGTAATGTAGCGGTCCTCACAAGAGACAAGAGAGGCTCGAGGAAGAACAAAAGTTGCATGTCTGGCAAAAAGAAACCCTCCATTGACTAAGTCTTTTCAGAGGGAACTTCTCTCCAAACTTTCTGTCCCGAGAGGGGACACTGAGAGCGGCGTCATCGGCACCAGAAAAACACACCCTGGGCCCATGAGAGTCATCGGGCAAAGGCTCGCTCCCCCCATCCAAGCCATAAATTCCAACACCCCGAAATGGATGGAAAAGCATGTACCCTTCCAAGATGGAGAGTAGAGGGGGGGACCCTGGATCAATTTTAAGAAATAATCTGACTACCTCCAGAGTGTTTTCAGAAAATTAATCTGGAGGATCTTAAGTCTAGTTTAATTTTTAGGCTAGGGGGGGTGGCATTAATCGAGGGGTACCCCAAGTACTCTACATAATTCTGCCATATCTGAGCTCAAAGCACTTGCAGAGGTCTCGATTAATTTTCTAGGTCTCGAGGCGCCGCACGGGTGAGCTGTAATTGAGTGTGATTAATTGTGTGGTTCCTTTCTATGTATTTGTTTTGTTTCTTGTGTAATGGTCATAGCAAGGCTTCACAAAATGGTTGTACGAGATTATATATGACCAAAATCCAACCATCTAGACAAATTAATCCAAGAAAATTAATCCGTGACTCAGTAGTCACCCGGGTTAATTTCCCTAAGGCAGGGAACATGGAAAAGCGCGTCGGCGTCCATACATATTTCAAGCTTCAAGGGGATTGACTGTGCTGGTGCTAGTGTCTATCTTGAGTCATGTTCGACGGGGAATGGGACTGACCCTCTAAAACCCCTCGATCCAAACGCATCCAAACGCGCAAATCGGTCGCTTTTTGGGGGAAGCAACCCTGGGCTGAAATGTCAAAACCTCATTCAAATTGGAGATGGGTCAAAACCTGGAGGCCCAACAACGGCAAGCGAACACCTTCATTCGACAAACAATCCTGGTTTTGCTCGGGTGTTCACTCACAGACCAGAATTGTTCGGAACAAAGACCCACACTCTTGGTCCTCCGAAGGTTGAGGGAAAATCATCAGGTGCACGGTGCACGCCACATGCGCACGGTTCATGACTCGGCCGCCCCATCGATTCGGCCGGAGCCACTGAAAGCGTGGCGGCCGCCACCAGCGCAGCATCTTGGATGGAGACCCCATGATGCAAGCCATAGCGCTCCTGGGAAAATGAGGCTTTCCGAAACTCCCCTTTTGGTATCTCTTTACTCATCCTACTGCAAGTGAAGACGGAAAAAAACAGAGGTTAACCAAGCAAGGAATTTACGGAGGTTACTGGTAAGCCTGAAGAGGCTTACCAGTCCGACATGTCCCTGGTATCGGATCGATGGTGGAGCTTGGACCTCCAAAAAGCAGAGAATGAGGACTCAACCACTCCCCCACTCAACCCAACTGATTGAGGACTTTTTCCCTCTCCCGTGGCTTCTCTGGAAAGAACATGCGATGCTTTGCATGAAGACGTGGATCGCGTCGCTACCGCGTCGCTTGTCGTTCCTTCAATCCGCGGAGGATGGTCACCGCGGTACTCACCGAGGGCTCCTCACAGCGGAGGGCTTCACCGCCCTTCTGTGGACGGGTTTGGTTCGATTTGATTTTGTTAATCTATATAGTTCACCGAGTAGCAGTATCTCAGTCTCGCCCTGTACAGGCTGCTTAAAACACAGGCTGCTTAAAACTAACAGCAGGTACAGCACAGTCACTCTTCCTGACGGAGCAGGGAACAAGGGACACCCAAGACCGAAGACTGGAAAGAAGCGGACAGATGCACTCTGATAGACCAATTCCCCTTCAGACTTCAAAACCACAAATCTAGCATGCAAGAGTTCTTCCATTTACTAGTAACAAGAAGCTACTAGGCGCTCCTTGCATCGCTACTAGGAGCAAGGAGCAAGGACACTACTAGGAGCACAGGGCATCGCTACTAGGAACAAGAAGCTACTAGGAGTTCTTCCATTCCGCATTCTTCCGCATCGAGACCGCTGAAAGCTGTTGTAACCTGTGCTTTCATGGATTGAACCCGTCTCCTCCACATGGACCTGTTGGAAGCGTCGTTCCAACGCAGCGTCCTTCTCGATGTACTTCCGGTATTCCTCACCGAGACCAGCAAAATGGCACCGAAAAATACGCCACACGATGACGCGATGAGAGCAGGGGCAGCGCCGCGGGCTGGGCGGACGCCTCCGATGAGAAGTGAGCAGCATGACACGCTGTGCCTCGAAGGGGCAACAGGAACAGATTATGCTACGAGTATGAACCGGCTACAAAAATTATGGATTCTTGCCATGGTGGACCTGATAAAGGGTTGTAGCTAGAAGCAGTTCTAAGCTTCAAAGCCCAAACTAGAAAAGCATGAAAAAGCCCGTTGTAGATTAGGGAACTCTTCCTCTCACTACTCCCCCCTTCCCATCACCGCATCTCCAAGCATCGTCCACCGTGGTGGCGCCAATGCAGCGCAGCTCGCCCCGAGCCAGCATGGGCTTCCTCGGACCGAACCGAAAACGGCAGACCGACAGACCGTGTCCGTAGCGATCGGACGCTACGAACGGGGCGCTCCTGGCATTACTACGAACGTAACAAAGGGCATCGCTACTATCAAATAGACTCCCGGCAACGAAACAATCCGTTACATTAAACTTGTCCAACCACTTTTCCACCATTGCCACCGGGCAGGCAAGGGCGGGGCCTCCAACCTTGGTTGATCTGGTGGAGGGTGTGGAGGAAGTGAGCCCTGTCGACACAGTAGTGTATCCGTCAAAGGCTTAAAGGCCAATCAACGAGTTGCTTGCGTGGCATCGATGATTCTCCCGTTTCTTGAGTTGAGGGGCTGCAACGTCTCACGTCTCTCGCGAAAAAGTGGTTGCGGATGTTGTGGGACCCTGTGGATGATTCTTACCTTAGTAAAAGAGGGAAAGAAATCACAGGAAACAAAAATTGCAAAGGGATTCACTACTCCTTTTGGGTCAGTCTCCTTTCTAATGGCCTTCCCGTGTTATTGGGGACCCTTTTTTCGTGCTCCCCCCCTCCATCCACCGGTCTCCGGTCTCCATCACGCTGGGCATCAGCAGGTTGGCCGCGTCCATGGCACCGTCCGTCTTCCCGGCGCCGATGAGCAGATGCGCCTCGTCGATGAAGAGCACCACCCGTCCTTCCGCGTCCTGAACCAGTGAACACCCGTCCGGATGCACAGGGTTTCATGCAACAGACAGAACACACCTGAGAGATGTTTGGGCCAACAAGTCCGATACCTGGCAAGAATTGGTTGAGCATGTTTGAGCCAACATAAGGCGATTTCTTTCGAAGATGTAATATCAGCAGTTTCAGGGTAGATGACATGGATGGCACAGCCGCACATAGATGCACATACAAATGCATTAGCATGTCAATTGGAATCGAAAATCGCAGTGCTCCAATTCGGTCTAGTAGCAGCAGCATCTGCTATGAAGCCATGATCAGTTGTGTCCATGTCCAAAAGGTCTCCTGTACTGTTGAGGCCCTGAACTATCTCCAATAGTCTTCTAGTCTTCCGAGCTATTTTCTGAAGTTCTCTCTCAGTTCTGGACTATTTCGTACCAAGTAGCTCAAAAAGAAACGCTTTTGGATGGTCTCAGGTGGTGCCATCTGTTTCGCACCTCTCAGTCGCAACACGGGTCATCGACATCAACTCCCCGTCCTTGACTTCTTGCAACACAGCCTGGTTCTCCGAACTCACGTGGGCGAAGTTCGTTCTTGGCGCTTTTCTTGCGCCCAAGAGGGACGGTTTGCGCCCCAAGGGACACAGAAGTTCGATGGCCTGAAATGTTTAATATATAGGCCTTCGTCATGTGTTTCGGGGAAGTTTTTTCCACATTTGGCCAACATGCCAAAAGGATTCTTCATCTAATCCAAGAAAAAGAAGCACGAAGCTTCTTAACAAGTGCCCTTAAAGTATGACTCATTGGAAACTAAATGTTGCTTTGATTATGGGTCGACCAAACTCCCAGATTCTTCTGACCCGAGTCGGACGATTCAAAGTAGGTCCCCGACATTCCCATATGGATTGGGGCATCGATGTTTTCCAAAACAATGCTTTCTTGTAGATCCCAAGTGCAAGCCTGAAATTGAATTGGTGATGGTTTTCAAGCAACCCATGGACCAGCCGCCCTCAACTTCGCATTGAGCAGTGTCAAAAACTAGCAAACTAAAAAAGAATCATACATATAGTATAAATATATAATACTACAATGCAATATATATATATATATAATCACCCTTATTCAATCTTATTCACGTATCATATATATGTAACTCTTAATCTGCTGGAAATGACCGGACACCCCAGTGGACGACTCCTTTCTCCCACGTCTCGGTCGCCCGCCCCGGTGGGTGACTCCTTCGCCTTGAGACGCTGCCCCTAGTAGCATCCTTGCTCCTAGTAGTAGGGCCAGGAGCCCCTAGTAGCTTTTTGCTCCTAGTAGTTCTCCCGCCTTGAGACGCTCCTCGAACTCACCGCGGTACTTGGCGCCGCTGATGAGAGCGCCCACATCGAGGGCCACCACTCGACAGTTCTGGCGTGGAAGGCGGGTGGTGGGGCGTCGAAGCACTGCACCGTTGGGAGTGCCACTCCACTCACCGTTGGGCTGTGGCTTCGACGATGGCGATGTGGCCCAGTCACAATGTGCAAATGGAAGTTCTCATTGAACTTAGTGATGAACAAATGAAAGGTCATCCTTGGTCGTCCTGAGTCCTAGTCCTGTAATTGGCTGGAAATGATGTCCTGGCCCTAGTCACCATCAGGCCTATCAGCAGAGATTGTTGGTGTGTCGAAAACAGCACCCACATGGGTGTGTATCATCAGCATAGGCAGCCACTACAATCACTGTTAGTCCGTCTATGAGTCTTTGGGGGGGTCCTCCTACTTTAAAACACACACAGCGGCATGAAGTCCCTGGTCAGCAGTGATCACCTGCCCAAGATCGAACTTGTTCCCTCTGAACCCCTCGCTACAGTACATTATCTATATACATAACATTCTGGGATGGTTTCATGTGAATCTGAAGAATATGAATCATACAGGATTCACAAATATTCACAAGCTCTCCGGTCCATTCTAGATTCAGTGGCTTGCAATATATAATCTTTCCCCAAGAAACGTTGCCATCAAACTGATTCACTGCCCAAACAATCCAACAATTGTTGCCCACAACTCCTGATACTTCCAGTCCCCATCTTCCCAAAAAGACGTTCTCTTCAGTCTTTTCCCTCTCGTCCCAGCGCTCTGCCCCGCTCCTTGAGGGCTTCAGGCACGTCCTTGGTGACGACCCGCTGCGCCAGGCCCTCGACGATGGCCGTCTTCCCCACACCGGGATCGCCCACCTCGGCCAGGGAGCGAGTGACGGTCGCGATCAGGAGAATCTTCCGATGACTTCGTGGAAGATGGAGAATGAGATGATGAGATGAGAAGAGCTCCTCTGGTTGCGAAGATTTTTCCTTGTGGTTTGATGACTTTGAGATCTATGCCGGTGCAAAGCATTCGTTGGACCCAACTCCCCCAAAGTCCCCAAAAAGATGTCAAACTCAGCACCCTGGTTCCTAGCGACACGACCTCATGAAAGGCCCCTTGTCACAACAGACCCCTGTCATTCCGAACCCTGAACACCATGACCCCACCCTCCCCCACCAGGATGGGGTTGTTCTTGGTCCGTCGAGCCAGCACCTGGCAGTGGTCAAAGTTCACATGATTGAGATGGCTTGACCGCGATTGTCACGCTAGGATGGTTGGCCCAAATGGTTTCTGTAAAGAATGTCTTCTCTGGGCTTCTCTTTCTGTGTCCCACAAGTGCAAGACAATATGCAAAGAAAATTGTAGACGCACTAGCAAGAGCGTCTGCCAGCGCGCCGTTTTCACCTAAGGCGCAGCACGAAATGGCTTCAGGCCTTGATCCAAGCGAACATGAACAACCATGTTCCTCCGCATGCCCAACACCGAAGAGCAAACTCAACTTTCACAGTTCATCCCCTTCTCTTGTGGCATTTGAGGGGTTGGGCAACGGCTGAACACGGTCACGAGTAAAGCAACAGGCTCCTCAAGCATCGATCGAGGATTCTGGAGCTCTCGCATGTCGACAGAGTCTTCCAACTGTCGCCAAATCACACTATGTTCGCTGTCAAAGCGGGCAAAAGTGGAACGAAACGCATGTGTCGTTCTTGAACAGCGTGGCTCTGGGGTCCTGTACGAACGAGCCTGACGGCACACGTTGACGGCCAAATCTTCATTCAAAACATGCCAACCTGAGCTCTGTGAGAGCTTCATCACATGGCCAAACAACGGGGAGGAGCTTTCAAAAGGGACTCCCATGTCACTTCTCACCAACCTTCCGGTCTGTTGTGAGTTAGCCATGGGCTTCTTACTTTTGGACGTCTGTTTGACGTACTGGGAGGAAAACTGTACACACCACTTGCAATCTTTCAGGATCTTGTGAAGGTGCTGAGGGTCAAGCTCCTTAGTGCCGCAGTCTACGATCATGTTCTCTGTTGCTGTCCAACGCATGCTCGTGTTGCATCGAGCCAGCATTGAACGAATCCAGCTTATGGTGAAAGCTAAACTCTTTTGGCTGCCATAGCTCGGCGTTTCTGAGCAGGATTTGTCGAATGCATCCTTGGCGTCGGTGACAACCAACAGGGGCACGGAATCCGTGCTAAGGTCAAAGGGCTTCCGGTCGAGTGGATGACCGAAAGCTTCGCCAAGCACGCCGCGGCAATATTGCCCGGCATCCAGCGCCTCCTCAATGCCCAGCAACTCTGCGGCAAATGTCGATCTGCATACCCGGTTCAGTCGATGAGACCGGGCGTCCAACACTGTGAACTTGCCTTCTCTGCCGCTCATGAGGTTTTCGTCAGCAATGAGGACAAAGTAGGCGGCTTGACTATAGACCTTCTTGATGGCCGCTTCGTGGGAACTACCGCTTTTCGTCACATTGCCAAGCGAGGCATCAGAAACAACGAGGATCCCAGCATTCTTCATGTCCAAGGGCTTGAAGCGCAGAGCGAAGTCTGCGTGGAGCTTTGCCTTTCTAACTAAGGCGTTGGCGCGGATCAACGTCTCGATGGTCTGGGAAGCACCCTGCAATGTCGACAACTGAAATTGCAAGTCAAAGCGAACTTGCGCTACCAGCCACTGCAAACTCCCAAGGAGAGCTCTGAGCTGGCGTTGTTCCCCAGGCATCAAAGTAGCTTCTGGATTCTTCTTTCGAAGTGGGTTGATGCGCACCTGCTGAAGATTGCTATGGTACTCTTCCATGGAAACTTTTTTCACTGAAAAATCTTCAGCTTGCTCAATCTTCTTTCCACAATAGGTTATGGTTCCGGTAGAGGTGGAACCAAACCCAAGTTCGGCACCCAGCAATTGCAAGGTGTGGTGCGCACGAGGGCCTCCGGCCAGTAGCAAGTCATCCACGTGGGAGATGAGGATGCCTTCCAGTTTGGAGCCTTCCCACAGGAACCACATGGCCAAATCCAGAGCTGAAAGTTGCCAACCATGGTGTTGTACTGACTTGCATAACCTCTTATACCAACGACGAGGGCTGTCAGCTAAGCCAAATACTCCCTTTTTCACACGGCATAAGCCTGCTTCCGAGAATGGTAAGCGTGGCTCATCAGGTGCTCTGGTCTTCACGTTGGCGAGGTAGAGGATGCGTTCATTGGGGCCAAACTCTTCACCTTTCATGAATGCCGACTTGATGTCAGCACTTGCCAGCTTCCACTTCATACTGGCGGCAAAGGTCAGCAAAAGATGCTGAGAAGTTCTCGACGCTGTTGGAGCATCACAGCGAAGGCCATATGCACTAATGTCTTGGTATCCGGGGACGACCAGCCTGGCGTTAGCCTTGAGTGGAAGGTCCCGGTCTGCCGTCCTCAGTCCGTCATTCTTGTCCACATAGACGAAGCGAGGAACCAAGATGCGGTGGCTTTCACCTTCTGTCTTCAACTTCTGCCTAATGCGGGCAGCTTCGGCATCTGGAAGAGGTTCGATGGCTTCATTTTCAACCCATACTGACCATCCTTTGGCTGCGGCTTCACGGAACTCCTTTTTCTCAAAGTCCGACATGTGACTCCATACATGCTCCTTACGAGCAGTGAGCACTGCAAGCACTTCCTGAGCAGCATCATCATTGCCAAGGGGCCAAAGTTGCTTCAGCATTTGCCGTCGTTTGAATTCTGTCCTCGAGGGGAGAGGCCAATTGCCACGCCATGTCCCATGGTCTCGGACTCTGGCTTCCAAGGGATTCAGACGATCCTGTTCCGCCATGATCTGGATCTGACGGAGCGGATGCACATTGGCATAGGCTTCCATTTCCATCACTTCATGAGTCACTCTCAGGGCTTCGGAAGCTTCATCAGGAACTTCATCTGGAGGTTGAACCGGAGTTGGAGCAACAGGGTCTGGTTGAAGAGCTTCTTCACGCAAGCGCTCAGCATCCAGTTCAGCAGGCCTCTTGGAAGCTTGTGACTCACCGCTAGCACTTGGGGCGGCACTGGAAACGCTCTGCCGTCTCTGTTCAAAGGCAGCTCGTACAGCTTCAGGAAATGGAGATGTACCTAAGTCTGGCAAAGAAGAAGTATGCCGAGACCATCCTCTTGAGATAGGACCACCTTGAGCATTGCCGAGGGCTTGCGCAAACTCTTGAGGATGTAAAGGTGGTAGATCGGCAGGAGCTTCTTCAGGTACGGCTGAAAGAGGAACAGGTTCAACAGGTAGAGACACTCCCGTCATCGGTCCACCCTGTGCTTCGGGTTCAGCCGAGGTGGTTGTAGATGAGGAGGTCGTTGGTATCTGTCGATCATGGTACGCCGCATCGATGACTTCCTGAATGGCATCTTGCCATACCTCACTCGCAACTTGTTCCAGGGAGCTGGCTGGTCTCAAATGCTCAATAGCGCACTTGGTCAGTTGTCCTCTGAAACTCACATATCCATTCACATTGCCCTCCAAAGCGACGAGGAGGGCAGGGCCATGCCATCGCTTGAGACTGAGCCGTTTCTTGGATGCAGCTGTTCGGTTGTTGAACCGAGTTTGCCTGAAGAAGTAGACGATATCTCCAGGAGATAGGCCATGCTCTGCCGTCGGTCCTCGAGAGCGGGCTAGTTCAGCTCGTCGAAGGCCTTTGGAAAAATGAAGGCGCACCATCGCCAACCGAGCAGTCTCTCGCATGGCAACTTGTCTGGCCAAACTCGGCCGGGAGTCGATGAGTCCATGCTCACTCAAGCGGCGACCAAAATCACCAAGGCAATCTCCGTGCATCCGGGGTTGCTTTCCAAAGGCAGCTTGCATAGGAGAGACACCAGCGTCGTTGATGTCCGAGTTGTAGGCGCTTACTGCCTCCTGGAGACAAAGTTCAACATCATCTTTTCCCAAGGCCGAATGAGCCTTGATGCACGAACGAAGAATGCCCTTTAGGATAGCGCCACCGCGCTCACATACACCATTCTGCCAAGGGGCTTGGACCGCGGTGTGGTGGAGGTAGATGCTCCATGAACTGCAGAACTCTTCAAACTCAGCAGACACGAACTCTTTGCCCTGATCTGCTATCAGGACTCTTGGTGCTCCCAGGATGGGAAGCCATTTGGTCTTAAAGAAGCGCTCCACCATGCTCGAACTTTTTGTTTCCAAAACTTCAGCAAACTGCAGCCTGGAGACATAGTCAATGGCATGGATCACATAGAAGCGCTTTTCGCCAATGTCTTCAATCTCAAAGAGGTCCACATGGACCTGGTCGCCCACATCCTTGGGTAGTGGCAAGGTAGCAGGCCGTCTGGCCTTTGGGATCTTCCGCTCGTCGCAAATTGAGCATTTGAGGTGACGAGCAGCATGGATGATGTCCGGAGGGGCACCAGTGATAGCCAGTGCTCTGGCTAGGCGACGGCCAGATCGGTGGCCCGTGTTTTCATGTAGGCGTCGAAGAGCTTGCTTCACAGCAGCTGACACCTTGGGTCCAGTGACAGCTTCAGTGGACTCCTGATCAGAGTCACTCAGGTTCATGTCAATCGGCAGGGCGGTCTCATCTTCAGCCTCCTCACCGTCTTCGATGGCAAGGATGTTGTGTGGTCTTTTGAAGTCAGCTTCAAATTGCTTTTCCATTCCAACCACCAGGGCCTTGGCGAGGGCCCACGGATAGTGGCCAGCGGGCTCTGAAACAGCTTTTCCCCCAATGATGTGACCATGAGGGTGATTGCCAAGACACTTCATGCCGTCCAGTTGGGAAAGGACCTCATCACTCGAAGTGGCTATCCTCGTAGCTTTCCGAAGTAGGTCACCCGCCTGGTTCTTCAAGCGGAATCGGCATTGGTGGAAGACTACACAACGGGCCTCAAGTTGCTCCAAGGCTCTTTGCATCTCTTCCAGGGTCCATGCTCTAGAGGATTGAGGGTTCTCCAAAACAAAGTGACAACCACGACTCTTCTGGTCCTTGGCCAATTGGAGGGCGAACTGCAAGAGGGTGATTGCTTCCTCATACATCTTGGTGCCATTCTTCGGAGGGTTGAGGTTGAGTAACACACTCCAAAAGGAACAAGGAAATGCCAGCACCAAAAAGAAAGGACTTTCACGCTTCAGGACTGCTCTGGCAGCTTTGCGATCCAGTGGACGGAGAAAATTCCATCCTGATTCCAAGCTCATTGAGGCTCCCACTCGATGTCCTCGTTTGCGAGCCGTCTGCGCAACTCGCTCTGTGTTTGTGTAGACCTCAGTGACAAAGGTCTTGGGGAAGCGGTCATTCTCAACAAGGTCGGGGTTCTTTGAAATCAACCTATTCTCAGACATGGCATGGGACTGAAAAGACTTCTCATCGCCAACGGTGAGGGTGGTGACAAAGATCTCGTTCTGGAAGTGGTCCATCGCTCGATGCCACTGCTCCTCATAGACTTCATTCACTTCCTTGGCACTGAGCGACACAAGGCGACGGTCTCTTTCATGACGCTCCCAAGCATCCGAAATCATTTTAGCCTGACCAGGTTTCACCGCCTGATGTATCCTCCAAGGATTCGTCTCCAGCTCGAGCATCGGTCTCACTGGTCGCGAGGAGGAATTCCATTGGCCTGGCGCCACTCCAAGTCGTCCTGGTAGTAGTCGCGGTTCATCTGTTGAATCTCGTCCTGGGTCCAGCCGAAGTCCATGGTTGCTTCGGTTTCCATCGGACCGGAAGTCATAGGTCCTGTCAGGTGCGATGCTTGGTGCAGGGTCGAAATGCTCTGGAGCACTTGGTTCAGCATCCCTTGGAACTTGTGGTCCTGCATGGTGAGGACTTCCTGTAGCTCTTGAGCGGTCACTCCAGGAGATGCCTTGGCCTTTGCGCCAATTGTCTCGGGCGCTTGAGAAGGTCTCGCCATTGACGTCTCGGGGACATGTCTTTCCGTTGAACTGGTAGATCCACTTGCCTTCGAGGGAGTTGGCTTTTGAGCAATCTCGGCAACCAAGGGGCGGCAAGCTTTCTTGAGGTCTTCCACAATCATTCCAGTCTGGACGGGGATGTTCAGGAGTGAAGCCAATTTCACCAGGTCTGCCTTCAACGTTGGCAGGCCTCCCTTTGGGCCGATGAGGGAGCGCACCATGTCGTGCTTCTCTCCACGCTTGGTAGCGGCCTCGGCTTCGAGTTGGGCTTCCTGAATGGCATCCCGCTTCAATTGGGCCGTCAGGCCTTTGCTGGCGCGTGCCGCAAGCATTCCTTGCAACATGTTGTCCTCCATGAAGGCGAAGTTGAGGCCAGCACGGTTCCTGAATTGTCCCAAGTCCAGGAGGTTCTTGGTCGTGTACACTGACGGTTCTTGGGTTCGAGCTCGCTGCCAGTGCTTGACCATCAATGCCTTTGGCTTCTGGAGGGTCATAGATTCGGCTTGTTCTTGCCAATGTCTGGTATGGCTGATGCTGGGGTACGGAAAGGGCGCGTACCGCAGCTGCGGACGAGGCAACAGCCACAAGAGCAAGCCATGTGCGCGCCAAGCGGCCTTTGCGCGAAGGCGGAGAAGCATTCGCCGCCAGCGCAGCACCACCTTCGTGTATTCGTTCTCGGTCAGGTCGAAGTGCTGGGCCGCTTCCATTACGATCCACAGATCCTGCGAGGTCTCGAAAGGTCGTCGAAGAGGATGTCGTCGGGGCTGAAGGACGTGTTTGAGCCACCTTCATAGCTTGAGCCCCGGCCGATGTCGCAGCAAGGATCGCATGCTCTGTCACAAGGTGCTCATGCGGTGCTTCGGAGGTTGACTCAAAAGGCACTTCAAAATGACTCATCTTCAATTGCAACTGTTTCTTCCAAAAATCAAAACTGTTCAACTGAAGTTCAACTATGCCGTCTTGTCCAAGTTTCCGCCAGCGTTGGGAGTCCGGACGAGGCCATTGGCGTGGCTGGAGTGGAAGGGCGAAGTGGCCTGCGGCCAGCTGACCCAACTCCAAAAGTTCGCCACCCACCAAGTCAGCTCTCAGTAGCTTGCGGCCGAACGAAAGGACCGCACCGATAGCGCTCAAAAAGTCTCTTCCCAAAAGGAGTCCCAACGATGGCACTGGCACTATTGACACCCACACCAAAACCAAAGTCGAACCCAGGGCCATAGGGAGTCTGTACCTCACGGTGCTTCTTTGGGTACCACCATTTCCAAACCTGAACAACTCATTCTCGGGGGTGGTGATGATGAGGTTCTGGATATAGGAAGGAGCACGTTCGAGGGCTTGGAGGTAGAAGGCCAACCATGAGGAACCTGCGCATGTTCTATTGCAAGCACTATCCAAAGCTCCAACGAATCTCTTGTCTTGTGCGAGACGTGGAGTGCTCTTGGGGTCGGTATGGTGTTGCATGAGGACTTCGAACAATGGGCGATCCCATGAATCGCCGGCGGCCACTGTCATGACCTCGTGGCCCATGTCATCAGGTTCTTCAGGAGCCACATGTTCAGTGTTCAGGGTCTCGGTGACACGGACCTGCTTCGTCATCTGGCTCTTAGGCTTTCCTTTGGGTCGAGCCAGGCCAGCACCAGGGGCCTTGCAGCCTGCATCACCCGCCCAGTGTCCCATCTCACCACAGTCGAAGCACTTTGTAGTGCTCTTTTGGCGAGGGACTTGATTGCCATGGGGCTTCGTCGAACGAGGAGCCGGTTGGCCAGGCTTTCCATATCCACGGTCTTTCTTGACCTCAGCTATTTTGGTGCGTGCTTCACGCATTGTCAACAGACTCTCTGCGGCCTGTTCCATGCCGCTCTCCAAATCTTCAAGCACTCGAGGGTCGCAACCTTCAGTCTCGAGCTCCTGCAGCTCTTGGGCAAGAAGCTCAGCTTCGGTCTGGAGGACTTCTTCGATCGTCAGGTTCTCAGGAGAGTAACCTTGACCATCATCGTCTGGAATCAGCTCTTCATCTTCCGCCTCCATCTGGCCTTCCTCTTCAGGGGCCTCGGCAATCAAGGCTTGTCGAGGTTGAGGCTGCTGGCCAAAACGCTTGAAAGGTGGCCGGCTGGAACCAGAGCTCTGAGTCCGGAAGGAGCGAGAAGAGGGAGCCGTCGAGCTGGCTGTAGTCGAAGGCCTGTAGGACGAAGAAGAGCTGTGTCTGTCATGGGACTGTAGGAAACGCTGGAGTAGTGGTGCCTTGTCAAAAGGTCTGCTCTTGTTCAAAGGGTCGGAGGAGTGCAAATCTCGAAACAGACGAAGGCATTCTGGTTCGACCACATCATAGTTCTCCCGACCTGCCAATGCTGTCTCCAACAACTGCTTCCTGATTGCATCCAGTCCCAAACGTTCTTTCAACATCCAGCCTAACTCCTCCTCCGGCATCACTATGCCTTCCCGCTTGAGCTCAGCTGCAAGGGTCCGGAATCTCGTGCAAAATGCTGAGATTCTCTCTCCAGGGCTGAGTTTGATTTCTTGATAGTAAAGGGATCGGGGTTCTCCCTTTCTATCCAAAGCTGTCTTCCCAACCGTGGCCTCCAAGGCAGTCATGAGTTTCTTGATGCCTGCAAAAGGGTCTGCGGCAACCCGAATCACTTTGTCGCCGGTGTCAGGATCGGTCATGGCTTCTTCCTGGGTCCCTTCAAGATCCTGGGGATCGAATTCTTCACAACGAGCCCTGACCACACCATATTGTCTAAGTGCCCATCGGGCGGCAACGTTGAACTTCTTGCAGGATTCTTCATCCAGCGAAGCCATCCACCAGTTCATCTCCCGGCGGAACTGTCGCCATTCCGCCGGGTTGCCCGACCACGTCGGCACCCGGTACCAAGAGCTGGTGCCGGATTCTTCTGCTGAAGTCATCTTCACGGCCAAATTGGCCAAAAACAAAAGTGAGGCTGCTGCAAGGTGTTCAAGGAGCTCCGCAAGTTCTGAAGCTCTCCAAAGAAAAGGTGGTCTTAGACCGAAAGTGAAGTTGCGCAACGATGGTAGGGCCCAAAGCAAAAGGAGGGTCTATGTACCCCCAAAGGTCACTCCAACAAGGCACTGCTCGGCGGCAAGGGCACTGTGAAGTGGTTCAAGAAAAAGGTGTCCACAAACAAGAGAATCTAGTTATTCTCAAAAGGTTGGCACCGACCACGAAGTCCAGAGCGTCTGGCTCGAGGTCGTGTGGAGCAGCCCAGAAGCTTAGCTTGAAGGCCACGAAGACGAGGAGAAACGAGGCAAAGCGAGGCGAAGCAAAGCAAGCAACGGCGGAGTGCAATGCCCAGATCGAGATAGGCTCCGCTACCACTGTAGACGCACTAGCAAGAGCGTCTGCCAGCGCGCCGTTTTCACCTAAGGCGCAGCACGAAATGGCTTCAGGCCTTGATCCAAGCGAACATGAACAACCATGTTCCTCCGCATGCCCAACACCGAAGAGCAAACTCAACTTTCACAAAAATATATGCCATGGGAGCTCGAGCTCGTTGCATGTTCCTTTTTGGAGTACCGAATGGTGAAGAAGAACTCCGAGCTCCAGGGACCGGAAGCGAAACGACACCAAGCAACGAACGGGACAATGACGCGAAAAATGCGTTCAACGGGAATGACGCGAAAAAAATGCGTTCGAGATCGAAAAAACATGTTCGCAAAAAGGGCCGACCCACAGGGATGATTGCAAAATGAGGACTGCCTCTACCGAGTGGGTCTTACCTGGATATACTGGATCCTCCAATGTGGTTCGTTCTGGTGACAAGCGATTTTCCCACCAGGGCATGTTGATACTTGAATAACAGGAGAACCTGAGTGGGCAAATAGTTGAGAGGAGGCCCTCTGCGGGTGTGAATTGAGAGACGCGAGAAAATTCAGGATCCTGCCAAGTCATCACACTGCCGTAATTACCCTATACAGTAGAATGGCAGGGTAGCAATGATTGCAGAAAAGCGTGGCAAAGGCGTAGCAGTAGTAGAGGCAAAGAGTGGCAAAGGCATGGCAATAGTAGACTGGCAGCGTGACGATGACAGTGGAAGAGCATGAAATTGTGTGGCATGCGTCTGGCAAATCTGGAATCAAAGCGTGGCAGGAAGTATGGGTGAAGCAAGTGGTTTCGTACATCTTCTGTACAGCAAGGAGAGCAGGAAAGCAACCCTTGCAGGGTAGAAACCAAACCCTTATTATACAGGGAAAAACGGTGGAAACGACAAAAGAAACCCCGGAAGAAACCCTGGCAACCCTCAGCCGCTTGGAGAGGAAACCCCTGCAGGGGAGGAAAGAAACCCTTGCAAAGCAGAAGCGAAACCCTCTCAGGGTGGTGATAGAGCGACTCCCAAAACTATCATAGCGATGCCTCCACCCTAGTAGCAGTGGCCTCCAACCTATGAGCGATGGCCTCCACCCTAGTAGTGATATGTAGCAATGCGCTCCAACCTACAAGCGAATGAAGCGAATGGCCTCCTACCCATCCGGTACCCAAGCACCGCTGTCTCGTCAGATCACCGGGCGCCTGGATCACCCGGCGAATCTCCTCGTCCCGGCCGATCACCGGGTCCAGCTTCCCATTTTCCGCGTCGGCCACCAGGTCGCGGCCGTACTTCAGGAGCGCCTGATGGGATTACATATGATGTGTATAAACATGTATGCATATAAGGTGGGTGAGGGACCAGAAGGTCATAAACAGTGATGCCAAACCATGGGGCTCTTAGGAGTAAAGGACTGTAGATTGAGCGGTTTTTGAGTAATATATACACCCTCTATTTCAGAGGCTTGTGGGTTGAGCATCTTGAGCTACAAGAAGGTGGTAAATCCACAGTTTTGGTTCACCAGTCAACCAACTAAGATCAAAGTAACCTATATGGTTTCTATGGGTTTCAGTACTTTCTGCTTCAAGCTGCGGTGACTGGCGTTTGATTCGAGGGTTGGCCACATTTGAGCTTCTTGGGAATATGGTCTTGATGTAGACCAGAAGTGGTGAAAGCAAACAGCACGCCCGATGCCTAAGTCCTCACTCACCAAAACCCACCCAAGATCTGTAAGCTCAGTCAGCTCCAAAGCTGATCATAAAAACGCTCCACAAGTGAACGCTCTTCCCACGAAACCTGTTTACAAATCTATAAGCCGCTTCCAAATGTGACTGTCTTACGACCCTGAAGACACAAGCTCAAAACCAAGGCCCTGCAGGCCCTGCACCACCAAATCGTTGAGGGTTTGCTGGTTCATGTCCAACCTGTGTCTGATCCCAACCTGGTCCACCGGATGCAGGTCCCCCAGACGCGGCCCGGCTTCTATCCTCCAAGCCCCAAGCCCCAAGCCCGCTGCCTCGAAGTTCTCGTCTCCTGGGCCCAAGCGACAGCCCGGTAGTGACAGGGATCCCGGTTGTTCCTAGTAGTTTCTTGTTACTAGTAGCGATGCACTTGTTGCTAATAGCTTCTTGTTACTAGTCATGAACCCGACTTCCTAGAGTTAGAGTACATAACAGGAAAACGAGGCTGCTGCTATGTGAACCCTTTCGGAAAGGTTCCATGTATGCTCTGGAATTGCTGCTATTTATGTATCTGTCATATTCTGTAATCACCCTTCCAACCAGCACTTTCTAATGACTGACATGCACACTGACATGCACGGAGCCACAACAATTCAGCGGTTACAAGTTGTTATAAGTGAAAATCGTCCCTTGGATGATCCCACATTCAACCGAAAGGAATCCTTACCTTCGCGATAACCAAACCAGTGGTAGCCGCGGACCTTAAAGGGGAACATGATGGAGGGCCATTCTTCGAACTGTGGCTGGGTGTGCAAACACTTCAAACCACGTCCAAAGGTTTCCAAGAAACAGGGACAGGGGTACACGGCTCATTTTGGAACCTAGAAACGGCTCATTTTGGAACCTGGCTCATTTTGGAACCCAGACGAAAAGAAAACTCTCCGGGACTGCAGCGTGAGACCAATTTCGCGGCTCATTTTGGAACACGCATCATTCGGTAGTGCTTCGAAGGTAGCATTTGCTAGTGAAAATGAGTGTTTCGTACGAGACTTCCTCCAAAAGTGAGCCGCGGAAGTCTCCAGAACGAGCGTTTTGTGCGAGACTTCCTCCAAAAGTGAGCTGCGGAAGTCTCCAGAACGAGCGTTTTGTACGAGACTTCCTTCAAAAGTGAGCCGCGCAAGTCTAGAGAGAGAGAGAGACAGAGAGAGAGAGAGAGACAGAGAGAGCGCGTTTCGCACGAGACTTCTTTCCAAGGGGAGCCGCGGAAGTCTCCAGAACGAGCGTTTTGTACCACGCATTATCATATGACACGCACGATCCTCGCAGAGGGTCGCTCCAGGTCAAACGCGTCAAACGCGATCGACGTTTCACTACACGTTTGAACACTTGGCACGCGCGATCCTCGTAGAGGATCTGTTTTTGTTTTGCTTAGGGTTTCGCTCCTTTAGGTTTTCTTTTGCTTCTTTAGGATGTTTTTGTGCTGGAATTAGGCCTTCACGTGAGGGCTCCTTTAGGATGTCTTGGGTTTCACTTAGGGCTTCACTTCTTTAGGGTCTCTGGTTGGTTGGGCTTAGGGCTTTGCTGCTTTAGGATGTCTTTCGTTTTCACTTAGGGCTTCACTTCTTTAGGATGTCTTTGGCACAGGGATTCACTTCTTTAGGGCCTGGTTTGGTTTTGCTTTGGGCTTCCCTCCATTAGGATGTCTTGGGTTTCACTTAGGGCTTCGCTTCTTTAGGGTTTCTGGCTGGTTTGCCACAGGACTTTGCTGTTTTAGGATGTCTTTCGTTGTGACTTAGAGCTTTACTTCTTGAGGGTCTCTTTTGGCCTGCCTTATCGCTTCACTTCTTTAGGATGTCTTTGGCACAAATTCAACAGCATCTCTTGCTCAACATTTTGTGTTTTGTGCACATGGTCGTGGTAATTACGTGATTTGGCGAAGCTGGGTTTGGTTTTGCTCAGGGCTTTGCTCTTTTAGGGTTTCGTTTGGTTTGCCTTAGGGGCTTGCTTCTTTAAGATGTTTTTGGGTTTGCATTAGGGCTTCAGTGGAGAGGGGCTAGGGCTTCACTTCTTTAGTCTTTTTTCTTTTGCTTCAGGCTTCACTCCTTTAGGGTTTCATGTGGTTGGGCTTCCGGCTTTGCGTCTCTAGGATGTCTTTGGGTCGGATAAGCCTTTACTTCTTTGGGGTCTGTTTTGGTTTTGCTTCGGGCCTCGCTCCTTTAGGGTTTCTTTGGTCTTAGCTTAGGGCTTCACTTCTTGAGGATGTCTTTGGATTTGACTCAGGGCTTCACTTCTTCAGGATCCGTTTTTTTTGCTTAGGGTTTCGATCCTTTAGGTTTTCTTTTGCTTCTTTAGGATGTCTTTGGGTTGGACTTAGGCCTTCACGTGAGGGCTCCTTTGGGATGTCTTGGGTTTCACTTAGGGCTTCACTTCTTTAGGGTCTCTGGTTGGTTGGGCTTAGCTCTTTAGGATGTCTTTCGGTTTCACTGAGGGCTTCAGTTCTTTAGGATGTCTGTGGGTTTGACTCAAGGCTTCACTTCTTTAGGGTTTGGTTTGGTTTTGCTTAGGGTTTCGCTCCTGTAGGGCCACGGTTTCTTTTGGCTTGGCTTAGGGCCTTGCTTCTTTACGATGCCTGTGGGTTAGACTTAGGCCTTCACCACCACCCCCTCAAAAAAAAGAACGCTTCTCAGAAACCAGTCCCCAGAAACCACTTCCCAGAAACCAGTCACCAGAAACCAGTATCCAGAAACCACTTCCCAGAAACCACTTCCCACAAACCACTTCCCAAAAACCACTGCCCAGAAACCACTTCCCAGAAACCACACCACTTCCCAGAAACCACTTCC
>CAXAMN010011112.1:1592620-1607848 GCA_963970005.1 Durusdinium trenchii | reverse complement strand
TGGCACCCGCTTGCGCGCAGAATTAGATGGGGGAAGGCTGTGGCGACACCAGCCCTTTTTGGGCGCGGTTCCGCGACGGTTTTTCTCTAGGATTCCAAAAGCTGCAATGTCGAGCGCTTGACGCGTCGCACCACCATTCCAAGAAATACCGCTCAGGTGCTTCTGTAGTTGCCTGCCCTGATCAACCTGGTACTTTTGCGTCTGCTCTGAATAATCGAAGCGATAAATTTCATTGGCCCCTGAAGATTCTGCTGCGGCTGGCGCCTCTCCCTCCCTCACAAGCATTGGACAATGATTCTTCTCAGCCTGAGGCCAAATCTCCTCAAAAGCTTTAGGCCCTTATGGCAGTGCTTGCTGCACCAAGTATGATCGAAAGTCGTTTGAACAACACGTCGTCGCTGAAAGAATCACGGGTAGCCATGCGGCAGACCTTCTGGCTGTAGATGTTGGGAACTATTGTTCGATCCAAAAGCCTCATGCGTTTCAAGTTCCCAATGTCAACGGAGACAAGGTCTCGGGCAGCTGGCCACACCGGCCAAGTGATTTGTCTTTCGGGGAACCGTTCGTCCAACGCAGTCCAGACAGCAGAGAACGATTCTTGGACAGTCTTATTGTATCCACGGCTCCTTCGGCTGAACCCCAATTTGTTTTCGACCCATCTCTGCGAAAACTCGTCCGAGTAGCGGAAGCCTGTGCCAAATTCTTCTGCCGCTAAGTTGGTCAAGGCAGCCACATCTAGAGTTGCCATGGCAAATCTGCGAGGGGTACAAAATATCCTTATTACAACTGTGCGCGTGCCCTACGCTCGGTTTATGCTATATATATATATATGTTTATGTATTTGTATATATGCAAATATATCTACAAATACAAACATATTACGTGGATCGGCGCTGGCTCCACCAAGGGCGGGCGCGGGCCTAAGACCGTAAAAATTGCAAATGGATTATATTGAGTTTGTCGTCTAACCATAGTTCAAGTCAAAAGTGCTGTTCAACAGATCTACCGAGGGCGGGCGCGGGCTAAAGACAAAATATATTGCATTGCTTTTTTGTGGTCAAACAGTCGTTGGTCCGACTCAAGTTGAAGGCCACATCGACAAGCAGATTTTTTGTCGGCTGGTGAACCACCAGCTGTAAAAATGTTTGAGCACAACCGTTCATCAGCGACTTTCATCATGATTTCAACTCAGGACCCAGCTGGAACCTTTGTGACATATTGCTGACATGTTGAAAATGAACTTGTATTATTTCAGACTTAAATGTGAAGCGAACTCACCAACTAGGGAACCCCAAAGCGAGGACCCTGTAGATGGTCACGTTTGGGTCCCAAGACGGGCTGATTGCGCAATGTTGCAATCAAGACGCTCACCATCTCCACTCAAGAGCCAGGTGAAGTTCAAAGCGGCTTTGCTTGACCCGATGGGCTGGCGGAAGAACCATCTTCCACGACACAAGGAACATGAAAACCACGTTGCTGTCTTTTTGTTAACTCACGTTGCAGTGCGCCCCAGTATAGTCTGTGCGTGAATAGTAAACAATCATGACTTCCACACACATCGGCGTTTCCCAAAAAGTGCCTCAAACATTCCATGTATAGACTGCCTATCTATTTACCCGACTGGACATTTTGGGGGCACATGAATGTGATGGTGAATTAACGCTGTTGTCAGCATGTCAGAAACCAGTGTAGGATCTAGCCTGCTCATCTTGGCTTCGCAATGTTTTTCATACCTCCTGCCCCCACATGCATCAAAGACTGTGACTTGTAGCCTTTCTGCATCTCCGGACCACAGCTGGCAAAACAAACGCCGCCATCCTTCCCCCAAAAAGGGGGTCGGCGGCACCAGGGCGTTAGCCCTACTTATATATACATATATATATATATTATATATATATATAATATCAGCATTCTGGGCCCTGGGCAGCTCGAATTTGACGCTGAAGATGCTTCGCGAAGACACATAGCATCACAAAACCATAATAAGAGTTCCAAAACCGCTTTTCAGACACAATGGGTCCATCCACCCACAAACAAAGAAATCAATGAAACTTGGGGACTTGATGCTCTTGCAGTAAAAGTGGACAATGGTGAAATTGCATTATCCCAAGGTCTCTGCAGAAGATCGTCATGGGCGCGATCTACCTCGTTGTCAGGTTCTATAGTAGCATCAGGACTTGCCTGTCGATATTCTGCACAAAGTCACCCTTCTGGAAGTTTGACTCAGTCACCAACGGCCCCAGATCTAGGAGACCGGTCCGCTCACAAGACCCCAGGCACACGGGCACGCGGGCACACTCATGACGAAAACGGGCCCAAATGACGGTGATGATTACGAAGGTGATGAGGATTGTATCCAATCATGATGCTGTTTGTGATGTTGGTGATAACCCGCATAACTTATTGATAATGGTGATGAGTGATGAGGTACTGATGCGCAAACGTCCGACAAATGCAGCCAAGAGGTATTTCCCGGGCACACCGTCACGCAACCTCCTGCCTGGGCACCTGGGCACACCTGCACTGCACTTCTCCTGAGGGGAATTTACTCAAACCATCAGACCTATACATATACCATGTCCGTCGTCAAACACTGGCCACCGGTCCATCCGGCTCAAGAGCCATGGTGCGGTGCCCGTGGGTCAAGGTCCAGGCCGCGTACTCCACGGCATTTGTCAAGTGTGGCTCCTTGGCCAACTGGTGCAGCGTCTGCCTTGGGCCGGACTTCACTCGCTCAGTCTGGGATTGACGAGTGAGGCTTCAGCTTCAGCTTTCCCCGACCAGATGATCATCTTCTTGGGTTTTGTCCGACCGGTCCCCTCTTTCTTGGTGAATCGTCCTAAACCGCGATGCACCCATCTCTAAGTCTCTAGAGGTACCTGCTCTCCACATCGACCCCCACCTTCCTCTCCTCTCCGCATCCATCATCGAATCCCCGAAGCCCATCGTTCGCCCAAGGAACTGCTCTTCAGCGGTGGGGCACCAGGGCGGCGTCTCCAGCAGCTCCGCCACCGCCGCGGAGCCATTCGCCAAGGCTCCTTCCGCGCGGCTGGGCTCGTAGAAGCCATCCACGTGGCCTGAGGGATGGTTATAAAAGGGGAGTTGGATAACCATGGATAACCCAAGGTCCCCAACTCCCGGCCGTTTCAAGCGTTGTACAAAATTGGACTTTGGAAGAGCTCCTGGACTTAGTATCTTTTGAGGCACAAGCTGACAACTTGCTTTCCCTTTTGATGCCACGGATCGAAACTCCCACCCACCCATACAATACCATCTGTATCACCCTGCGTTGGATGTGGCTCAACAAAAGGACCTAGGACCTCACAGGTGTTAGCATCATCATGTGATGTTTCAGTGACGTTGCTGGGCACTTTTGGAGCCATCACCATGAATGCCAGGCCACGGAAAAGCACTTCCTGCGCCACTTCTGGGAGCTCCTTGATCCGCATCTCTGAAACAAAGACCTTCGGCCAGTTGGTCCTCGAGGATGGGTGGAAAGCAGATGCTGCATCGAGAGTGAAAGGAAAGCGGATGCATCGGAATTGAGAGCTATGGCCCATTGAATCTAGGTGATTTTTGAGCTGGCTCCGTGCCAGTCATCAATATATATTATACAGGGATTTATAGGGTCTGTTGATTGTAGGTGATGGCAGGTCAACTTCTGCATGAGCTGGACTCAAATCAAGGCTTCGACCAAATGCAACACCACCTTGCAGGCTTCGACCAAAATGATTACAGTGGTCCAAGACAGTCGAGTCCCGAAACGCTTGACCGTCACATGCGTTTCTTGGGGCGTTTGGGGCGCGACGGTCACAGCCAGGCTGGCACGTTGGAGTCCCAGTGTCCCCCTTCCACAGTGACAACCATCAATACAAGCTTCTCTTCTGGCGGTTCATACCACCGTGCATTCACGCAGAGGCCAGGGATCACCAAGGAGTCTGGGCGAGCGAGAGCAGCAAGTGGGACTCTGTTGTGACTGTGACATTGTGAATTCATCGGCTGTGTCAAAAATTCAACGTCCTACAATCTGCCCGAAAAAAAGGAAGGCTTTGGGAACATGCTAGCTACTAGCTTGTTTTGCGGGATAGTGTTGCCTTTGCATCCGAAGGTGACATGGCAGTGGAAAGTCTGCTGTTTGCGCTGTTTGGAAGTAATATGAAATCTGAAACAAGTAGTTGCTAGGGCAGCCCCTTCCACTTGTCTCAGTTTATTTGGGAGTCTTACTTTGACCGTACATCGTCGTTTTTGGAACGTCTCACCGGTATCATTGGGTATCCCTCGAAAAACGTCCTAATAGTTTTTCTGCTGTGTTTTGTACAGCGACTTCAGAAGACACGGCTTGAATATGTGCTAAATGTCTCGTCTCTCGTAAATCTTACAGTAGCGGGTGGGCCGAGAAGATGAACAGAACCGCCTCCAGTCAACCAGTTCATGTCAGCTGCTTTGAAACTTTCACATCCAGGTGCAGTACATGGGAACTACAAAGTTATGGCAACGATGTCAATCTGGCAACCACCCTGGTGTGATTCGGTGTGATCCATCGATTCTCACAGAGGTTACTTCAACTCACATGACCCACCGGAGAAAAACAACAGCGCTGCAGAAGCCACGGCCTTGCACAGCATAGCCAAAGTGGGTGAAGATCGATTCAAAGAACTTCAAGCCCGAGCGCCCTAGCAAAACACGGTTGAAAAATATGTTTTGGTGAAAAAAGAATTCACATACAGTAACGTTTTGCAACGTTTTGCACACATTTCACGCGAGGGACCCACTCCCGTTTGATGAAACTTGTTGGGTTTTGGAGGAGCCACCAATCTGCACCAGCACGGACCTTCCCCAGTGCGGATGCGCCTTCAGAGTCCACGAAGGATCGCAGTGCCATGTGGTCATTGTGGATTTGTCCCCCCCGCGCCGTGAGGAGGTCCACAGCCTGTCGACGTGAAGGTGGAAGCGATTGGACAGGTGCTGAATGCAAGAGACCTCTCCCAAAAAATGTGCAACAATTAGGTTACGAAATTACAAAACCACGGGTGTGTATTTGTCTGTCAAGTTTAAGGCTCCCAACAACTGGTAGAACAACAACCAAGAAGAGGAACTGCTCTTCTTCCCAACCCACTTGTTGGTTGAAGCTTTTATAAAGGTTCGCAAACATTCGCAAATCAGTCTCGCAAAACTGTTGACATAAAAGCTGATGGGCCATCCTTCAGTAGACAATGTGTTCATCTACTCAACAACCCCTGCTAGCCCAATCAGCTATCCGCGTACTCAGCCAAACCACCCAAACCTCTCTGGTTCAGCAAAACAGCGGCGTTTGGAGATGTTTGGAGGCTACTTGATTGCACTCCATGATAGTGCGCTCCAACCCACGGTAAAAACATGGGTGATTGATATCGGTTTTACCACCGAGGAATTGCTTTAAAAGAATTGGTTAGGGTTGTCACCCCCAGTTGATTCTTGGCGGTTCCTATATCAATAGGAACAGGGCGATGCATGTAAAGGAAAACCGATACCAATAGGAACAGGGCGATGCATGTAGAAGAAAACATGATACATGGCAACATACAGCAAGGTAGCTCGGGTTGGGCTTGGCATCAGGGAGGTATATGGATGACCAATGAACTAGGTCCACTGGGCGCAGGCAGCCGCGGAGCGAAAGCTACAAGAATTCAACGAACCAAACGATGTCCTCCCCAATAGGACTCGACGTCATGTTGAAATCAGGCTCTTTATAATGTCGTTCACACGTGGGCAGTTTGCATGCTGGTGTTTCCCATTGGAATTGAAAGGTTCGAAGGCTTTCATGGCGATCAGCTGGAGTTCAGCATTCGTTTCAACATAACGAGACCATGAAAGACTCCGGAGTGGCTGGAAGAATACTGCGGCGATAGACAAGTTGGAAAGTAAGCTCTTCCAACTCCGGGTCCGTGGTCCTGTGTCCATTAGTGTGAACACTCACAGGGTACTTTGCACGCCAAAAAAGCCTTGAGTTCTTTCTACCCAAATATGACAAAGATGTCAAACATCTGCAGCGAAGCAACAAAAGCATGTGCAAGTGCAAATGACATAGATGTCAAGCATCTGCAGCAGAGCAACAAAGGCGTGTGTAAGTGCAAATGACGTAGACGTCAACCATCTACAGCAGAGCAACAAAAGATACAAAAGCAGGTGCACGTGCAAATGACGTAGGTGTCACCCAAATGCAGCAGAGCAACAAAAACATGTGCAAGCGCAAATGACGTAGATGCGCCCCACCCACCCACCCACCCACTCAAAAAATAAAGAGAAAAACAACAGCCGGACGTGAGCGGTGGTCCAATTGCTCTATATGCACTAGTTATTTTTGGGCTCCAAACCAAGCTGTCCTTTTTGGAAACAGTGGATAGTCAACCAACCATCAATCAAGGCTGAAGCCACGGATTTCAGCAAGATGCATGTGCCCTGTGGCTTGGTGCTATTAAAAACAAGTCCAGCTAAACCTGAAAATTGCTCAATCAGAACCATCACTTTGCAGACCTGCGTGAAACAGGTCTTCCGATCATCCCGAAGACCTCCGCTGCTGTTGCTCCCGCCTTCACGAAGGAGGGAGTCCTCGAGACGTAGGCTTCGAAAAGCCGTTCCTCGAGGCGGTCTCGCGCGCAGATCTCTGGTTGGAGCGGCCTTTTCCATCGCCCCAGCCCCCAGCCATGAGACCTTTTGGAAGAATGTCCAAAACAAAGCGAAAGCATGATTTATGCATTGTCCTGCACATTTGGCTGTGACAGTATTGTAGTATTAATATAGATATTAATAACATTTAATAACTATTAATATGTATTAATACCATACAATACCCCGACAATAACCCATGTCATGATTGTATTGCTTATTTACCTACATCGGGATGGTCTACCCTGGTTTGCGTACATCAGGTTGGTTTATGGCTTTCCCGCCCAAGGGCCACCTGCACTACACGGTTCGGGTGTTCCACTGGAGAGCCGATTACAGTAAATATTTGTTCACATCAGCTCTTGAAAAAAACCATGCCTGTTTGACCCCAGTGGGTTTGGTGACCCCAATGTGTATGAAGGGTTGATGATTGAAACCCACCCTGATTGAAAGGGTGTGAAAATGATGTTAAACCAAACCTCAACAAGAGAATAGCTTCCTCCATGGTCCCGTTGCTGCTCCATGCGGCCCGCACATCTGCGAAGACCTCCGCGTGCCGCGCCGGCAGCGGGTTGGAGACGCAGCGCTGGGCCGCCGAGAGCTGAAGCGCTGGCCGGGTCATGAGCCCTCGGGGCGAAGCGGCTCAGCTTCGCAAGAGGCTGTTTTGGGTCGAAGGTCAGTCGAAGGTGAATGAAAGATGGTGAAAGGGTGTGAACATCCCCAGCTTAAGTCTTGGAACCGCGTGTGTCTTTGGCTTTGAGGGTCGCGGAGGAATCTCACACAACAAGTCACTCGAACTCGAACTCGAGTCACTCGAACCACGTCGACGTCGGACGTGGCGTTTTCGTCAAAGTCATTGACACATGCGGTCACGAAAGTGAGAATCCAGCGAAGCAGTTGTATGAGGAGTCCCCTGCTGGTCCATGAGTGTGAATCCAATCCAAGTGCCAAGTGGTTGGTCAAAGGGGCAAAGGTAGCGACACATGCCAGTCCGCTGGATGGTCTGTGTCTAATCGTGCGCCTGCCGTTCACCAAGCCCAACAAACCAAACTCGGCTGACCAGGTCCTGACCACACCCAACCCGATATGTCAGAAGGCTTCACCTTGGAAAAAGATTTAAAACGCAACATCTCAGTAACATCTCAGTTCTCTCCGCACTGTTCTTTTCAGCACGAGGAATCCAATGAAACAGGTCTCCATCAATCGCCCAGTGAGAGGCCTGGTTTGGGGCAGGGTTGCCTCTGTTCTCACCGTTCCCCATGTCAGCAGCTTCATGTTCTCGGCAAGGCTCGCACTGCTGCCGTTAAGTTCGCCATGATCGTTGATGTCAAGGTGTCCAGGGAAGCGCGTCAACTTCAGTGATGCAGCTGAGTGACTGTTCAATGTCTCAAAATGGAGACTTTAGATTCTAGATCTGATTTTTGTTTGGCATCTTGAAACAGCTGCAGGCGTATTTAGCAAAAATGTGAGCATCCAGAGCGTGTCCATCAACAGGCGTCAGTAGCCTTATAATGTGTGCTCTGCCATCACTGCTTGGATAGTCTCTAACACCAGGGGCCAAGTAGTCCCTTTGACCCATATTGACCCTCCAAATTCAATTAGCACGGTTAGGACCGGTTAGGACTTCGTTTCCCTTGCATCCAAATGCGCGGACTTCCCAGGTATAGAAGTTATAGAAGTATCTTCCCGGTATAGCGTCCGCCAAAACCAACCATGCAAGTTCGCCGAACGGAAGTTGAACGGTCATTGAACGGGAGGCTCCCGGCATCGTTCGGCTCCACGTGAACGGTTGGCCCGGTGGTGAGCTGGCCACATGTTGACAGTCCATCCTCCATCCGTCTCGAAGGATGTTCACAATAGAAACCTCTTTGGCAGAACCGAAACATGAACACATCTTCAGGTGGTTATACCAGGTGATGCTCCTCTACCGCCTGACACTTCCTATTGATTCTCTCGGGGAAAAGATAGGAACTGTAACTACACATGCGGAAACATAGTCTATTTCGGTGCGGAGCACCGACAGGCCAAGGTGGCAGAAGACCCTGGGAGCAGAAAAGCCTCGTTTTCAATGAGGCCACTGACGTACACTGACATTGGTGTATCTGAAAGTTGGGAGTTAGGAAAAGTGTGTCTGTAAAAGCATTATCTTGAAAACACACCCAAAATACCAAGTACGCACTTTTTTGGACTGCCGGGCTATGCTGACTCCTCGGGGCCAAGGTATGCTGACTCCCTCAGTTCCAAAAACAATTCCACCTGTTGAAACTCTCGCAAGTTGGGTCACGCAACTTGGGTCTACCACAAACACACGACCATCGTGTCGAGGTGTTTTTCATTGAGGAAAGCAATCTGCGGAGGGATGATGAGGGATGATGAGGGTGAGTTATCCTCTGACTGGGTAGGACCCTCAATTTGGCAACGCCCGGCCCGGTTTTTAGGCCCTTTTGCTCCCGCTGGTGACGGCTCTTGCGCCACGGCTGAGTCGTGGTGAAGTATCTCTGGTCGTTTCGTTCATCGCAAGAGCATCATTTGACCATCTAAAGGTGAGTGCAACTTCTGCTGGTAGTTGATAGAGACTAGAGCTGGGACCGTCTCAAATCTTGTATAATTACATTCCCTCATTGTCTGTTCAAACTAACATCTTCTCCTCTTCCAGGTGCAAGGCTATGTTAGTCTGCCAAGGGGGTGCAGTAAACCAACGACCATGAGGACACCCACCAAGAGGTGCTAGTTAAAAGATGGATGCGTCCCGCATCAGGGAGACCTAGCCTGATGGCTCCCATACACCTTGCATGTGGCTTAAGGACCTTGTTGATCGTCTTGCCTATCAAAAACACGATGATCCACCGAAACCGTTTCCACATGTTTGAAACGAGTCTTCTCTTTTGCATTTTAGGTGGAGGGTCCAAAGAAACAAGACTTGAAGAAAATGAGCTACTGTAAACCTTGACCTGATATACCTGATCATCTGATAAATTGTGCCATCCCATTTCTCATGTAGTATCATATATCCCCTAACACAATACTTAGTGAGAAAGTGAAACATGCCCCCAGTTTGCAAAGGAGACTGGCGTTTTTTCAATCATTCCTTTTTTAGGTAAGTTAATGGGTTCATTGCCCAACTACTCCTGGTCCTGGTGTTAAATCCTTGAGGTCGAACCCGGCACTGCCGCACCGCCAGCGAGAAAACCAGGTGCCGGTTCTGAATCCACCTGACCGACTGGACTTCAGTTGAACACTCACAAGGTCGAAATGAGCAGATGGTTGCTCATGTCTCAAAAGGGTTGTACCTGTGCCCTCGAGTTCTTCAACTTTCTACCCCATTGTTTGGGGTCTTAACTTTCACACACCCAAGTATCCCAAAGCGTCTGAAGTGTTTTACAAATATATAATGTATATATTATAGTTTATATAGACATCTTTATATAAATATACTATAAAAGTCTATAAATATACACATATATAGATTATATATATATATACTGTATAATATTATACACAGTATTACCGTATTACCTAATCATCATTATGGAAAGAAAAACAAATGACTTCATTACTCCCTGGGCCACTCTCGGCACGTACGTCTCCCTCCCCAGCTCCGCACGCAGGGAGCCGCCGTGGCTCACGCAGCTGCTTACTTCCGCACGTCTACGCCCGGCTGGTGGAAGCCTCGCTGGGAAGGAGCTGTACGATGCTATACGTGAAGGAGGGTTCCTTCCCCCCGATTCTTGGGGGGAAAAGGCATGGAAGAGCTGATCAGCAATCATTGGCCCATAGAACATCATCACCCCCTGTGAATGGCTGGTGCAACCATGGTCACTCCAATCTGATTGGGTCACTCATGGTCACTCCACGTATGGTCCTTGTCAGGCGAGATGTTGCTAAGATAAACTCCGAGTGACCGAACAACTGCGCTCTCGCCCTGTTGGCTCCTTCTT
This sequence comes from Durusdinium trenchii, assembly GCA_963970005.1. Classification (NCBI taxonomy): domain Eukaryota; class Dinophyceae; order Suessiales; family Symbiodiniaceae; genus Durusdinium; species Durusdinium trenchii. Next base: position 1,597,265 of record CAXAMN010011112.1, on the reverse strand, counting down.
TTCGCGTCACGGAGTCGTGGCAGTCTCAAGCCGTAGCTCCCTTGTTGCAGCCGGAGGCAGGCCATTGGAGGTGGAAGCTGCCCATGCACTTGGCTGGATCAGGGTGTCCCTGCACCGCCTGGTCTGCGGAATCCACCGGCCTTTCTCCAGAGCTGGCAGCCTTCGGGCCTATAGGGCTCACGCCGGGCTCCACTCGGTCCGCTCGCTCGTCTCACGCCGCTCGCGTCGGAGACGAAGGCATCCGGCGCCTTCCCAGCAGTGGGCAAACCTCTCCAAGTGAACCCGGAGCCCCGATCGGAGTCCACCCTCGAGCCCAGGAAGCGTCGAGTCCTCCGGGCGGGAGGACGTTGCCTTGTGTTCTACACAACATCCTTCGGGGCAGTAATGACCGCGTCTGACTTCGTCGTCGAAGTCACGAAATCGCACTCGATTACTGGTCCATTGCGACTGCAAACGAATCCAAATGGACTCTATGGGAGGCTCTGTATCCTCACTCTTCTCTTTTGGCTCCTTCTCTGCAGTTTGCTTCTCCGTCTGCAGCATCGGCTTCTTCTTCTCGTCGTCTTCCACACCCACAATCTCTGCCGCCTTGGCCTTCATTCTCTCCCACAAGTCATCATCCTTTTGCAGCTCCTGTTTCGCGAGGGTGTTCTCCATGCTTTTATACTGTTTCAGCATCTGCTCCAGAAGCGAAGAATCACTCTCACCCGAGTCGTGTTCGCTTTTCGGGCTATTACAGTGATGTTCGAAGACCTCCTGCAAGCTTGCTATGAGCTCAGCCTTTGCACCCACATGAGTCAAATGTTGCAGCACCAAGTCGTTGGCCTTCTTGCGCTCTGGCCATGTCTCGGTGTTCTCCTGAAATGCCTGAAACTGGGCCAATTGAGAGGGATTTTCCGCCATGACTGCTGGATAACAGATCCACGCCAGCCTGCCCTCTTAGGAGAGCCATCCACTTCCGCTCACTGCCTCAAGTCAAAAAGACTCGATCTGCCATGGCTACTATCCCTGCACAGTGACATGTAGCGTCTGCTGATCCATGTTCAAGGCCATCTTCTGGAAACCACATCCAAATAGAGGCATCTCAACTCCTCCCATTTGGGCTTTGACTTTGAACTGATTTGAAGTCTGGGATTGAATTGGACAAAGTGCAGCCGAATTTGATCTTCAGAAAGGCTGCCTTAGGCTCAGGAATGACTGCCTGACAAGCTATATAGGTCAAAAGCCGACTTCTTGATTTGACACTCAAAACTTAAAACCCTGTATCCAATATAATTTACCCAAAAAAACTTCGTAAGGCATTCAATCAGCTATAGATGGTTCCTGCCCATCTATTTGAATGACGCTCTCTACATCTTGAACCAGCTCACATTCAGCCTCAAGCTTGGTCCGACTGGTGGAAATGGAAGAAATACCTGGTTCTGACTCCTGACCATGCCCAGCCCAGTCAGAGTCACATGCGTCAAACCCTGCCCGCTTGCGCCCGCTTGCGCCCGCTTGCGCGCCCACCTCTGAAGGTGGCTCCAAGAGAGTGCAATGCTCCTGCAGAACATGCGTCTCCTGGCACAGCGAACAGTCACCCAACCAGTGGATCCCCCTCCCCCTTATATCAACAGTGTGACCTGGGACACCAAAATGAACTTCTCCACGACAAGATCTCGCAACATTCTGGGTCATAGGGGGATGGACTGCTCCATCTACATGGAATCTACCCCTTTGTGATATGTCTGTAAAGTAGGGGCATGGAGGGCCCTCAAGGGCCTGATGAATTGGTTGCTCATACCGGCTTGTGATTATATAAGTTCTAGCAACAAGAGTTGAGCGGTCCTGGTGTTGACAAAAAAGATCACGGTTACATATTAGAAGTACAGTGACACAACAACATAGGCCTAGGCTAGGCTCAGGTAGGTGCCTCGAAAGTGTCTCAAGAGCGTTCCCGTCATTCAGGGTCAAGACACCCTATGTATATAATAGATACAAAGCAAAGAAAATAAAAGTGCAGGCCGCCCCATCACGTGCCCCACCATGATTGATTGTTTGTGTGAAAATAGGATGGAGGACGACCCCACCTGGTCGAAGGGAACTCAGTGAACGAAAACTGTGCCAAGAATGTGGCCGCGCATGTGAGGGAACACAGTTCTTCTGTTGGCGTATTTTGGCAGAAACCCCATACACTTCCGATGGCGTTTCACTGAACGAAACTCAGACAGCTGTCCGTGTATTTCTTGTCGTCACCAATGTAAATGATGGTGTAGGACAAGTCGTCGCCATCCACAACCGTCGCTTCGTACCTGACGGCACAGCCGTTTGTTGAGAACATCCGATGGGGCCTTCCACTGGCCCAGGATCCCCAAAAAACTCCCTGGAGAGAAAGCATTCGTGGAACTATATAGGTTTACCCTGCACCTTGAACATCCTTGAGCAAACATGGTGACCTCAAAACCTGTGGCGGCCCTCCTCTTTTCCAAAAACAATTTCCTGTCCACAGGACTGAAGGAGGTGCAAATTGGCCAAACTTCAAAAATCTCCCCAGAAGGCACTCCTGCAGAAGATCAAATGATCGCTGGTGCTACCAATGGTGCGTGCTCACTTGCACCTGCCCCGACCAACTACCGGGCGCATGCAAGGTTATCTTCCAAGGGTCATGTTTGGGTTTCAAGGTGATTGTGTGGGTGTGCATCCATTAAACATAGTTATACAGTATATACATGCATTCTTTGTGCAAAAATAAAACAAATAAAATGCAGCCACGCTCACCACACAAACAGCGGTCGGTGCCAGACGTCGGTGACGTCGGTGCCACAGCTACCCCACCGCACGACACCAGGCTTCTAGAAGCAGAACGAGCAAAAGGAAAAAGAGATGGAGGGTGGGAGGGATAGAGGGAGAAGGAGAAGGAAAAAACAAGAACGCAGAGGAGGGCTGGGGCTGGGGGCACTTGCGCGGATCTTTCTCATTCTTTCTCACTGGCACGCATTGCTTGTGCACCACAGACTCTTCTCACATCTTCTCACTTGCGCACCATGAGGCTCTAGACTGCTGACGGGGTTGCCAAAATGGATCAGGCGCCACTTCGAAGGAGCGGGATTCAATGAAGGACGCTCAGAGTCATCTACACTGCAACGCCATGCATGCAGCACATCTGCAGTATAGCAGCAGTGCACATCTTGCACGTGCAAACAGCTGATATGGAGCACCAGGTCCAGGGGCACCCTGCAGGGGCACAACCACACAAGCTCCCAAACGCACGCAGCAGCGGCACTGCAACGGCACCAGCGCCCACGCTCGAATACGCAGACGTGTAGCTCTTCCTATACTTGAAGTAAGAACCCAATAGCTCACGCTATCTGGGAAAAACTGATTGAAGCAGGCGTGCATGGCAGGGACTTTGTGGTCCGAAACTTAGAATACCTGCACATTGCAAGGAACTCAAAGGTCCAAAACCGTTTCAGGCAGGCATGCATGGCAGGTTGTGGGCGCTTATGCAAAAATGCTTCGAGCCATCCAGCAACCTTACAAGCGATTTAGAGAATATGTATTGACAAGTATGGCGCATAAAGGTAGCAAGCAATCGTTTTTTGCGACATCGAGCTAAGTTGTCTGTTGTATCCTTTTGTTGACGAACCAACCGCATTCATGAAAAACAGCTCCACTCGATCTCGTAGACATACTGTTTACCCGTGTGAGCTTGTTAATTAGTCGTAGTAGAAACACATTCCACCACTGTCATTGTCCCTTTCTCTGGTTTTCGCGTTCTCCCGTTCTGGTGGTTTCACCGTTTTTGCATTTTGGGTTTTCGTGGTTTTCGGGTTTTCGCGGTGTTATGGCTTTTGTGCTTGCGCTTTGTCCCCGGCTGTCGAAAAGCTAGCCATTTTCGCACCAGATTCCTGCACATGCGCTCTTAAGCGGACAACACAAAAAAAAACATTATGCACACAGTAAAAGTGCAGCTCGCATCCAAAAGGAGCCTCAGGGAATGCTTGTTGAACAGGTGCTACCTTGGTACCTTGTTCCCTTCCCTCCCTCCCTCCCTCCGTCCCTACCTCCATCCGTCCCTCCCTCCGTCCTTTCCTTTCCTTGCCTTTCCTTTCCTTTCCTTTCGCTTCCTTTCCCTTCCTTTCCCTTCCTTTCCATTCCTTTCCTTTCCTTTCCGTTCCGTTCCGTTCCTTTCCTTTCCTTTCCTTTCCCTCCCTCCCTTCCTTCCTTCCCACCCGGATAAGAAATACAGTAACAAAACACCAAAATTAATGCCCTCACACTTCCACCACAGGCCATCAAAAGGCGACCAAAAGCACGCGAGCACGCCTTCGAGAAGTCAAAGCACAAGCAAATGCAGTAAAAGCAAAATTGTTGCAGGACAAACAAAAACAAAGGCACTCAAAAACAAAAGCAAAGCAGAAGCAAAAGCAAAACACTACTGACAAAATATCTCAGAATGGCGTGGCAAAATATCCCACAAATAATACCATTCCGACACCGGGGGCACTCGCCAGTGCCTCCGCCCCAACCATCACCCGTCACACGCACCTTGGAAACGCAGTGCACCAAAGGACTTGGGGTGAATACTAGTAGCTTCTTGTTCCTAGTAGTAAGGCCAGGAGCCCCTAGTAGCTTCTTGTTCCTAGTAGTAAGGCCAGGAGCCCCT
>CAXAMN010011112.1:1581756-1592220 GCA_963970005.1 Durusdinium trenchii | reverse complement strand
CCTGGCATCGCTACTAGGAGCAAGGACGCTTCTAGGGCCTCCTGGCATCGCTACTAGGAGCAAGGACGCTTCTAGGGGCTCCTGGCATCGCTACTAGGAGCAAGGACGCTTCTATCGCTACTGCTAGGAGCAAGGACGCTTCTAGGGGCTCCTGGCATCGCTACTAGGAGCAAGGACGCTTCTAGGGGGTTGGTCTGCAGCTCCAGAACAGCTCCGTCGGATCACTGGGTCACCAGGCCCGGCACCCGGCCATGGGGGGCAACGAGGAGGCAGGCCTCGTCGTGACCGTGGATCCATGGCTACGAAATGGTGACCATGACGATGTTTTTACATCCACATTCCATGGAATGGTGGTGGTGGACCTGGCAGGTCCTGGTGGCCCTGGATGGCCTGCCTAGCAAGTGTTACAAGTTCATAAGAAACAAGCAACCTGCTTGGAGGATGAGCGCTTTTCTTTGTTCAGGAGATAGCTTGGGTTGAAACTCCTATCCTTGATCACGTATCATCACTTGAACTCTTCAATGCAACAAGCAGACAAACAAGCAACTGGGCACTCTGCCGCCAGATTTCAGCTGTGATCAGTCTGGTGATCCTCAAAAGCCAAACTCACGGCTCCCAGCCAGGGGGATTTTGTTGAAAGTTGAAAGGGATCCTCCGTTCACAGGGCCAGCACTCACCATACTCCAAACCTCCCCTGGGCCACACGCCTGGCGCGGGGCGACGCTGCCGCTGTGGCACGTTTCGACCCACGCGAGGTGCGAGGGCGCTTGGGCGGCTTGTAGCCTGCGCGAGCGTGGCGAAGACTGGGAAGAGGGGTTTTCAGGACCAGCATGGTCTCCAGGATTCAAAAGAAATCACATCCAAGAATGTACAAGTAGCATGATTAGCATGTAATTGCTGAAGAAACTCAGGCGTCGAAAAAGACCCAGCAAACCGCTCGCATGCGCTCGCCAAACCCGCTCGAACCGTCATTGGCGTGTCAACCCACACCTGGTGGTGGCGGCTGCTTGCCAAAGAGTCGCTTCAGCCCGGATTTGGAGGCTGAAGATGAGGCTGCCCCAGATGTGTCGAGCCTTGCACCTGTAGGTTGGCTGGGTCTTTCAGGTGTGAGTCGGTGTGGGTTTGGGTCTAATATTGCTGGTGGAGTGCGGCCAGCTGCAGCTGGGCTTGATGCCTGTGGTGGGATTGATCCTGCTGCCAGTGGCGCTGGCTGAGGGCTGTGGCTTGCCACTGCGGACGCCGGTGGGCTTTTTTCTGGGGCTGCAGCAGCGGGTGGAGTGGGTTGTGCTGGGCTTGCGGGTGGAGTGGGTTGTGCTGGGCTTTTTGCTGGGGCTGCAGCTGCGGGTGGAGTGGGTTGTGCTGGGCTTGCGGGTGGAGTGGGTTTTGCTGGGCTTTTTGCTGGGGCTGCAGCTGCGGGTGGAGTGGGTTGTGATGGGCTTTTTGTTGCGACTGCATGTGGAGTGGGCTGTGCTGGACTTGATGCCGTTGCAGAAGGGGGGGTGGTTTGTGCCGGGCTTGAGGTTGTGACGACACGAAAAGTGGGTCGCGCTGGACTTGATGGCACGTGGTTCTTGGGGGGAGTCGCTTTGACAGGGCTTGTCTCTGTCGATGGCGAGGGGCTTGCGGGCTTTGCCCCCACTACCACTGAGGGAAACTCAGCAACTTCTTGCGTATCCCCTTCGTGCTCCAAGACCTTCAGACGAAGGTAAGGGCGTTTTGAGAGCGGACGACTTTTTTGTCTCAAGGGGTGAGTTCCCCAATTCAACATGAGAAACAAAATAAATCCTTACTAACCCTGCCACACACGTTGACTCCATGCTTTACACCATGTTTGACAAAGGCCCTCTTTCTGATAAAGCAACAAGTGTCACATAGGCACCCGTCTTTAACTGCCTTCTTTTGAGCGTCGGGTGCTAGAGCATCTTGTTTAGGAAGGGCCAGAATATCCAAAAGTGAAAAGATAAAGCTATAACGAGCATATAATGGAAATGATCTCCAACACTCTTGTAGAGGGAATTCACTGTTTTGGGGTTGCTATGGACCTTGATGGAATCTTACCGGCTAATCGAAACGAGGACAAACATCAGAACCACACAGCGCTAGACTTCAGGCCATGGTGTTTATGTTATATATATATATAATATATATGTGTGTGTTTGTTAAAATATGAATGAACATTTACAGCCTACAGCATACAAACATGTTGCAAGTTCCACATTGGAACTCGCCCCTCCAAGTTGGCAAGTTACCCGTTCGGGCCAGTGTGTTCAGGGGCGCTAAACCGGCTGAAATTGTACTGTTCCCTTAGATAACTCTTAAGGTGTTTTGCAAGCATGAAGTATGATTTCAACACAGAATAGTGCTGGAATGGCTGGGAAAATATCCTGATAGTAAAAGGCAAAAGGATCAACGCTCGGTTTGGCCCAAAGTCTCGCCCAAAAGTCGCCAGCCCCAATTGGGGCACATCTGGGCACCCCTCACTAAGGTGTCGCCGTACTCCTGGGTGGCCGCCTCAGGGCAGCCGCTCGAATCAATCCTTTCAGCACCGGCCACTGCCACTTGGTGATGTCCAGAAGGTGCTTCTTGTTCCTAGTAGCGATGCCAGGAGACCCTAGTAGCGTCCTTGCTCCTAGTAGTAAGGCCAGGAGCCCCTAGTAGCTTCTTTTCCTAGTAGTAAGCCAAATGAATTTCTTGGTCGTTGAAAGCTCCCAAACCCTTCTTCCACCAACCAAGGCACCCTTTTGGGACGGACAAAAGGGGTCAAGATGGAGCGTCGACTGAAGCGGTGCAAGGCAGAGGGTCAGCCTCTGTGGCTTTGATGGCCACCTGTTTTGGGCGATGAAAACCTCACGCTTGCTCTCTCATGCGAAGAAAACTGGACAGTACCCTGCAGTGCTAGAGGTACAAGTGGTTCCAAATACAAACACAAAAATTGAAATCCTTCCCAACCTGCCCGAGGCCAGTGTGTGGCTCAAACTCTCTTCGTCTTTCCAGGGTGTTTTGGCGAAGTGGCTAGACACTAGTTTTTTCACCATGGGGGTAACACGCTGTGAGACTGAAACTTCTGAAATCAAATAGGCTGAATCTGTCCGGAGCTTGTCATAGATTCGCAGTTCCCACTGTCTCCAAAAGGAGTTAGCAAGGAGTGGAATCAATACAACATCTAAATGCAATTCCTTGGGGAAAGTGGCAAGCGGATGACCCTGCTGACCCACCATCATTCTGCACAGGGAAGAAATCGAGCTTATCCCGCTAGCCCACCTTTATGTTTTGACACTCAAAACACCCAGCTTTATGAGGAACATATATTTTGTAAGAGACCCCTTAGGAGTCCTTGAGATAACAAACCATCAAAATGTCTGTGCGACGAACAAGGCGGACGAGGCCCCGACCATAGCTGGCCTAAGGGGCTGGAGAGGCTCTAAGGATCACTGGTTCAGCAACTGCCTTGCTAGAAAAAGAGTTGAACTCTTTCTTGGTGGACAATGCACACACCCCAGCAAACTACAGTAAATGTAACCAATTGTTTGTATGCTATGGGCCCAGGATAGTGACATGTTACGTTGCACCTGCACCCCCAACTGATCGAGACCCCTACTAAATTGCTCGTCACCTCCTCCTTCAAGGCTGTTGCTGGGTTGGAGAGAAACTCAAGTCTACTCTAATGCCAAAACGTGTACACTGTTATTGTTCAATTCTTTCCTTACCCAACCCTGTGATTTAAGAGAATTTAAAAGCTCATCTGCTCGAACTTCTTCCGCCAATTTCCCAAGTGGATCAGATGAGGGTGAGGGTGAGGGTGAGAGTGAGGATTAGAAGGATGAGGAGGATGAGGATGATGACGACGGCGACGGCGAGATGACGATGACCACGATGATGAGTATGAAGTATGCACTATGCACTATGCAGTATGCAGTATGACGATGATGGTGATGATGATTATAACATATTATAACGATGACGATGACGATGATGACAACAACCACGACGATGAAATGGAAACTTGCAACATGTTGTGCATCAAACATGATATGACATGCTGCAACAGCCTGGTTTCTACCTTTCACCTGTCCCCGCGACAGTTCTTTGGTGCCGGGGTGCGTGGGCGTAACCTGAAAAGCTTGTGGAATGCCACCTGCGAAGACTGAGGGCCGCAGGCGGCAAACATCTGCAGACTCTGTTGGACCGTTTGAAGCAGGTCTCGAGGTTAAACGGGTCTATTTCCAACTCCGCAATGTACTCTGTTGTGGCAAGCTGGACGTTGCCTCCACTCTGCTGCAGTGCCTAATGATGACTGATGGTTGATTGATAGTATACAACCAATTGCCGTCGCTACTGTAGCCCTTTGCTTACCGAAACACCACTCATCTCCAGGCGGGAAATCATGTGGCACCCAGCACACAGGGTGAGAACGCCTGGCAAAACCAAGCTTAGAGTTACTGTAGAACATTGTAGAACTCTATTCCACGGCAAGAAGTACGTTCGTGGCATGGCATCAAGAAGACAAACACACCAACACATCCAATGTTCCAGAGCTAAACCCAACAGCGAACCTCAAGGGTTACCCAACAGCATCCAACAGCCAATATGATGGGGTGATGGGGTTACCATCCTATGGCTTTATCTCACCTTCAAATCATGTTGAAGGCACTGAAGGCACTGGACGCAAAAATTGCCAGGTGCATTTCAATCGCATGTCCGGCATCCAGGTCTGGTCAAAACTCCCAAGTGGGAAATCAATCCTTCCGAGACCCCTGGGATTTGCCGTTTCGTAGTTGCGATTTAATACCGTGCCAAATAGTTGACTGGGATGCACTCATGTGGGTGAAGTAAGAGTTCTGCGCGAGTTGTCTCAGAACAGAATGCATGCACGTTAAGAGTCTGGAGCTAAGCAGCAAACAAGTTTGGTTTTGTTGGAATGGCGGGAACGCTGTTTCCTTTGCAAGCTCTACCCGACTGAGTTGATACCCACACCCTCTCCCGCTCAAAATCCTCATTGAAAAAGCAAGAAGAGACATGAATGGGTGTCCATCAATGCTACGCCGTGCTCACTTGACTCAACGCCAGTCCATTCGCCAACGGTTTCTCTTTCCCTTGCTAGGCCTGCGGCGCAGCCTTGAGGTGATGTTGATTTTGTTCGACCCAAATCTAGAATCTAGAAGTTCCGCATCACCGTGAACACACCTCACGTCACCTGCCTGGGACTGCCTCATAGGCTTGCGTAGAGTCCTCCGCCTCACAAGTCACATGGCAATGGATGGTCAAACTCAACTGTTCCCTCAAGGGCGAGGTGTTTGATGAGAAAGCATTCCAACCTACTAGCAATGCCCTGCCCAAGCAACCAAACACATCAGTCTCACGGCTTGCGCAACACGAAAAAACAAAAACGTTCACCCTATATCCCTTACCATACCATGGCAAAAGGTTTGCAGGGGATGGATACAACATGCGTTCCCATGGATTTGTCACAAACTGTATTATATCAGGTTGGAGGCCATCGTTATTAGGTCGGAGGCCATCGTTTTTAGGTTGGAGGCCATTGCTTCTAGGTTGGAAGTTATTAGGTTCCATTAATTTTCCTTATTTAAGTTTCTTTTAAGAGTCCTGCTATGAGGTTGGAGATCGTCCCGTCCCGAGCTCCCCAAAGCCGGTCGCCAAGCTGCCGGAGCAGTGCGTCCGGCAGGTGGCTCAGGAGCCGAGAAGGGTTCAGCCATGAAGGTATCGTACATGATGGTCCTTGCACCAGGGAAAGGTCCGCAGCTGCACGACCTGTTGTTTTGGTTTGAGGCACGTGAAACTCTATATTGACGCTATGGATTGAGATCAAAGTTGTAAGTTCGGACGGTCAGAATTTTGATCAGTCGTCTAAATGGTGGGCCGAACATGTTGCCCAGTTTGACACGGCATACACTAGTCATTAGTTGACCCAAGACACCAGGGCGACGGGCAGTGGTGAATGGGTGGTTTGAGCATGTACCCGGGCGTGGATTCTTACAACTCCCAAACCATTCATTAAGGTTTCGGTGATGTTTCTCCCACGAATTTGAAATACAACCCCACCCGGCATCAGGAGCCTATGCGTCCCAAGTGTGTGTGCGTGTGTGTGTGTGTGTGTGTCCACACCTGTGCCCAAAGTTTTGAGTCACAAAGGACGCTACTAGGGGCCCCTGGTTTCGCTACTAAGGGCTCCTGGTATCGCTATTAGCGTGCAGCTTATTCAAATCAAAAACCAGCGCGAAAAAGAGGCAGGGGGATCAGGGACGTTTGGCTTGGCCTGATCCAACGAAGCCCCAGCCATTCGTCAGGATATTCCCGAGGGACGCCTTGGGAACGTACCTGCTTGAATTTTCAACTGTTGACAAGCTGTCCCATTCTGTGTTTTGCAGTAGGCGGCTAATGCATTTCCAAACTGTGTTAAACATCTACAAGTTCGCTGACTCTACCACCTTTCGGTTTGTGCTTCTTTCCGTTCATCAAGTCAAGGTGGACTTCATACTGATCCTAGCTCTTGCGAGCAACAATCAAATTTTCACCACAGGGTCCCACTGAGGGCTGTGGTGTGATCCCCGGCAAGGGGCGCCGCATGTGCACAGACCCAGATCCTGGGGGACCCATTCTGAATGCTTCGTTTTGCAGTCCGGAACTTCTCTTGATTCCCTTTGATCCGCGGTAATGCACGATACCACTGATTTCATGCCGCGGGCCACAGGGCAGATCAACTCCAGTTTGGAATCTCACGCATGTTCATGTCATGCTGCTAAGTATTCACAGGCCGGAAGTGAGAGCGACATGAGAGTGGGTTTTCTTGGTCCGTTTGGGTTTTTCTTTCTTGCTGTTGCTTTTCGTTTTCTTGAGGCCTTTCTTTAGGTTTCAGGTGCTTTTCAGACAAGGGTTGCGCCGGCCCAAGTCGGCTTTACTTGAATGCCAATGATGGCAATGCCTTCGGGCCACCCTAACCCACCCTCCCCCCTACCTCCCTGCCCCTGGGCCTCCGTTGCTATCCCACCCGCTATAGGGTAACAGAAGGAAATCGCACTCAACACACTTGTGTGTTGGTGCCTTTCCTTCTGTTTCTCCTGTCCTACTTCTAGCTACCCGGGCGGTATAAGACCAAAGTCCCGCTCGCTAACTACTTTCGTTTAACTAAGTGGGCCTCGTAACTACACCTATCTTTCTTTCTTGCCCTCTTAGTCTGCTTTTGTTCTGTTTGCTTTGTCTGTCTTTCTAAGGCTTTTTAGGTGGCTAGTAAAACTTTTTCCGCAGCACCAATATTGGCGCTAAGTGTACAAAGAGCGCACTGATTACGGCCTTGTGTTTGTGTATGTTTCCATACATGTGCCTAAGGCTTTGCGTCACAAACAACGCTACTAGGGGCGTTTGGTCTCGCTACTAGGAGCCAGGTCGGTACTACCAAGGGCCTCTGGCCGTTCTCTGGCCGTTCTACAGGGAGCAAGGACGCTACTAGGGGCCCCTGGCCTCGCTACTAGTTGCAAGCAAGGGAGAGCGCGCCGAGTACGGCTTCGTGTGTGTGTGTGTCTCCACACCTGTGCCTAAGGTTTTGAGTCACAAAGGACGCTACTAGGGGCCCCTGGTTTCGCTACTAAGGGCTCCTGGTATCGCTATTAGCGTGCAGCTTATTCAAATCAAAAGACAGCGCGAAAAAGAGGCAGGGGGATCAGGGACGTTTGGCTTGGCCTGATCCAACGAAGCCCCAGCCATTCGTCAGGATATTCCCGAGGGACGCCTTGGGAACGTACCTGCTTGAATTTTCAACTGTTGACAAGCTGTCCCATTCTGTGTTTTGCAGTAGGCGGCTAATGCATTTCCAAACTGTGTTAAACATCTACAAGTTCGCTGACTCTACCACCTTTCGGTTTGTGCTTCTTTCCGTTCATCAAGTCAAGGGGGACTTCATACTGATCCTAGCTCTTGCGAGCAACAATCAAAGTGTGTGTGTGTGTGTGCGTGTTAAACCCTTGCAAACACAGGGCACCTCTTGGTGTTTTCTTTAGCAGGGGGCAACCTCGTGAGCATAGCTGGTTCCCCAACGAAGGGGTCTATGCCACGCCTGATGTGGAGTCTGATCAACTCCACGGCACTTGCTGCTTTTGAACTGTTGACCAAGCTGTGACTCCACTCTCCGGCAAAGGGCTAATGAGTTCTGCAGATGTGAGCGCTCGTCGTCATCTTGTCGCTGACCTCCGGTTTATACTTTTCGAGAACTTCGAGATTCGAGATCGTTGGGGTTCATGTTCAGACTGCTTTACATACCTTATCCCTGGTTTTCTTTGGCTTTCACACCTAGGTGGGCACGTGGCAAGTGACTTTCAATTCAGTACGCATTTCCCGAGTGTGTTTCTTTTTTTGGCATTGTCCCTTGGCTTAGTGTCCACCAGGCTTTTGTGAGGTGCCCTCGCAAGCACCGTCCGAAGAAAGCCCATCTCCGAATGACTCACCCAGTCCGACCAGCACCACGTTCAGTCTGCTTGGCACCCCCAATACCCAGCAAGTCACTCTGGGACTCTGGGCCATGGGTTGACTACAATGCCCGATGTCTGCCAGTTCGTCCCTGAAGAAAAAATACTCTTGTTCAGCCCAGCATCGGCGGGACGGCTTCTGGCGTCACCTCCGCCTAGTGGGGGGTCAACTCATGTTCTTTCCAAACATGGAAACATCGTTCCTTTACTCTTTGCATACATCTTCATGTATCCGACATGCACAAACATCTTTACAGCGCAAAGTTCATCAGATATTCACCACTATTCACCAATTGGATTCAAGCACGCCCGAAGGCCAGGATGGCTTCACGCGTCTCCCTGATGTGACACGAAGCGTCCACGTCTCTGCAGTTGTTGAATCAAAAAACCTCTACGTTGCAAGGGCATGAACCCCCAAACCAAGTTAGCTGCTGAGAACTACCATATAGGCCAAAGGCCAGATGGTCGGTAAATGTTCAAAAGCGCCCTGTTTTAGGGCCTCTGCATGTCTTCCACTTCTGTGTTTTTGGTGCAATGAAGAGTTGATGTTGCTGTTGCAAGAACTGCCAATCAACCATTGTTCCTTGGATGGGCAATGGGCTGCTTCGGGAAACAAATCAGCGAGGGTCTTGGTCTCTTCCTCACCCTCCGAGAGAGAGAGAGAGAGAAGTGAACATCATGGTATTACTTATAGAAATGTGCTGGAGGTGGTGTTTGTCCATGTTGTGACCACAAAATGCACACTGGGGGGTCGATCTGGAGTGCAAACGCAGGACCAGGTGCGACCACGCTGTGGACTACGGTGGACTCCATGAGAAAAACCAAGCGGACACTTGAAGTAGTCCCCACGTCCAGGTGCAACTTCCAACCAGAGTCAGGTTTCCTGCCTACGGACTTGCTCGTGCTACTGCTAGTGTTCACGACAAGTTTCTCAACCAGAGATTCCTCCTAGCAGCGATGCCCTTTGCTACTAGTATAGTATAGCGTCCTTGCTCCTAGTAGTACGGCCAGGAGCCCCTAGTAGCGTCCTTGCTCCTAGCAGCGATGCCCTTCGCTACTAGTAGCGTCCTTGTTCCTGGTAGTACGGCCAGGAGCCCCTAGTAGCGTCCTTACTCCTAGTAGCGATGCCAGGAGCCCCGTTCGTAGCGTCCTCCTCTGCTCGCCTGGTTTTGCACAGCGAAAGACGAAGGAACCTGAACCTGCGGCGGAGGGACGGGCTGTGCATGGGAGCGTGGGACGGAATCATTGGCACGAGGACTCGTCCGTGGGAGGGAGTCAGAGGGAAATGCTATTTGTATATAATCTATAATAAAATATAATAGCATAGCACATCGCACTTCGCACAATAGCATATGATTTATATATATATATATGTCAACAGTCATCATTCAATTGGCCGAAGGGCCTGCAAAATAGAAATTTAATCTCTTTGGGTGCCTACTGAAAATGATTTGAGTGTTTTATCAAAAGCCTACAGTACACCAAGCATCCACGTATGCAGGGCTGCTGCAAACATCCCCTTCCGTTCACGGATGACTTTTGTGTGCCTGTCTGGGGGTGCTTGACAATGAGAACAACTTGCTTGAATTATCTCTCGACTCAATACGGTGAGATTCAAACCTGAGGAACCTACGTCAATGGCAACTTCTATTAAACATTGCAAAATCAAGCGGATAAATTGGTACGATCGTTGCATAAAAGCTCTTGATCCATTTCACGCATTCTCACTGGCAGCTCTTGATGAATCGATACATGGATCAGTGAAAACTTCAACATCTTCATCTGATTGCAATGTCACAGTCAGACACTTATCGGCAAGATAAATTCCTCTGGCTATCCCAGAGCCACTTCTTCTCTCGGTTGGGTGTTCCAGATGCCCTTTTCGGAGAAAACACACACACACACACACACTTAGGATATTGTGTACAGAACTGAATGCCGTGCCACACGCCGGCCTAGGTAAAAACCTAAGAAGCCAGGACAGGTA
>CAXAMN010011112.1:1570946-1581746 GCA_963970005.1 Durusdinium trenchii | reverse complement strand
CACTGAGTTTGCCAAGGAGTGCTCAGTGCCCCTGTTCCAAACCTTAAGGTTCCCTATGATTCCAAGGGTTACACACACACGCACACACACACACACCAATCTGCCTGCCATCCTTGCCATTCTGCATCCGCATCGTAGGGTACCGTGTCCTCAGAAAATGACTTCGGTCTGAACTTCGCAGGGTGGACACTCCTCCCTCGGGTCGAACTTCTTGCACACTTGCATTCTTGGTGCACGTATTGACCAAATCAATCCAATCACAGTGGATGAGACATATTGACCAAACACACTATCCCCAAAATGGAGAATGGGCAAGTGTAACTGTGGCTCAGGCTGTGTCAGGCTTAGGTCACCACTATGGGCTACCCTTTAGAGTCGCTCCCTGGTTTGCAATGGGAGTGTCCTCCCCGTTCTGAACCTCCTATCCACTTGGCTTTCTCAGAAACTCATAAGATCATACCACTGAAGGAACAAATCCTGATCCATCTGGGATGCGAGAAATAACAGAACATATGCCTGACATATGCAAAAATGATGACAACAGTCAAGGAATCTGCTGCCCACGCTTTCACCAAGCCATTGAGGCCCTTCGGCACCGATGTTGCGCGTCACGGCTTGCGGTGTCCAACTGGTTTAGCAAGCGCGCAGGAGCCCCTAGTAGCGTCCTTGTTCTTACCAGTAAGGCACTTGTTACTAGTAGCGATGCACTTGTTCCTAGTAGCGTCCTTGCTCCTAGTAGTAAGGCCAGGAGCCCCTAGTAGCGTCCTAAACCAGTCAATATGAGTCAAACCTCCTTTAACTGCGATCCAGAGGTTCCCCTCCCGTTTTGCTCGACCCCACATGTGCATGCCTTCGGAAAGGCATGAGGCATGCAGGTGCCCCGTTGGTGCACTCGCCTTTTCTACTTGTTCATTCTTTTTGGGATTCCAACTGAAAACATCAAAAAGCCATATAAAAACCAGTCCCTGCCAGTCCCTGCCAGTCTCCCGGTGACCTATACGATGTGGGTCTCCCCACTGGCTCCATGGAGCCAGCGGCGTAGCTCTGAGATCTCTGACTCTAATTCAGACCCCGTTCGTCCCCACGGCTGACTTATGATCATGTATCTTTACGTATGTATACAGTACTGTATATATCTCATGCTGTATATATATTATATATACACGCATGTGGGTCTTTTACTGTGTGCGCGCTCTTACTTGGGTTTGCCCACTGTGACTGTGTGACTGTGCGGGCACTGAACTGACGATCAACCCCAAAAAGTGTCAATTCTCCCGAATTGTTCGAACTCGTGCGAATCCCAATCCGTGAATGCGGTGATTGGATTCACCAGTAATGTGAGTGCATCTGACCCTGTAGGCTTCCTTTGACCAAACTTCTTTGTGGGCTCAGGGAACCTGACATTGGGACGATTCTTCTTTGCAAGAATCGTGTAGCACCACTAGATCAACCTCATTCAATATATTGTCCCAACTCAACATGTCTTTTTTGTGATTTGTGGTTCTTGAGCCACAAGCTGAGCTTATAAATGTCCAAAAAAGGAGTTCACCCCAGGTGCTTAAGAAACTCAAGCGTTACAGCCTTGAAGTCATCAGTTGCACGGCAGCTTCAATTAGAGCCTTCTATTCTTTCAGCCAAACTGCTTAGGCTGCACCCAAGCGCTGCAACCCAGCGCTGCTTCATCATGAAAATTATCCCAGGCCCATGCTTTACTGCCACCTGGAACGATCTGGACCCGCCGGTATGTAGAAAAATGATGAAAAATGCAGGATAGCTTCTTGTTACTAGTAGCGATGCCCTTGTTACCAGTAGCTTCTTGCTACTAGTAGCAATGCCAGGAGCTACTAGTAGCTTCTTGTAACCTTGTTAATGCCAGAAGCTACTAGTAGCTTCTTGTTACTACTAGTAATGCCAGGAGCTACTAGTAGCTTCTTGTTTCTAGTAGGGATGCGCTTGCTACTGGCTCTGAAGGATCACACCATTCCGGAGAGATGATACGGCAAAGTCCATGTGATACGGCGCAGTGGTGTGTTTTCACGTCGCGACGCTGCTGGACCTTCACCGACGTTCATCAATTTGGCAACACTCTGATGGGAAGAAGAATAATTATGTAAATGACCATTCAAGTCCAGTCTAGGTGGCCAAACAGAGTACAAGAAAACCGCCCCACTAGCCACTATACAAAGCAGCAACCAGGCTGTGCACTGCCAGCAAACAAATGCTTTTCAGCGTTGCTCAACCCGGTTCGCCCGAAGTGTCTTTTCTTTTCAACTCCTACAACCAGTGTGATTGGACCGCCGCGGGAGCTGTGAAACAGAGCCGCCTTGGGCGGTTGTCATGACGCCGGCTGCGCCGGTTTGGCATCCGGAGGTCATTTATGATATCATGTGCGAATGTTTGAAAGGCGTTGAATGGCCAGACTTCCCAATGTTGCAACATATATTATATATATATATATCAACATACTGTGTAATTATTTGAACCTGATCGAGGCTCCTCCAGCTTCCAAGCGCTTGGAACCGCTGAGCCACCGAAGCTCACGTGTCATTGTGGAGACCCAAGGTGAGGCCTGGAGCAAACAGCTTTGCTGTGAAGTGAAGAACATGGGATCGAAGAATTCCCGCAACGGTTCCAATGTTCGGTGAAGTATATTCGTCAGGGAAACGAACCGGAAACGAGCCAGGTTTTCGACTATCACCTCGGAGCCCTTGTCGTCGGGAGACCTACGCCGTCGGACCGACACCCACCTGCTGGGCGCGCTCGCCGAAGGTCGTGCCTCGCGCACTGCGCGCCTCTGAGAGCTCGCGCATTCATCGGAGAGGACGTCCTTGCGAAGTCGGGGACGCCGTCGGAGTGTTGTAGCTAGCAAGCTTGGTAAAGGTCCTCGTTGGCCCAGCTGTATCACAACCTGTCTGTATATTATACGAAGTCCAAGACGATTTTACAATGGTCTTTGGATGTCATAATATCATCCACAGGCCCATTCAATATCATTCAATTGTTGGCGATTCCCAATCTGCTAGGTTGTGTCTTGACGTCCCAAAGTGTGCTGTGCTTTAGCAGCAAAGCCTCGTGCCTCCGGCGCAAAGAGAGAAAAGGTGACTCAACATCTGTGGTTGTGACCCACTAAAGTGACCGGAAACTCCACTGAGAAGTCATCTACGATCCAAACACGTGCAGGACCCCGTTCCTAAAATCCCAACAAGCCATTTTCGCGGCTCCCAGACCAAAGCATCCAACCAAGGCCCGGAGGGCACCTCTGGCAAGTCAAGGTGGTGCCGGAGCCAATGTAGCTCGCCTCATCACATGGCACAGCCAAGCAAGTTTGGCATTTGGCCTCCATGTCTTCGATGGCACATGATGCTCACCTCATCTACATGTGGTGATCTTCGTGCTGATCCTTCAGTGCCCACTTCATCCCACCGGTTCGAAACTCCCTCCACACCGCGACCTCGACCACCTCGACCTGCCACCGCGCTTCCGCTGTGCGGCCAAGACACTTTAAGGCGATGTGTCCGGAGTGCGCTTGGACTCTTCAGGGTCGCCTCGGTCTACCAACCCCCCGGTGGCCACCGCACCACCGGTAGAAGGAACACGGTCCTCCGTTTCGAGAGGCTTGGAGGTGGGGTGTGGTGGGATGTGGTCGGGTGTCGTGGGCCCTTGGCCCGAGAAGCCAATGTTTGGCGGGTCCGACCTAATCAGTTGGCGAATGCCCCCGAACACGGAGCGAACAGACCTTCCCGTGACTTACCATCCGCAAAGATCCAACACCTGAACGGGAGCTAGAAGCATGTTCTGCTTTGCGTTTCCAAACTGTTTGAGCAACCGTCATGTCATTTCGGCACACGTCCGTCACCTCTCGTTCGGAGTGCGCGGGTCTCCGCGGAACGTCTCTCACGCCTTGGGGCTGGCGGCCGCAAAGTCCAAGTCCTCCATCTCGTGCGCCCACTGCGCGGTGCGAGCTCCGCAGCGGAACAGAGCTCAGCTGATCCCCACAGTTGGTCACCCAGGTCAACTGCGTCCTAAACCAAGAAGCCGGTCTGAATTAAGCAGAAAAAGTCCTGAAAGCCTTGTTTTCGGAGGTGTTTAGAACCAAACAACCCATCCACCTCACACAGGTCGCGACTGCGGTTGGTCGATGTTCTCAGAAGCTCGTGACCCATAAAGAGGCGGGTGTCCCCCGCTGTGTGTCCTTCAAGGGTTGCAATGCGCCTTTTGTTTGGGTCCACCCGAGTGTTGTTAGAATCTACTACTAACATAAAAAGTGCTTGAGGTGCAGGAAATGCCGGGCCTGGGCCTGGGCATCTTAGCAGTTTAAGTGAGTCTTAACTGCTTCACAAAGTTCCCTGCCGACGTGGAGAGATGTGCTAAAAACTGCTGGGCAAAGGTCCAGGATGAGTCTTGCTTGCTAGTTGAAGCTGATAGACGTCTCTATCTACTTGGCACTTACGTGCACTCTTGAGTCAAACATAGGTAAACCGATCCTGCCTTGTCCTGAGGGTCTTGATAGAACTTGTCCGAAATGTTGTAGTGTATGTGGCCGTCCTCATTCGGTCCAGGCACGTGGACCGAATCTCATCGCACCGTCCAGATCTTGCACGAGGCAGGCTCTGAGTCAGGAATGATTTCACTGGAGACATGACCCAAGCCCAGGAGTACATGGAAAGCATGAACATAATCATAATCGTTATTTTCAGTATACAGTTAAAGTCGTTATATATATATATATGTATATGTATTATACAGCAGTAATTATCTATATATATATATGTATCATTCCCCATGTCTTCACACCAGGATTCTGGATTCCACAATATACCAACTCTTCGGTCATGTCTCTTTTGCCCAAGCAAAACACGATGAAACGCAACAGCGTAACCTAGCAGCCGACTGCCGTCGTGGATGTTCGCCGGCGTTCTCCGATCCAAAAAAGGGCAATGTCGAATCTTCTCAGGCCGGAATCCTCTGAGCAGCCATACCTTCTGAGCGCCTCGGATCGGGTGCAGCGTCGCTTCCTCCACTTTCAGCCAAGCGTGTTCTCCTGGAAGCTTCACCGTCATCCGAATCTCTTCGGGCGAAAGCCGTGGATCCTCCAGGGACCGTTCACAGAAACTCACCACGTGGCTGCGGACCTTCTCCCAGTCCGTGGGCTTCACCAGCTTCCGCAAGCTTGGCATCTTGGAGTGCAAAGCGGCACGCAAATCCCCTTGTTTCTCACGTTGAAAGTTCAAGTGTGCTTGTGGTAGATCATGGAGCTCTGTGTTCACATCCACCAGCAAAGTCATTTCTTGCAGTGCACTGAGATGGGAAAAACTATGGGTTGTTCCAGAGATCATGGACCTGGTATCTTGATGACTCTCTTCGTTCTGTCTGCTATCCTCATCATACCTGGACATCAAAAGGCTCGCCGGAACGGAATCGTCTGGAGCCTCGGGGTAGATCTGCCGCGATTCGGAGTCTTCCTTGAAGGCAATAAGGTGGTAAGGCTCATTGGCCCCAAATAACCCTGTCCGAGACAAGGTCATCCCATCGCAGCTATTCAACCATCGTCGGACAAAATGTTGACTTCCATCAGTGGAATGAAGGTTGCCAAAACGAAAACATGTGACAGACCCCATGCCTGCCCGGAACGGGTACATGAAAGAAATCTGCACCAACCTGTATGCCTGCTGATCCCCTCAGAGAGGACTGCAAACATAAGGGGAGCACATCGTCCTTGGATTCTGGTGCTCCAAATGCCTTTGTGGAAGACTCAATAAAGTCGCCAAAACGATGATGTTCCTCTTTGGGAAGTAAATGTTGAAATGGCCTGCCTTTGAGGCTGACGTCAAGTGCTTCAAGCTTTCTTGCGCCACATTCATCTGGCTGGCCAGGAGAACTTCACCATCACAAACACCTCTCAAAACCCTCCTGCAGTATTGATTTCATTGAAAGATCGGTCATCGGCAATGTACCCCCTTCAACTGAACAAACATCCGAATAAAATATATTAACGCAAATGTCCCATTCATCCAACCCAACGCCCTCCAGTCGAACAGAAGATAAGTGGACTCTAAATCTCTGCTCAACCCGAGAAGGATCTGCGAAAAGTCCCGGCCTGAAGCTGGTCACCAAGGATTCTGCATCCGCGGTGTGGAAGCGGGCGCGGATGCGTCCACGGAGGAGCAAGTCGAAGACCAGGGATGAGGAGATACTGACGACAAAAATGAAGAGTTGGCTCAAGCCCACCTGCTCACAGTTTGTAGATCGCCCGCCATCAAAAACGAGGTGTGAAAATGGCAAACAGGTGAGCAAGGGTGTTACACTCCGAGTTGGCAGAACTTCTATGACCAACCAAATCTACGAGTGATTTAGATGACCTCGTCAATAAAGAAAATTGCAATGATGTATATCTCGTCGGAATCATCTACCCGGTTGGCCGAGTTCAACTACCGTTGGGAAAATCCACAGCGTTTGTTTGCGGTTTAGGTTGAAAGGTCACCGTTCTCGGGAGAAGGGTTTGATCAACACCAACTCCTTCACGAAAGCTCTGACCGAGACACCGGCAGCAAGTCCAAAGTGCCACCTTCAAAGCGACAGGAATAGATTAAGACTGCAAAGAAGTAAACACCTGGGCCTGGTACATATTGAAGCTCACAAATGGAAGAATCGTCCAAATTCCCCAATCGGGATGGCCAATCCCCACAATACGCCCCAAAAAGCCCGATTGGTCCGGTGTTGCTAAGCTTCCGCTGTGGTGTAGAGCACTTGGAAAGGAATCGAAGTCCAAGGGTCCATGAAACACAACACCAACAAGAAGCGGCACGCTGTGGCGAAGCTTTGCAGCGAGGCGAATTTCAATGAGCTTGAAGACCACGCAGTCTCCACGATCAGTAGGAGTGTGATTACATGCATCAAGCGGGAAACAAATTTCATTCGCAAGGGAGTACATTCCACAAGCTTCTTACATATGCGCAAGTGCAGCAGGTGGCCCAAAGGATGCTCCCCAGACCAGGCGCCCTCAACGCTTGGTAGATGAAGCCAATGGACACCAACAGACTCAGGTGAGAAAAGCACCGGCTAAACCTGAGTTCAGAGTTCGGATCATGTGGAAACATGGTTTACGGAGCTCCTAAGATGGGAATGACAACGAAAGGAAATCAAGTGTTTCTTCTCCGCTCAGGAAACAAATGATAGTTCCTCTGGCGAAGCTTGATCATCTCTTCCTCAACCCTAAACCCTTTGGACATCCAGGGACTTTGCCTGTCGTCATATGTTGGACGTCACCCGCCAAACGAACCGTTTGGGACCTCCTACCCCGGTGGTGTGACTCCTACCCCGGCAGTCACGCGGTTTCGGTACGCATGCGTGTCACGCAACCGGGGGCAATAGGAACATAACTATACAAAACTCTGAAGCTACTAATCCTTTCAAAACGACCTCAGGTCTCATGCAATATAGTATGTATATGTATGTATTGATTTCGTATTGAATCATAGAATCATATATATATATAACTGCGGGAGAGCCCACACCTGCATGTCTTTCAAATTCCGAAAATCTCGACACTTCCGTATTAGAGTGGGTAAGAGGATGAAGTCCAGGAAATAAGAAACGGAAACGGCTATCTTTACATGGACATGGCCAGAAGTAGTACCCCCACATACCCCCACATTCGGAAGCATCACAATTGATCACACTGACCAAGGTATAAGGTGGCCGTCCAAGCGCAGGGTTTTATACGATTTTGTACGTACATCTCAGGTGGTTGCGAATAGTGGCCACCCAACACCTCCACACCTGTTTGATCAGAAGGCTACTGGCCCATGCTCGCAGGGCCGCCACATCGCCGCCCGTTAAGACCAGATGCGCTGGGCCCCACAAGAGAACCACGAGACCCACCACAAGGGCTGGACCATCCATGGGGCCAAGGGCGACGGGTTGGATACCCTGCTCTTCAAGAGCCACAGGACCTGTGTGATGTCAAAATTCAACTGAAACAAGTAACAGTAACAAGTGCTGGTTATCTGCGTTGAACAAACATGAACAAGCCAAAAAATATCCTTAAGCCAATACGGATCAATACGGGCTTTGCAAACAAGGCGCGAAGCATCAAGTGGCAGTGGCACTAAACTATATATATACTGATACTCTCCTTCAAACACCATCCCCACCCAAGAAGAACGTGCTGGGCAAACGCCATGGGAGGCTTAACGTGAGCTAACTGGTGAGCTGTTTGGTGTTGTTTGCTTTTGGGGCTCAGAACTGCCCCAAGTCGTCTGACCGCTCTCTCCCCGTCCTGCCGGCACATGGCTAAACGGACCATGGCATCCTGGTGGGTCAATTTGAGCAGAGTCATTTCAATTACATACGGTTCATGTGTATAATCCAAATGCTTGGTTTTCTGGAATTATCATTACAAGTATCTGCTTAATCTCAGTAACTGGTGTAGCGAAACGTTTTTCACACGTGAGTGGAACGTCCACACTACAAGGCTTCTTGAAGGTACTCGCTCCAGTATATACATGGCTGCCGTGGTGGGTCGCTGGTCGACCCACGTCCCGGCGGAACACCCTCGAGAGGGTCCCAAGTCCTCCGTCTTGTCCAGCACCGTCAAGCGGCTGGGGCGGTGTAAGCGCACATACTGACGACCAGGGCCAAACCTAGGCAGCTTGGGGCCACAGGGGGTGACTTGTGGGATCCAAAGACACCAGATTTTGGTGCCGCAGTTGACCTGTACGAGCGGCCATCAACCAGCCGGGAGCGGCGCAACCGACGAGCGGCCGACAAAGGGAGCGGCGGAACGGTCAGACCGTTCCAACGATGCAGCGACACCGTTCCAAGATGTGATGAATTCACCCTTCAAAATGATGTTCAGCACTTGGCCTAGTGAATGTCTTTAAAATGTTCTTGAAAATAAACAAAGAAAATGACACTTGGCCCAGGTGGCCATTCAACCAAAGGTTCCTCTGGGAAGCCACTCGCACCAATTCGGGCTTTGGAGGAGGGTTCATGAAGAATGGCCTACAAAGGACATGAACTGTTGTTGCCACAAAGCAATAAAGTAATTTACTGGTGATTCGCCGAGCACCGCTAGGTTTGGGGCTGGACGAATATCTCAAAAACAATTCTCAACGATGTTGGGCCAAAAGCTGATGACCCACCTGGTTGGGAGGGTCATGACAAACTCATTCGGCATGGGCGAATAGGGGAAATCAGAATTTTGAAGGGGTTGAAGAAAGGAACAATCAGACCAAAGGCAAATGGACAAAGATCAGTTGGTGTGGCTTATATAATACATAGGGCGTGAAAAGAAAACAAGAAACTTGTTGGGTGTTCCGTCTTCCCGTCGATCAACCTGACCCTTGTTCGGCAACCGCAATGGGGTAGGTCGTCGTTCGTTTCAGCATTCGGCCTCCATTTGCGGTGAAGAGTTTGTTGCGAAGGGGGCCGGTGACTCGGGGCGCGAAGGTGATTTCATGATGGATCAGCTTTTTTTAGTAGGCGTTTGGGTATAGACTCTGAACCATCTCAGAGGTGTTGAGAGAGTTCTAGCATCATAATTTTTCACTCATCAGAAGCAATCATGTGGCACACCTTCTGAGAAGATTCTAGAAGCTTCCTCAGAATATAAATTAGGTACCCCATCTAAAGATATGTAGAAAACATATAATGGACATATATACTATAGAGAACTATATTGTGAGCTGCAAAATACCCATGCCATAAATTATATAACCACCGAGAACTGCTGCGAAACCGAGTGGCAAATCGAAGGTCTTCGGAAACACGAGCAGAAAGCTGGTGATGCCGATCTGGCTGTGAGCCCAGATCGGAGTAACACATCAACAAGACTGATTCTGTGGACACGCACCAACGGGGGGTGTGGTGTTGTAATCCTATCAAGAGCGATGGATGACTTGGAACAACCCAAACAGGGACGTCCCCGAGTGAGGCGTTCACATGCGGGGTGCGGGTCATCAAAAAGGGGGCCGATGAAAATCCATTCTGGTCGTGGCATGTGTGTTTTAAGAGACTCCCCAACCAATGAATATGTTCGTCGGTGTTTGCTGTTCCCTGGGTTTGGGGGGTCTCCCTCTTTCCAAGACACGCCCAACTGCTGGCGTTTTCACTTTTAGAAATTACAAACCAACAAAATAGACTGCCAAGGATGTCAACCTGCCCCTGTTTGGTGTGCTTCGTCTTGAACCAGACCTATATTTGTTGTTACCAAAACATTAAGGGGACTAAACAAGTCCAAACCAAACCAGCCAGAAAAGGTTTAAAATGTGGAGCCGCTTGTGAAGTAGACACAGTTCTTGTTCCAACATGTTCCAACTATATATCTATTTGCAGATTGCTATGAAGAAGCCTTGCTTGCAGTTGAACATCTACATTCTTAAGAATATCTTTTTCAGAAGCTACTAGGAACAAGAAGCTACTAGGGGCTCCTGGCCATACTACTAGGAGCAAGAACGCTACTAGTAGCCACTTTGTCACCGGCTTTCGCACACCAAATAGCACCTTTTTTCTTCGACCCTCCGCATCTCACCCGACACTGGCCGCCCACTGGCCGCCGCCTCATAGTGGACCCAGACGCCGCTGCGGCCGGTCCTCGTTTGAAACTCCACCGACAACCTCGGAGCGGTCGGAGGGCAGAAAGTGGGCACCCCGCCACAGGTTTGTGGGAGTTTGTGGGGGCAATGACTTTTATAAACAGATCATGGGATGATCATGGTTCATCTGTAACACCCTTCTTGCTCCTAGTAGCGATGCCAGGAGCTCCTAGTAGCGTCCTTGCTCCTAGTAGTAAGGCCAGGA
>CAXAMN010011112.1:1530286-1570936 GCA_963970005.1 Durusdinium trenchii | reverse complement strand
AGTAGCGTCCTTGCTCCTAGTAGTAAGGCCAGGAGCTCCTAGTAGCGATGCCCTTTGCTCCTGGGTGTTGATATGGTTCATGTGCTCCGAGAGTCCAAGATCACCCCCGAGAGTCGGTCCGACCTCAGCCACCCGACCGCGAGGGTGTCCAGGCATGTCCACCGCCTGAAGCTTTCTTCGCGAAGCGGCAAAGGATTCGTTGAGATTTCAGGGAGACCTCGAGGGGTTTCAGAATAGATGACGCAATCCCAAAGCTTAAAGTTTGGTGGTTTATATATGTTTATACAGACCCCCATCTAAAAGACATCTTGGGGCTTGTGCCATCTACTTTGAAACGACTGTCATCCATCCTAATCCACTGGATACATTTGGATACTGGATTCATATCAGAAATGATAGTGAAGAGAAGCTTGTTTTTACAGTGACCTTTTTGTGGTGCACAAGAACTTGTAAATCGGATTTCTTTGGAATCATGTGGCAGCACCAGTCTGCGCGAACCGAGGCCACGACCCTTTCTCAGGGAAGAGGCTTCAATAAGAAAGGAATCGTTCTGAGGGTTGATTCGCGTGCGTCTGTCTTGGATTTCGCCACTTTTTGCACGTTGTTAGTAGATGTTAGCATAGGCATTCTCTGGTGTTTTGGAGACTCAGACTCAGAGTGCTTCAGTGCTTTGTTGGAAAACTGATGACGGTTGTCGTGATTTATAGAAATGAGATGAAATGAGCTTCCGTCCATGATTCATCGCGGAGGGGGAGTGTATGGGTGACGGGCGGAAGGGGCGCACGAGCAGTGCACCCCTTTCCTCCACAGAGCCCACATAGACTTCCGCTCCCCCCTTTCATCCTTTCCCTCTCATGCAATCTCCAAGCTCAACAAACCATGTTCTTGGTCGCTTGGCGCGTGCTGCGTTTGATCGCTCATGCTGCGCCTGGGACCCCATCCCCGCAGATTTGTGCCAGGATCTGAGCATCCAGCTCCACCTCCATCCGGTGGCGGATAGGGCAGGAGACAGAAAGGAGAAAGTCATGCTAAGATACCCCAAGATGGGTTGTGAACTTGGTTGTTTTTTTGGAGAATCATTCATGGGTTATAGCCGAGTGATCGAATGCCCTCCGACTCCAAACAGCACGACGACTGTTCTTGTTCTGGTTCTTACAGCATGCAATACTGAACTACTGCGCAAAAAAGACCAAACAACATACACTGTCTATCTTAAACATAGGGTTCCTTCGTTATATTCATCATTCCTCTTCAAACAAACCCACCTGCACACCACCGGCATCCGTGACGCCACCTTGCAGGCGTGGACGGCGGAGTAGGTGACCGTCCCGCTGGAGGACCTGGCACATTGGCGGAACTGGAATTCGGGGTGTCCCGGACTCAACCCACGTGGAGGTGGAGTGAGAACATGGATCCGAACCTGGCACTCTGGTTGTTTTGCCCCACCAAAATGGACTGCCAAGCAAGTCAAGCTACCATCTTTTGGGGCTTCTAGCTTTTGATGCACCCCAGAAGTGGAACACCCCTGCTTGTTGAGGGGGAAATAGTCTTCCGTGGGAAGGAGCGTGCCATCCACTTCCAGGTCTTCCTCCAAATGTAGCTGCTCCTGACCATGCATTGAGCGCCGTTGCACCTGTCCAAGAGGGAGCCTGTTCTTTTCGCAATGCGAGTTCAAACTGGGTCTTCGTGTTTTGTCCTACTGGGTCTTGCGTATAAAGGTTGAATGTAACATGGGTAGAAAAGCTGAAATTAACTCGTCTCCAAGGTCATCGACATCGATTCTGGCACTTTCTGTTGATG
The DNA here is from genome assembly GCA_963970005.1 of Durusdinium trenchii. Lineage (NCBI taxonomy): Eukaryota > Dinophyceae > Suessiales > Symbiodiniaceae > Durusdinium > Durusdinium trenchii. The sequence continues at coordinate 1,569,136 of CAXAMN010011112.1, read as the reverse complement.
GAAAAGTCATCCAAGCAAAGCCAAATTGTTTGTCACCATGTCCATGTCACACTGGAGCATGGAAGCCCATCAATCTCAAGTGCTGCTGGAGAACTCTGCACTGAGTTAATGAGTTCTTCAGACTCGTTCCGCGCCTCAGCATCCCTTTCTTGGTCTTCGTCAGCGTGTCACGCGAAGGGACTACCACCGTGTCCTCCGGCTTCAGGCGTTGGGCCATGAGCTGTTCATGGGGCTGTAGTGGTCGAACATGCGTCTGACATTGAACGCTCATGCAAGATAAAGGTTTTTTAAAATTGTATGTTGGCCTCGGTCCACCCAAAACTTGGAGTCCCATGACGACGGTCTTTCTGATCATGTTCTGCTGGCAACCCAGAGGCGGATGTCGTGCTCTTCGAGAAACAAAAAGAAAAAAGTGTTGCTGAGTGTCATCGTCTTCCCTACTCCTGGTCGAGATAAACTTACATAGGAAAAAAACAGCCTCTTCTGGTAGCACGACTGTCGTGTCTTCATGCACATGAACAGCCTGTTCTGGTTGTCCCCATCGTCTTCCAAATTGTTTGGGGAAGGTTACGGCGGTCACGAACCCTATCTGAGGCCCCAATGGGCATTGATGAGATCCCTGAGACTTGGGCAGGGCCCATTGATGTGAACATGCATGGGCCCCACTGGGCCAAGGAGTCCAGAACAGATAGCTCTGGGCATTACTACTAGTAGCAAGAAGCTGCTAGTAGCAAGGGCATTACTACTAGTAACTAACACTGTTCAGGCGCTGATCCACTCTTTCTCATTCCACAAATTGTGCCTATGGTCGAAGGTGGGGCCTTAGAATGGAAGTTTTTGGACTGTTCTTGGGACGCCCCATTGCGCATGTTGGGAACTAGAACTTCAACTAAATGCTGACTACATCCACCTCAGCATTCTTGGCTTCAAATCCCCTCCGACTCCGACTAGTCTCGGCAAACCTTTGTATTAAAGAAACATAAAGAAACGATAAAAATCAGAAATGAGCCAAGAGTGTTGAGTGCCCTTCGAAAAACCCTGGGCCATCTGATCCCACGCACGCCGAGACTGCGCAACGCGGGGCCATATCTCTCACCCGGATGCCCTCGGTCAAGTGGAGCCTGGCTTGTGCCAAAGGCCATGTCGAAGATGGGGGCGAGGTATTTTCATGGATAGGGAACCACATGAGTAAAGAGCCCTCCAGAAATCATCCTTATACCTTGAAGTGCCTAAAACTGTTCCTGCGCCTGTTGCAAGGATCAACAATCGCGTGTTTGCATATGTCTCACGACAACGGGAGGCTGCGCTTTTGAACTGGTGCTAGTGCTAGCGTCTACTGCTGCTCCTCTACTACTTACTACTCCTCTTCCCACTGCTACCACGATGACGACTACGACCACTGTTGCTACGACTGTGGTTGCTACGACTACTGTACTCTTGTATAATAACTACAAATCACTACCAGCTAAAACTATATACCTATATACTATCTACTGCTACCTACATATAAGTATACAACTGCATAAGTATGTATATAACTACTACAACTGAAATCACCACTACGACTACTACCACTACTACTTTACTCCCACTATACTCCTACTCCGCCACATGATGTGACCCTGGCAGAGTCTCTTGCTCTGTAGCTCAGAAAGCCCACTTCAAGCAGGAACGGAGGCACCTTCGCCATGTGTGTGGCCAGTGCGGCTTCACAGGCTCCAAGGACTTGTAGTAAGTCAAAGGCTCCTCAAGCAAAAAAAAGAAAGGAACAACAAAACAAAACACGCTTCAAGCCATGCCACGGCCATGGGCACACCCCACAAGTCTGATGACCTTCCAACAATTGGCCCTCCGTCCATTTAGACCAGATGATGCTTGGTCCTGTTTGGTCCTATGCTTGTTCCTGTGCTTGAAACCCATTGGAAGATTGGTCCCATCGTGAAAAAGCAAAGAAAACTGCGACGGGTCCTCCAAGGTGGAATCGAGGATAGCGCAACTTCCTCGGCGCATGCGATCTGCGCAGATGATCTGCGCTTGAGAAGAACCGTTTGTCTTGCAGAGGTATTAATGGGCCTATCCAAATCAAAAACTGGGTGTATCTAACGTGAGGGTCCAGTATTCTTCATGGAACAGCCTGTCTATAGTTTAACTCTTCGACCAAAAACAGGCTGAAATGGAGTTTTGGAAGCAGGCTGAAATTCAAGGGGCCATCAGCCTGAAAACTGCAGAACGACAATGGTGCTTTGCTCCGAAAGATCACTGGACGAAAGCGCCGTGCTCGGCCGTGCTCGGCTCCTGCTCGGTCGTGCTAAGCCTCCCACGGGTCTTGCGGAACCTCGATGGTCTGGACCTTGGTCTTCGGTGATGTTCGGTGTCACTGGCCGGTCATCTGAGTCACCAACATCTTCGTCTCACATGACCGAACCAGGGCCTTTGGCTAGTTGACCTCGAGCGAACAGGAAGAGAACATGGTCCAATGGTATCAGTTAGGAAAATGTAGCCAGATTTCGCTCCTAGCACCACCGCCAGCACTGAAAAGTTGAAGAACTTTACGTAATAGGCCTTTCTCGGAATGAGGGGTACCCCCAAAGAAGACAAACAGGACCCCATGGTTTGCTACATTGCCCCCCGGTCCTCTGCAGCTCTTTTTTGCACGCCGCAGGGAGTCTTTCTCCACGGCCAAAAGAGAGGATCTGAGTCTTGCTTCGACTTCAGCGAGATACGTTTGGTACAAGAGATCAAAAGCCATACAAGGTCCAGAACACAGCCTGACTCCAGAGCGCTCTAGTAGTCGTGTCCCAACAATGGCTGCGTCTTCTCCCTCGAGTCCCTCCGCGCACGGAGTTTGCCAGCAGCATAGCCGACGGCCAGCAGTGAGAGCGCGACCTCAGTAAACGGCATCTTTTCTACAATGTCCTGCTCTTTCACCTGTACAGAAAACATCCCAAATCTTGCAAACTTTGTGGCATCAAACAGGTTTGCCTGCGGCATAGCTCACAATGGTCACCCAGGCATCAAACCTCCTCCCTGGGTTTCGGAATGTTGTGCCACATTGGGGGAGAAGTGACAAACAACCATTGGAGAAAGCAGCACCGAGTTTAACGTGTCGTGATGTTTTCTTCTCAAACATGACTGCTTTCCGACAAAGCACCCTCTATTCTTCCTTTGTACTGTATGTCTGCAAAAAAATGTTCGCTCAAAAAGGACATCTCCCCATCCCGTTGCTGAGAGAAACACTGGCCTAATGCCACAGAGTCTTAACCTTTCAGTCGTATCTACACGGACCAGGCCAGCATTGCAAGTCAAAGCTTGGCACCAGAATGCACCAAAAGAAACCTTGCTAACAAATCCACAAAGGCCAAGAAAAAAATGAAACATCTCTCAAATATCAGGTGTGTTCTCCAGGATAATTCAAGAAGAATCTCATCCAAGACACCAATGCGACTTGGAACACCCGAAAGGTCTCCACCAGGGCAGACTCCTGCGTCCTCGACCGCGACTGCTCAAGTACAGTGGGGAGCGTCTTGAACTTTGGCGCCTTGAGCGTTTCTTTCAACTTCTCGCTCTCAACCTGCCAAGGCGCTGGAGTCTCACCCAAAGGAACCCAGTGAACCTCCGATTCTTTTTCCCTGGCTCTGGCTCTGGTGTCACTTGGTGTCCAGTGATTCCTGGATGTGGAACCAAGGCAAACCGAAGGTAGAACATCAGCAAACATGAGCAAAACAAATCCATCTCTGGACCCCGGAACTCCTGGCACACATCTCAAAACCAAGGCCAAAACAAACCCAAGTGGAGATTTGAGCCGTCAAAGGAAGCTGCACTTCTCGCAGCTATGCAGCTATACTGTACCAGTCGAGTGGTGTCATTTGACCCTACCCACCGCCTAAATGTTGGGCTCCCCTTGTCATCCCACCACGTTCATCCGGTAGCAGACCTTTGTGGTCATCCCCGCCATGTAGCTGCCCAGGACTTTTCCTGGCGATGCTGGCCGCTCTTCAGCAGAGAACTCCGTCCAAGAACCAAGAACGTTGAGCAACCTCTGCGACACATAGAAAACGGAATCCCCTTCAGAATCGTTTCGTTTGGAATCAACAGTTAGTGCTCGTCTGCGCCGCAAGCGTTTTTGCGAGTCTGGAAACAAACCAAACCGAACGGACAAACCCCTATGACCAGTGGTGACTCGTTGCCTGCTCAAATTCGACAAGATCCAACTGGCCCCATTCGCCCAATTCAACACCATTAGCTCAGGATGCTCATCAATCAATTAGCACTCGTTCATAGTAGTTACTGTTGGATCAACCCGTGTTCATTTCATAGGTTTTTGCCGGTCCTGGGCCTTCCTCCCCCACTGTTTGTGGTCACACCTAACACCTCAAGCCAAATCCCCTCAAATGTGTCCTGCAAGCACCTCATCCAATCCCTCGAAGCGGGGGATGGACCAATCACAGTCTGCTTCACTCATGAGCCTCGCACAGAGAGTTGCTAGACGGAGTCCACTGACATGGCTCCCCTATGTTTGAGTTTCAGAAGGAAAAACTCTTACCAAGTGCAAGGAGGGATGTGCACAAACACTGGTGCTGGCTGGCCGTGCACTCAAAGGGGTGCAGGCCTCGAGTTTCAAACACCGTTCAATCAAGGGACATTCCCGCACACCTAGCAGAAGTGGACCTACGTTGTTGCTTCGACCAGTTTAGTTGAATGGTTCGCTGTCAACATCCCGGACCCACTGTAGCCTCACACTGCACGGTGTGTTTGGGGGATATGTTATATGTTCTTCTGTTTTCATTGGGGCGACACACCACACCCATCTGCAGGCGAGGAACATGTTCTTGCCACGTTCAAGCTTCACCCATCCGTTACCTCAGACATTGCGTGACCCTCCGTGCTCAGAGAGCCCTAAAACTATAGCCATCATGAATCAATGGTAGTTGTCCGATGGGTTTTAAGCCTTAAGCTGACAACATGTGCTCAACGATCCTTGAATGGTGAAGGCCACTGCTTCTTGGACATGGATGGATAACTGTACTGACAGGTCTGTGCTTCATGCTTCAAGCACCATGTTCCTGTTCCACCAGGCCACGTTGTTTGAGGTGATATCCCAAGCGGTTGGCTGGAGGAAACTCTTTCCGGACTTTTGCACCCCAAAGGCGCAAGAGTGGGTGTCTCTTGAAATTAGGAGCAAGGACGCTACTAGGGGCTCCTTGTGGCATCTCGAGACCACTTTCAATGATCCCCATGTTTCACTCGTTTCGGCCACGGGGCATGCGTTGAGTTCAAGCAAGAGGTCAGGGGTGTTGTCCAACACCACTTGGGGTCAACCACCACCACCCCGTTCATGTCGAGGTATCATTGGCAAACGCGTGGTAATTTATACAGTACCTCCAAAGTTTTGTCATGGCAAGGGATAGGTCTTCATTCCGCAGCGTGGCTCGATGCCCAATGTAATTTGATTCCACCTTCAGCGACCACGGTGCACGACAACGCTTGAGCACTGCTAAGCTGAGCGAAGACTCGGCACTATGAACTGAAAACGGCACCGGTATATGATGTATATATATATACAAAGAAACTGATATATTATATTGAATAGAGTAATTATAGAATAAATGTTATATGTGTTACTATCATTTTTTGAATGTTGGCATCCAAGAATCGCACGTGTCAAGCTGACATCCTATTGTTTCTGGCATCTGAAGGCGCATCGTTCTTTTGTCAAACCGCAATTCCACTGTGATTCGTGTTAACCAAGCCCTGTTTCAATGCCAGCGTGCTGGGGTGCCAGAACAGCCGGAACAGAAATGAGGACCTCTCCACCCCTTGTTTCAGACCCCAAAACCATCAAAAACCCTTCCTTTTCACAAAGCATGACAGCATGTCTCTCTTCCAACCCGCGTGGTGTGCGCTATCCCACCAGGGTGTGCTGCTATCCCAGCTGCTGCCAAAGTAGGTGCCCCAAGAGTTGCGAATCACCCAGTACTTGGTCCCGGAGTTGGTCACTCCCCAGCCGGTCACTTCCATGTTGTGGTCCACCTGATCCTCCGTGTAGGTCTTCCTAACAGAGAACAGCATTCCGTGTAGGTCACATCTCAAACGGATGGTAAGGTTAGTCCAGTTGTCCCCGATGGTCCACGACGATTGTGTGAGCTCTCGGCCCAGAGGCTCAAGAAGTGGAGTGTGTTGGCCACAGTGGCCATATGCTGCAAATCACTGATCTGGAATCTGGAACACTCATCCCACAATCGTATCGTTCAGCCAAGAGTCTTGGTGCTGTAAACACCCTCGTGCTCCATGACGTTCTGACTGAAGTTCATCATAAACTCATCATCCGTTGCAAAGGAGCAAGTGATGGGCCCTTGCGCGGTGAAACAAACACGTGGACCATTAACAAGAAGCTATTAGTAACAAGTGCATCGCTAGTAGTAACAGGCGCCTTACTATATAGTAGTAACAAGAAGCTAGTAGAAACAAGTGCCCTACTAGTGGACTATCAACGATGGACGTCTTCCCATCTTCTCGTTCCAGTTTCGGGCACTTGGCATGGACACTTTGGTTGAACACCGGATGCTGAAAAACATATGCGGTCCTCAGTGGCTCTTTTGATTTTGATGTGTTCAGTTGAAGGAGCTATTATGTGAAACTGACTGCATTGATCATTCTTGGGTTCAGTCATTGCTGCTTCCACCTGCCCAAACCACAGTGGTCCTCAAAACTTCAGTGAGAGAAACTTGATTGCGTTGTCTTGACTCTATCAAAAGCTATATGCCCTCTTTCCAATGAACCGCGGAGCAGACAGGCCCCCTGGAGGAAGAGTTCGTTACAAAGAGGTATGGGATCGGCAAACCAACTTGTACATCGTAGATTCTTCCCAGCTCATCCAGTGTGCACCCCTGGTCAGAGGTGCTCAGGTCAGGCCGCTGGGATTCTGGAGCTGCTCTGAGACTTGGGGGAAAATTAATGTTCTTATCCTACCGGCCCAAGAACAAAGTTTGACTTTAGACAGGGTGACTGTGCCACTCCCAAGCTCGGTGACTCCCGAGCCATATGTCAGACCCTTCCAAAGCCGAAGGCACCGTTCCAGCACCTCCCGTCTTGGAGTTGTTGGCAACACATCCAATTCAGAAATAGAAAGTCAGAGTAAGCTGACTTGATTTAAAAAGAAAAGATGAGTAAGAAACTCAAACTCCGATTTCGGACATGGAGTTCCAGGAACCACCGGGCCCCATCTTCCCTTACAAACCAGCAAGGACGGTTCAATGACCCACCAGGCCCTGTGTTTCGGCCCGACGCTCCCCGGCGCTCCTCGGGCGTAGATCTCCTTCATCATTGCAACCTCGCCAGAGAGGTTGCCTCAACCGAAACAATGCGACGCAAACCAAAGAAGCCGTCAACAAGCCAAAGAAAACCGTACAAATTACCAAACCCTGACATTGACATACACTGCTAAGTGAAACCTAGTTAAATAGCAAATCCGTCCCTGCCACAAAAGCCCCGCCCGTTCCGTCCACAAACGACCGACCAGTCGTCTTCAGCATGGGTGCCATAGGAGCTCACGCCATAGCCCGTCCAGGTCTTGATGGACCAGCAGCCGTGGCCGGGCAAGCAGTTCCGACACTGGTCCATGGGTGTACACTCCTGAGAGTTGGAGTGTTCAAGAACCGACCTAGAAATTGAAGGTTCGAAATCAAGAAGTTTAAAGGTTAACATTCGACTGGATAGGTGCTAAGCATGGCACCATCTGACAAGTATAGACTACTCCAGACTGTCTTTGGCTCCTCATTGGACACCCTTTTCCACGGTTCAGCTACATGTTACGCTTACCTTTTGCTATAACTGAGAACTATCTTTATCATAAGTGTCAAGTGAGTTCAAATAGGTGGGTCAAGAGTTCTTAGGAAAAAACTGATCTTGCACAGCTCATCTAGAGCTACGGAGGTCGGGTAGCTATGGGACGATACTTTACTAGCGAGGGCTTTGGTGATTAATAGGTTCTTTTCTTTGAAGAAACATGGATGGTGATGGCGTTCAAATCTCAGGGTTGGATACGTCCTCCGACTTCCTGTGTTTCTCTATGTTTCTACTTTGCTGAATTTTGCTCTCCGACGAGCAACGACGCGTTGATTGCTGCTTCTTTCATTTTTCGATTAAACGCTGAACTTGCTCAACTGCTGCTCAGAGTCCATGTTTTTGGCCTGGTAAGGCATGCAAGTCTCATCTGGGACATCATGTTCCTTCCTGAGGCGGCGAAATCCATCAATATATGAATACACAAAAACATGAAGAATAGCATAGAATAGCATTGCTTTTCTGGGGGGTCTCCAATTTCCAAACCACTCAAAGGTGGGTTAAACAGAACAGTCATGAACAGTCACTGAAAGTCAACCCTAACTCTCGCCGCTGCCGTGCAAAAGCAAAGAGAAACATGGCCCCTGTGGTGCCTCGAAGTCTTTGGCACCACTCCCAAATCGCCAAATCGCCAGGTCACAGGTACTGGTGGATCATCCAGGGATCTCCTCCGTCGCAGCCCGGCGGGGGCAAGCTCTTGTTCGGCGAGGGCACACAGTTCATCAGCACCTGCCTCGACAGCATCACGTCCTCAGCGAAGGCTGCAAGAGCTTCCAGTTGGAGAAACAGACCTTTGCAGCGTGGTTCTACTTAAACTGTGAAAAATAGACTCTCTACATAGAGAGAGATATATAGAGAGAGAGAGGGGGAGATGTGCTCAATGTTCACTCCTCAAAATAAGCTTAGACCGTTAGATCTGGACAAGTAAACCCACCAATGCGTGGGCACTTTCCGGCGCAAACCTACCGGGCTAGCTTTGGGTGAACACTTCGGACAGCCCCAGGTCCTGCAGCCTTAGCGCGGGCACAGTTCATTTGGAATGTCAATTTTGGCATGTCTACCTTGGATGAATGTAATTTCTGTCAAAGTAGGGGACCGTGGTAACCCTACTTTCTCTCACAACCCACACACGCCCAGGTGTTCTTGTTGACCCATCTTCATACACCGAAGCAAAGCCGTTCGTCGTTCGGCAACCGCTTCGGCCAGGCTGCGGGGAATTGGCCGTTGCGCATCACCTTGATGCGATCGTTCAGCGAGGCCGTGGTGCCATGGATCCAGCAGGACCCACCTCGGTCGAAAACACAAAGAAAATAGACTACTAGGAGCAAAGACGCTACTAGGGGCTCCTGGCCTTACTACTAGGAACAAGAAGCTACTAGGAGCAAAGGGCATCGCTACTAGGAACAAGGACGCTACTAGGGGCGCTCCTGGCCTTACTACTAGGAAAAAGATCTAAAATGCTGTGGGGGACGGGGCAGTCCAAGTGGCTGTTGCTTGGAGCTCAGAGGACCATCTCAGTTAAGCTGTGTTTCATTGCGCTTGAGGTGTTTGGGATCTAGTTCTGGAGTGCTAGGACAATACATATCCGCGGTTCCCAAGTGAAAAAGACGCTGAGAATTTAAAAAGAATGGTGTGGACTGGATCAATGTCCAGTCAGAACGGGTTCTTGCGAATCCACGTGATTGATAAGAAGTTGATGCTGTAGGGTAGAAGCGATGCTGGTGCGCCAACCAGCCACCTTGACCATGCTGTGGGCCAAACTGAGCTCAAACCTTCGATGCTGAGACCTGAGCACCTGGTGTCCCCCCCACACCAGTCTGAACCCCTCAAACCCTTCAGCGTCTCCTTACACCCCGACGAGCTGCCGCCACACCATCGAACCGCCGCCCCGAAAACGAGGCTGACAGCGGAGGTTCAAACCGAGCGGCAATATTGGGGAATGTGTTGATTCACGTCACTGGTCACCTGAGTCGGTTGTCCGAACGTGGACACGAAGGGACACGCAGGGGTTGGACAGGAACTTCATCCTGCTCGAAGGGCGGAACGTGAATGTCTTGCCCAGACTGCCTCTGAGCAGTTGTAACTAACTCGTGGAGTCTGCATTGCTGGAGGGACATGTCCTCATTTTGCAAACATTTGCTTGAAGAAATGAAGGTAGCCTAGTTCTTCTACATTCTTATTATCTCAAAAGTTCTTCCGATTGGTATGAGAGTCTTGCACACACAGATTCGATGCTATCCTGTTTCAACCCGAGTCTTCCCTTTGTTTTGACTTTGCGCTACAAGCTGTCAGTGGCTTTCCCTATCCCAGCTGGTACCAGGGTCTTTCTTCGCCCACAGCGCCGCCACGCGCCGCACGCCGCACGCCGCCTGTGCGTGCGTGCCGCCGTGGCACGAGATTCCGGCCATTCACGTTGCGCCAGTCGAAGTTCTCCGGCAAATCGTCTTCAGCAACCTGGGGAGAAGCTTCGGGAGGCTCTTGGGGATGGTTTGATGGATCTGGATATATGGACATATGGACATGGATGAATGGTTGACCTTGGAAGTATATGGGAACAGTCCATGGCTTGGGTTTGGAGCCCATCGATCCCCCAAGGTCACCCGAAGGAGGCTACAAAATATGGACTGGTAATTGGAATCCACCATGGAGGGACTGTACCTGATTGTCAGGCGAATGTACTGCATACATCTACATACCGGTGGGTTGTAATTGGATTGTCGTCGAGTCCCCAGATTCAGACTTTTTGGCCCCAACCCGTTTCCTGCGTCACCAGCTTGATTCAAGGAGAGAATTGGAGTCCACCCGTTTGGCGCCGTTTGGCCTCCATCCCGCCCCCATCTCGTGCGGAGCTCACCAGCATCTCCGCGGTGACCACGTCCTTGGGCATGTCTCGTGGCAGCCATGGGCGCGAGCTCCGGTAGCCTGGAGCAGCGAGGCGACCAAGGAGGCAAGAGTCTCTTTTGAGCGGTCGGTGAAACCAAAGAGTTCGTGACATATCTCGGTGAAGAAGGTTGGCCACTAAGTCACTAAGTCACCCAACATGTCCAGTCAATGGCACAGATCTTGTTTTCCCTGTCACATAGAGGCACATGTCATGTTCACTGGCCAAAAAGACATGTGGAAAATGGAAAGTCTACCTGCCGATGCTGAACCACCATACTTCCAGGTGCTGACTTTTGACCCAACGGGCCGGCTTCCAAAGTGGCAGAGCCCCCCCCCCCACTGCTCGAGCGGTGGACGGTCCCCTACACAGGTCGTCCCTGCAATGTGTCCGAGAACGGACCCAGTTTCAAGGCCCTGGACCTCCTTGTCCTGTTTCTCCATGTTGTTTGCTTCCACGTAGTTCCAGTTCCAAACCCTCTATGTGATGTTGGCTCAGCTGTGCAAATCCAGTATGGGTGTGAGCTTTCCAAATGTATTGACCCCATGGACTCGCCTGCACAGAACCATGTCAAGCCTGCCTCAAAGGAACATACACTTACGTAAAGTAAATCCGCCCGCGCCGAAGGTGCTGAGGCGTTAAACTCCGACTATGCGTTCATTGCTACAATTGCTTGAGCTAGGGGCTGCATTTTTGTGTGGCAACGAAAATGCATATTCGCATCATGAGATGTCTGTGAGAGTGTTCCCAGAATAGATCACAGTGTCGTTCAACTTTGACATATCCCCATAGCTGCAATCCCACTAACTAACTCCAGAGGTTTAGAAGCCCCGGTTCCTTCTTCCGAAAGAGATGAAAAGAGTAAGGAAAGTCCTTCGGGGAGTCTAAGCAACAGGAGTTGGCCAACTTCGGCCAAGTCTCCATGGTTCGCGGAGCTCGCAGAACCCAACCTAAGCTGCACAAAGCGTGAGGTAAACTTGTGTTAAGCAGAAGGAAACTTGCGCTCCTTGGGTTCCTTGGGTGGGTCATGTCCTCTCTCATGTTCTAGTCGCCTTCATGAAGTATGACGCGGGTCTTGTACGTAACGCGACGGGTGTAGATGCCTGCGGTGTGGCCAACTATTCGGTTCCACCGCTCCAGCCCCTCTAACCTGACACGAATGCGGATGAGCTGCAAGAGCAAGCAAGTGGCCCGGAAGGCCATGGCGCGTCTCTTTTGGCCCACTGCTGAACCCAAAACTAGCGCATTGAGTAGTGCATGACCAAACACGGACCCTCAGTCAGGCTCTCTTAAACTGTGGCTTCCATGTCCGTAAACCTGTTGCATGCACCCCAAATGGTGACGGAGGGTAGCACAAGCTACCCTCTTTACCAACATCTAGCAACTACGCGTTCAAACTCTACAGTATGAATGTCCTGGTGCTGCTTGTTCACCACTGGTGTTCGCGACGCTCCTCGATCCCTGAAGCAAACCAAACCATATGTCATATGTCAATCAATGTTCAGAAGTTTTGGCTCAAGTTCCAAAGACTAATTACTGTTGGGCGAAGCCATATAATTTGCCCCGAGGCACCACTTGGGATTGCCAATCTACCGTGAGGAGATTTGTCTCTACAATGCACTGCTCCTCACTTCTCCGGGTACCTTAGATGCCATTGCATCTGCAAGTCTTCCGCACTACCGTCTTGGTTGAGGCCGTGGCATGGTGAGCTCATGATGTGGCCCTCCATGGGAAGCCGTGGTGGCCTGGGACGAGGTCGAAAGGGCCAGGCCAAAAGGCCCGGCATGTTCCCGGTCACCCGTTTTGAGCCCGTACGAAACGCCCGCAACTCTCGGGCTCCCAAAAAAGAAGTGCACCACTTCCAGAAGGTTCAAGCGAAAAACATGATCCGGGGGCACTGAGTGTAACATAGTGTAACTATGCGCGAATTCAGAATTGCAAAGGGTTTCACAACAATCAGAATTATTGATTCGAATCCTAATGACCAGGACGGCTCGAGCATGCTCTGATTTCCGCAATTTTCCCTATCCTCCGGCTGATGAGAAAGGAGTTGTGACCCAGCTGCCAGCGCAGTCGTTTCCTGATGAATAAGGAATTGTGGATTTTTGCACATCTCCGTTAACTCCTTTGTCACTAGGAGGTAGTATATATATATATATATAACTACTACTTTGGGTGTGTGTGTGTGTGTGTGCAAAGTGCTGAGGGCTGGGATTTTCAGCCATCAATCTCTCAAACAACTACCAAAACACAATTTTAAAAAATATGTACAAAATCAATGGACTACTACCTGTGGGTTCCTACCAGTAGGTCACCACATGCTTGTGGGTTCCTGTGGAGCTTTACCTCTCACACTCAGCTCGTGGCATCGAAGCTCAGCTCGGCAGGCCTCATCGCCTGGTGACACGCCAGGTAACGCCGGAAGCACGGGACGGACTTCTGAAACAGAACAACGCTACTAGGGGCTCCTGGCCATACTACTAGGAACAAGAAGCTACGAACGGGGCTCCTGGCATCGCTACTAGGAGCAAGGACGCTACTAGGATCCTCTGGTGCCCCAGAACAGGTCTGGTGCCCCACAGGACTCTAAAAGTGACCAAAACAAGGATCCTCTGGGGCAGAATGACCCGCAAGACTGCTACTAGGTAGTTCTTCCGCATCACCGTCATTATTCAATATCATTCCAAGTCCACTGTGTACACGAAAGTTCCAAACCCCATGAAAACCGTCCCTCCAAAACTGTCCTTCTCCATCTCTCCCAAGTCAAACACACTCAGAACATCTTCCAACCCCAAGGGCCGCAAGACCCCACCTTGACCGCCTCATCAGCTGCCCAGCTCTGGAACTGTGCTGTTCTGTTTGCAGCCAACCAAGTGGGCCGTTGGCGCAGCTGCGGGCTTCGGTAGCTTGGGTAGCTTCGGTTGCGGAAAGAGATGCCAAAGGCCGATCTGTCATCAATGTGTGAGTGACCACCTGGCATAGCAGAGTTGCCGTGATTTACCAGTTGGGCTGCCAGAATGGAAAGGGTTCAACACCAACAGGAAGCTTGGTTCCTTCCACGGAAGCTGTTTTCCCACCCACACACACACACACATTGCCAACTCATGGCCACAGAAACTGACAGGGAAGCCAAACACCTTATTGCGTGAGTCATGTCCAACCCCTAAGAACTTCAAGAAATATTGGGGGCTGACCTGGGGTGGTTGGTCCCCAAAAGAGTGCCACCATTGTGGAGGATTCCTCTGAGATGGAAATGTCGAAGTGTTTTGTGAGAAAGTCAACACAAGCAAGAAGCACTCCTGCTCAGTCTGCAAGGCCTCTTTATCACAAGCGAAGGCTCAAAGCTGAACCAAGTGAGATTTTCTGAGAGCAGTTCGAACCGGACACGCTCAAACGAATGAAAATGTAAAGTCGTTGAAAGCTACAGCTACACGGCTGTACTTCATCCTTCCTCCATCTCCATCATGTCCAAATCAATTCGCATTTGGAACAAGCAACATCAGTCATCAGAGCCATCAGTCGTTTTTGTGGCTTCTGCTTAGTCCATAAACTGTCTTTACAATACAAGACCTACAAAAAGTGTAGGCATATAGTCTAGTGCAAATATCCAGTCTGCAACCCTCTTTCAGTGTCCATGTCACTTGCCCTGCACTGGACACACCGCTGGACATGTTCGAACTGCTCGGCCCCCTTTGTACAAGGCCGGTCGCAGGGATCCGGTCGGCACCTGAGGGATCGGGTCGATTGCTCGGTCCCACAGACCCAGCTTTCCGGCGAAGTGGTTTCTAAGGAAGGTGGGTCTGTGCTGCCATCTGACAATCCTGAGGTCGCCAAACACCAGCCCAACCTAGTGTAGAGTATAGAGGTTCCAGTAGCTGCTGCATAGTCAGACCTGGCTGAAATATCGGCCATCCCGTGGAAGGATAGTGATAGTGAAGTAGTGACGTGCAAGCAATTGAAAGCAAGGGATCTGGTTCAGTTAAGTCAGACTCGGACGGTCCGGTTTGGTCTGGCCGCTCCAAGGCAGACCAAGCCAAAGCAGCCCATCACCCATCTCAGACCATGTCCCTTGCATGTTGCCCCCGAAGAACCCATAGGAATGACACCCGTGAACGCCCAGGTGTCCACCCATCGCTTCAATGGGAATGGATGGGATCGGATCCAGGTCGCAATCGGACGAAGGGCTGGGGGTGCTTTTGAAAGACTTGTTGGATGAAGGGACCATTTTGGGCAAGGAGGACAGGGTCAAAAAGGGGCAACTTGCTCATGTTCGTCCCGGAATTCAAAGACCACTTGTGAATTGTGGATCCTCATGGATTTAGAAACAGGATGAAACAGGGAATGTTATTTGTGGATCAAATTCCAACATCAGGAAGGCCTTGGGATTGAAAGCAGAACCTGAGTCCGACCGACACACCCCTGAAGATGTCACCTTCTTCTCCATGAGGTGGTTCAGTTCCCGCAAGCTGCTTGCCAGATCTCAGGAAAACAAATACCTGGTGCTACAGGCGTTCAGCCAAATTGGAACGAAATAGCAGATCGTCTAAAAGGATATGTGGAAAACAGTGGAAACCAGTGGAGCGACAAAAAACAAGTCAGCGTTGATCGGCTTTGTAAAGCTTGACCTGCCCTATCAACCGAAAGTGTTTGGAAACAAAACCAATGGAACCTAATGGGGCCCAAAGTCAAAGCTTGCTTTGGAACGGACTCACCTGAGTATGATTCCACACAACACTTTCCATATCCGGCTGGCAGCTGAAGGTTGTGCATCTCGGACTCTCAGACAGTGTGAAAACATATGAAAACCACCAAATAGAGGAAGCGCCACCTTCCAAACCATCTTTGGCAGATTGTTATGCTTGATTACCAGGGCGTAGTGGTGAAAAGTGTAGGGCATCTGACTACGCCCAATGAGGAGTTCATGGGGTGGGAACACGTTGGGAGTCGATACTTGTGAAACACCGCAACAATCAAGGAACCAATGACCTCCAAACCTGTCTTCCTCCCCCCCCTCTCTCTCTCTCTCTCTCCTCTCACTCCCTGTCTCTCTCTGTCTCTCTCTCTCTCTCTCTCTCGCTCTCGCTCTCTCTCCCCTTGCCTGCTCTCACGCACCACGGACACGTCCAGCTCTCCTTTCAGGCAAGTGATCCGGCCAAGGGCATTCTGTAGAGCATTGCTTTGTGAAAACTCGAGAGGCGTGAGGCTCGTGGGGCCACTTTGTTGACACATCTTTCGTCACTAGCTTTTCCAACCCTGCCGAGCTGTCCCCATGTAACAAGAACCGCCCATGACGATTCGGTCGCACCCCACCTGGCAAGGGAACTTCAGGCACAGTTGGACCTCCCAAATGTACACAAAGGTCCTTGCAGTTCGGTCATGTCTCAGGTCTGTCTGTTCTTTCAATGCGTTTTTGGCTTCCGATGTTTTGCATCGTCCCCAAAAATCGTCCCCGATGTTTTGCGAGGTGCGCTTTCCCCAGCTGGGATAAACCCACAAACACGCCTCCAAATGGAATTCTTTATATCACAAGAAGCGGCTGATTGGTGGTTTGCTCAGTACCACAGTTTCACTTCAGAGGACTTGTCCAGTTGGACCCCAACTTCAGTCCACAGAACTGGCCCCGGCCAAACAAACGTCCCTTAAGGTGATTGAAGCTGGAGAAAAACGCCTGGGTTTTACTGTGGCAGGGGGAAGTGTAAAGTGTAAAGCGTCCCGAAGAGTGTAAAGTGTAAAGAGTTTTCCCACTGTCAACATTGCTTTGGTGGAAAGCAATTCAGGGCGACATCCCTGCAAGAGCTCGCGGGGGAAAAATGCCAAAGGGGGGTGTTGGCAATCCTTAGGGGGACGTCTTGCTTTCAGCTGAGCCCCAGTCCTCGTATAAGTCCTGCAGCACTGGCTTCTGGTAAAGCTCGATGAAGGCTTCCTGACGGCATTTCTTCGCGCATGGGAAGCTCGGAAGGACAGCTCATCAGTTGTCACAGGGAGATCAAAAGCACAGTTGTCTCTGATACCTTTGGAGCTGAGAAAATGGTTTCACATCTGAGTGCCGAGGGTCATCTGAGTTAGCGGAGCAAAGCACTGAGATAGCGATTCTCAGTCATCTGAGTGCCCCGAGCACGAATCTCTTCGTTCAGCACAGGGATGTCTGCTGCATGGCTCCAGAAGGAGTCGTGCACCTGGAGCTTCAAGGCTAAACGGTGTTTTTTTGTGGAAAGGTCCTGACAGACGTCTTCCACCCTGACTGATGCGGTCAGTCCATCGATTCTCTATTGTCCATTCCAGGGGAGGTCAGAGTCCATCACATCGCAAACGTTTGGAGTGAGAAGAAAAATCACGGACGCGTGACGACAACCACAGGTTGGTGGTTGTAGCATCTCAGACTCACCGATTGGCACAGTGCCCTTCTATCTGTGTATACTGCATACATACACAGTCATGCACTTAATTTGAGCTGCCAAGCCATGGGTCTGTGTGAACTACATAAAGCAGTTTTCGTCAATCCAAAATTATTCCTCTGCAAGAGGCTAACATTCACACTCTCCCACTTCGATTTGCATCTTGCACATCCATACGAGCGATAGAGGAAGTGGTGTGGCCCGCAGGTAGGACACAAAACAAGCACGTGGGCCAAAGAACTCACGTCTCAGAAAGTCCAAAATTAATTGGCCCCTGCCACAGCCTGCCACCAAAAAAGTCCCAAACCAAAATTGACCTGAGATCTCGGTCTGTTGGGGCTTGCCCAAACTCACCCTGCACCGGGCCCCATCACCGCTGCAAAGGCGATTTGCCGTTGCTGGCATCGTTCCGCCACCATCATCATGTGCGAGGCCTCTGCGTTTCCCCCCCCAGACAGGCGGGCGGACCCGGCTTCCAGCACCCGAAAAAACAGTCTCAGACGCTGATCACGGCTTCTGCTGGGGCCACATTGGACCATGAAAGCACGTAGAGATACAGAAGCTGACCATGCATAACCGGGCGACGCCTAAGAAGCATCGCCTAATATAGCTGATCAGGGTTGCATTGAAAGAAACTGATTATATAGGCAAACTGTTGGGTCAGAGTCCGAACATGTCGGTGTGGTCCCATTGAGCTTCATGAGCTAGCGCATTTGGCACTGCCAGAATGAATGCCACAACCAATTCAAGGGCTCGAAAAAGGAACGCCCCCAACGCGATGCTTTCCTTTTGAGGGAGGCGGTCCCTCCGTCATCCTCCGTCTCTCCAAGTCGTTCCCCTGAGGTCCTGGCATCTAAGGAATGAATGAAGTTGGGAGGAAAGCCCATCCGCTGCTTGTTCTGCGGAACAAGCGTCAGGGTCTCCAGAGTCTCCGTGTTGGTAAGTCTAAGCCAGGTGACAGCTCTCACCATGACACACAAACCGGATCGGAGATCGCTGGGTGAGGCTGCGTTGACTTCGGTCTGAGGAGATTGGTCGGTGTGATCTAGTCGAATCGGTTCTCATGTGTGTTCTAAGTGTTAAACAGTTAAACACGTTAAGCACATCCTATCACATGAATAAGGCAATCAGCATGGTACTATTTGTTGCCTGGTGCCATGTTTGAAAAGGAACGTGACGGTTGCTCATATGATGTTATATGAAGTTATATGGTTGAAATTTTCAGCAAGATAGCTCGGCATGCACCAAGCAGCCATCTACTAATGGCAAGCAAGTTGGTTTTCTGATGTTTTTTGAGTGCCTTTGCATGACTCCTTCATGGACAGCCGGAAGATATGTAGACAGTGAATTTATGTTATTAATTATTAGCCTCGCAACGGAAGGGCTTGGGTGTGTACGATGACAATTTGTTGCTCCCTACTCAGGTTTGACACTTTGACCCAAATGTGTTCGAAACCTTCTCCTCAGCACGGAAAAGGTCGAAAGAAACTCAACATCTTGGGGGAGTGCACCAAACTGTTCGCTGGCACTTGTTCACCCAAGTATCTTTGCTCATCCTGGTTCAACTGTCCGACACAACGTCCCTCAGCCACTGTTGCATAGGACGTTCAGAAACCCCGCCTTGTTGATGGGCACATCATCGCCCGTCCGGAGGCTCACCTGGCATGACGCGTGTGGGAAAAACGCAAATGACACGATGCACTGACATCAACAAAAAAACAGCGAGTCCGGTTTTCCAGATGTCTTACATAAACTAATGTACGTATCTCAATGATAAGACATTTCAGGCTCGTGGTGCAGGAGGCTTTTTTGGGTGGGTTGAGGGTTACAGGGTGTTCCAAGATGTGGCAGCGGCATCTTCTTTCTTCCAGGGTGGCTTGCGCAATTCACAAACTCTGGTCGTAGAACGCACTGGAGCCCAAAAGATTCACATCCAATCGCCCACATGTGTGGAATTTCATGGACTTGGTTTCGTGGTGACGACTTCGGCGTGTACACTCTCCACCGCAGACGGACACAGAAAATCCGCTCACCGTCTGGCGCTTCGAGCTGATGACCACCACTTTGGGCTTGTGGTAGGGCTGTGCACACGCCAAGCCCACCGGCGAGATCCAAGAGATTGGCGCCTGGCGGCACGGGCCCACCAACGTGGGCGGAAAAAGGAAAGCACGGGCGATCTGGATGGCAATGTTCTTAGAAGAAAGAAGCTGCCCATACTACGCTTATCAACTTATCAAGCCCTAATGACCATACATCACCACCTCACCTGCGCAGTGGACTTACCCTCTTCCCCAGTCTCCCCCGATCGCCCAGCCCAAGCCCTCAAATTGCTTGGAGAACCTCTCTCTCTCCTCGAGCCAGTGTACTTCTTTAAACTTCAAGGACCGCCCTTGCGCAGCAAACCCGTCCTCGGCGCTGTTGAACAACTTGCTGATTTGCTCGAACCACGTCTGCAGATATGTTCGGCGAGGTGACCCGTGGGAACAAGCAGGATGAGGTCGCACATTTTGTTGAAAGAAAGTTGAGAAACACGTTGAACGCGCTCAGGAAACAGCGGAAGAGCATGTCCACTGCCACTATCTGTGTAAAGGGAGTGGCGTCTGGACAACATCCACCGCGACCTGGGAACTAACTACATATGGGGATCCAGATTTCTACAAAGACTTACGGTGTTTGGGTATTTGCATGGTGCAGCTCCGCAGGCTTTTGACCATGGACAATAATGGACAATGGCTTGATCCATCTTTCTGAAAGTTTGCCTCGACAACTGGGAGAAGCCCCGAACTCCTATGCCTTGATGTACTTTTCCCACCATGTGGTGTCTGGTGAGTGCTCAAGTCTGTGAGACTGCGACAATGCACAGAATGGTCAAGAAATGCCGATGTTCAACTCCTGGCCTTTCTTTTGATGGTGGTCATTGGAGGAGTTACCCAAAACCAGCGAAACCAGCGTAAACCGTCTCGTCTCCAAGGACTCCGCGACCGTCTGCGCTCATCGCGACGTGCATCGCCTGGATTTTCTTGGCTTCGCTGAAGACGTCTTCGATGGAGTTCAAGACCATCCTTGAGACGGCACCCGGTTCATTGCGAGCTGGGCTGCCAAACAAAACCAGTTGAAACCGGTTTTCATGGGAAGAGTCCAAAAAGACTGGATCTGGGACAATTTGAGGTTTAATGTCGTCATGAGGTTGTCCGCGAATTCAAGGCGGCGGCGGGATGTCTCATTCCGCGCGCACATGGTAGACACTCACCACTGGTCTTTGGGATCTATGGACCCACAAGACACCGGCGAATAGCGAACGAAGGGGAATCCTGAACCATATTGCATGCAAACGGGTGGAATACGTTGTTTACAGTTGGTATCTCAGGTAGTAGAGGATGTTTTTCACTATATATATATATATTGTATATGGGTCCCTAGTTAGTTCCGTGGCATCCCCATCTGAGGCTTCAATGGTTTTTACGCTCGCATGTATGCATGCGGAGTACTCCAACCCATGGCGCAGACGTCTTCGATCCAGTTCATCGACATCTTCGATCGACCGACTGGGGCACGTGCCCGGAGAGGTAGACGGCCAAGGCCTTGATCTCTTCAGCTTCCACCTGCCCAACATCCAACAACTTCCAACTGCTTTCACCACTCATTCACTCTGGCACTGGGGGAAACGTCACCGGTCGTATTTCGAGACATTCTAGTCTAGTGTCCTGCCCAGCACACAAGGGACCCAGAAAGAGCTGTTTTTTGGGCGATTCGCTGTGAACAACAAACATTCACTGGCGCTTGTCCAATCCATGCAAGTTCTGAAGGTACTGCCGAGCCCTGAAAACCCACTGCCGGGATGCTCAGTGCCTCAACTGGAACCACCGGTGGGCAAGCAACGTGCGTCTGCTTCAATGGTCGCTCGTCTGGACACAAGTAACAAGAATTTGCAAAGCTCTGCTAACAACATGGTTCTAAGCTGCTCCAGAAATGGTTTTAGGCTCCTTTGCTCCATCATCTCCAGTTGTCAGACCGGCCATCCGAACCTTCCGAACCTTCCATCCTGACCACAATGCTATGGGTGTCACGATGCTTATGCTCACCTCAGCTCTTTGCCAAAGGCGCAGAATCCCTCCCGGTCTGATCCCCCTGCGGGCGCTCCGCGCCTTCTCGCCCACACTATCCTCAAGCTGCCCTTGGACTTGTCGCATGGCACCCAACTGGCCGTCGCTTCGTTTTGGGCTCCCAGAGCAGGTTCGAAAAATACACCAGCTGTGGCAGTACTTTTCGAGTGGTCCATGATAGTCCATTGGGCTTGCAAAACGTCTTTTGCCAAAATCACCTGTCTGACCTCTGTCGGTCCTCTGCCCACCGGCACCTCCACAGCCTGGTCCTTCCGTCCTCCCAGGTGTTCTTCCAAAGCGACCAAAAAAACACGAGTTATCAGGGGCCTGGAGAAAGAAAACACCTCTATTCTGGGAGAAGACCACAATTTGAGATAGCCTTGGAGATGCACATCTTGTGCTTTTGAACAGGGTCATTGTACCGATGAATCATGACGAACGTACGTTCCTGGGAATCACCATGTGTTCGTAAGCTCGGCTTTGTTTCGGTGATCAAAGCCCTGAAGCCCACCCAATGTGGCAACATGTTGAGTCGAACGTCTCCTGCAGATGTTCACAAAAATGCCTTCCGCCGTTCGAGTCTATGACTTGACTTACACACAATTTTTGCTGCTGCCGCATGCACAGCTCGCCCTTTTCCCCTCGCGGAAGATGTTGGAAGGCATGCACAGCTCTTTCCATAGCGAGAGGCTTGTGCGAAAGTTGGGATGTGTTTGATGCTTTCAGGCACTAGCATAGTAGCGGACGGACCTACAAACCAACTATATAATGTCCGAGTCCAAGGCTTCTCCGCATCATTGTTGCCCCAAACATGCACGTTCAATTCTTCTCCCTGTTCCTTTCAACATGTTTATATTACTCGTAAGGGCACAACAAAACCTCTATTTGCACTGTCTTGTCGTGTTGCCTTACGGTTCCAACTGGTTTCAGGGGTGTCGATCTTTTAGCCATATCCAAATTCCTTGCCTGGGTTGGCTCAATATGAGGGAACCTGTCCTGCATTGGACCAAGTAGTTCAATAAAAATAATGTCGCTGCCCAAAGCTTGTAGGTGTCTTTCCAGGAGGAGTCTGGTCGGCCTGGCACAACCCACACAGCTCACATACAGTAGCAACTTAGTAGTGGAAAATATCGTCGAAACCCCTGCAATGCAGTCGGATTGTCAATTGTCAGGCATAAAGGATTGTGTTGATTTGTGGAGATCACCTAGTCGCATCTAATATAATGGAATTCTACCAAGATCTTTCCTACATGTTCCTTGTGCGGTCGTGCGTGGCATGAAGTGAGCACAGCTCTCGCGTCTTATTGGGACTGCTCGTGGGCTTCCCTCAGCCCCGCGTCGATAAACTGAGTCAAGGTCTTCACTGAGGGGTAATCGAACCTCGGTGTGAAGGCTGGATGCACATTGACCATGCTTGATGGCTGGTTTAAGGTAAGTGGTCATCATGTGGGCTTCTCTGACACGAATGTATTTTCTTGAATCCAATCAGATGTTGATCTCTCAGGGACTCAAGCCCTTGTGGAGTTCGTTATGTAAGTGGCGTCTTCTGGGTTCAGCGTAAAATGGTGATGTCCTTCTGTCCTTCCTCTTCAGTGCCTTGCCCTAAACGGATTAAAGGTTACCACTCCCAGCAGCCACTTAGGCAACGGTGATGAAATGGCAAATGGAGGGTGGTAGACATATGTTACGCCATGGGTGATGGGTGATGGATGGAGGGCGGCTGTCGTAGTAACTGGCTCCAATCGAAATATCCTCTACCATCCTCTACCAGCACTCTCCAAGACCAAGACTCGAACACTCGACCACCGTCACACTGTGTGGGGGCATCCGATCTCGGGTCGATCAGCGTTCCATCTGAGAGGCATCAGCGTCCCAGGCATCTGCAGTCCAACAAAGTCCTGAAGGCTGCTCTCATGATGAACAAGAAACATGGTGGAGAAGACTCAGTGACAGTATCTAGAGGAGAGTACTCAAGCCATGCCAAAGCCAAACGGTTCTGCATGGTTCTGTCGAACCATGTTATTTGTAAGAGGGTGTTGTTTATGTTTGTGTGAACAAACGGGTGGCAAGTGGCAAATATATACATAAAATAAGTATATATATAAATATAATATAAGTATATCATACACTGTAATGTCCCTGAGGATTCAAGTGAGAGACCCTTCAATCATGACAAGACTTCCATGAACTCCTGGCTCTTGCGTGAGAAAAGTCATCTTTGCTGATCTCCAATAAATTGCTGTGGGTCGCCAAGTCGTCTCCTCCAGTCTCCCCTTTCGCACGAAACGCCTTGGAGATGGCGTTGGCGAACTCCACGGCTGCCAGGGAGTCCAAGCCGGCATCCATCAATGGCTCGTCATTCGCCAAGGTCTCCACACCTTAATCACGTCAAGCAAGGTCATGCAAGCAAGGGTAAGGGCTTCCGAGCAGGTCAAAGCAGGCTACAGGCTACATGCAGATACTGTATATCCACAAGGCTGTGTCTTGAGGACAACAGTTCACTGCAACTGCCATACCACTCACGTGCTACCTACATACTGACGGACTTATCTTACGTGCACCAGTCCTTGGGTTTTCATCGGACTTGGGCTTCTGGTAACCACCTGGGTCAGAGAACCTACACTCCGCAGCCACCAAGCATAAGCGACGCCAGCGAAAGCAAACTGGAACAACCTGATGGATTGAAAAAAAAAACACTGGAAGGCCCCCATCCCACTAGTCTTCATGAGTTGATTGGGCATGTTTGATCATGTTTGCAGGGAATTCCAGCTGCAGAAGACCTTATTTTGTGGTGGGATTGCTCTGTCACCCTGGCTTCCATCGCGGAGGGTAAACCCAAGGCGCAAAAGCAAAATGGCGCACGGCGACCCTTTCCCCAGGCAATCATAAATCTGATTTGCCAAATCCCTGTTGAAGCAACACCACAAAAACACCACAAAGCATACAAAGACTGGCCTGTTGAGCCTGTTGAGAGGAAAGCAACACCACAAAATTGCACTTGGTGCTAGGGCCGGGTAGGTGAAAAACCACCAGTCTTCTTGTCACATTGTCTGCATCAACCGTAGCATATAAATATAGTGAAGATGAACAATGACCGGCAGGATGCTGTCCTAGGCTTGATGAAACACCTCCCAAATATGCCCATTCATCTGGATGTCACGTAGCTGGTATCAGGGAGCCCCTTGCGAAATAAGCCACTTGCGGGGCAGGTCTTCGGATCCTCATACTGTTCTGACAGTCTGACACCGGTCTATAAATAGTATCCAAACTGGTCTGAACTCCGGTGAAACTCCGTCGCGGTGAAACCCGGCTCCTACCACCTCGCCCCAGCGGCCGATCAGCGAAAGCGCCGTGTCCTTGACGACCTCCTCGATCTCGTTCACCGACGGGCCTGGCGCCAACCGAGCTCCACGCGGTCTCCCAAAGGCGGAGAACACAGGTCGGCGGAAGTTCCGATTGGAAAGCGGGAGTAATTATACTATATATATAAACTTGCCAGTGCTCTGAAGAAGGTGGAGGTTTGTGACTACTTTCCGACACACTCTGCGGTAGCTGCCTTTTTTGACTTTCGCCAGTTGAGTACCCATTTGCAAGAATGGCCTATGCCTGCCTTTATTCCTTGGTCTAAGGTTGAGCTTGACCAATGGCACTCTTCTTGTGCTCAGAGTGCTGATTGGCAATGGGGTTCCAATCTGACTGAGGATTTTGGAAAGTGGTGTGGGCGCTTTGAATCTTCTCTGGATGGTCATGGCCACTATCCAGGAGGTCGAGCACTACCTCGTGCATTTCGTGGTCGGGGTTCCAGGCTTGAGACTGTGGGAAGACGCAAACAAATTCGTCTTTTGAGACCATCTAGAAAGGGGGAATGTGAGATGTCTGATGAAATGCTCGGTCATCGGGTGCAGCAATGGTTTCGACAACTTCGGCGGTTCCAGTCCATGGTTCATGCTGTGCGGGCTGGCAAACAATCGATGGAAGCCCTGTTGTACAGGGCTCAGCTCTGGGGAAAAATCCGTCGTGCTGAGGGATTTGAGGGTGGATTCCTGGCCTGGTGGGAAGACCGTGAGGTGAAACATACTTCCTGCCCTGTGATTTTCTCCGAGACGGTTCCATCGCTTGAAGCTGCAGAGGCCTATTTTGCTGATTTTGAAGCCAATTACCGCCGTTTCAAATGACTGCAAGACGCCAAACATTGCAGGCAAGATTCTCTGCAGATGACAATCTTGTTTTTCGTCTCTTGAAAAAACCCATGGAAGCCCAATTGGAGGTCTTGGAAGTGGATACCAGGTTCACCATTGAGGAGGTCAATGCTAGAGCTCAGGTCCGGCTTTTTGTGGACCCCAAATTGGACCAGCGTCATATGATTGATGGAGAACATGTCCGCTTTGAACCTGTCTCGGACTCTTGGTTTGAAGTGCATGGGGACACTTTGCTCATTCCAGGGCAAACAGTTGTCGAGACAGCCTCTGTGTGGGGTGAAGCTGAGATTGCCAACCATTTGATGCAAGAGTGGGGGGCAAGATGGGGCCGCCATGACTCAGTCGACCATGACAGGTGGACTGGGGTTGTCAACTTTGCAAAGGCCTTCATGCCTCGGCTTCAGATTGAATTGGAACCAATTTCTCTGCAGCAATGGAGGGTGGCCTTGCAAGGCTTCAAAGCGGGCTCTGCAAGGGGGCCGGATGCCTGGGCTCGGGAGGACCTTCTGCACATGAGTGAGAAGCACCAGACTGAACTGCTGGCGCTGTTTCGCCAAGTGGAGGACACTGGCTGCTGGCCCAAACAGATGACCACGGCGATTGTTGTGCTTCTCAAAAAGCATTCCGAGGCACGTTTGATTGGTGAATTCCGACCGATTTTCCTTTTTTCGATGCTTTACCGTGTGTGGGGATCAATCCGAACCAAACAAGTGCTCAGGCAGATAGAACCGTTTGTTGAAGCTCAGTGTTTCGGTTTTTTGCCTAAGCGCAGTGCCCTTCAATACTTCTTCATCATCCAAACGGCTCTTGAGCTGGCCCTGCAAAGTGGTGAGAGCTTGCAAGGCTTTGTGGCAGATGTTGTGAAAGCTTTTAACTTCATTCCCAGGTTTCCAGTTTATGAGCTGGCAAAGGTGATTGGAGTCCCAGACAGGCTGATTCGGCCATAGTCTTCCATGCATTCGCAGCTGGAGCGACGATTTCGTGTGAGATGCTTCACCTCTCCTCCTATTCTAAGCATGACTGGAATGCCAGAAGGGGATCCCCTTTCCTGCTTAGGCATGGTCCTATGTGATATGCATTGGCACTGCTACATGAAAAGGTACATGCCTGATATTCACTGCATTAGCTACGTTGATAATCTGACGCTGCTTTCAACGGAGCTGCCACAGCTGGTTCAGGGCACACAGGTTTTTCAATGCTGGTTGGAGGCTTTTGATTTGCAACTGGATGCAAAGAAGTCCTACACATGGAGCACCTGGCCCATGCACAGACGGCAGCTTCAATCTGCTGGCTTTGCTGTTAAGCAAGAAGCTGGTGACGTACGGCCTTCGTCGTCAGGTAGCATCTCGAGATGACCGATTGCATTCTGTCGAATCTTTTTGGCCGATTCTGGCCAGATCCTCCATCCGCGTGGAACAAAAGATTAAGGGCATCAAACAAGTGCTGTGGCCAAGGGCCTTGTATGCATCTTCAAGTGTTTTGGTCCCTGATAATGCTTTGAAGATTCTGCGTACTGGTGCCATGCGAGCTTTGCGGGCGTCTAGAGCTGGCGCCTCTCCGCTGGTGAGATTGGGCTTCCTTCATGACCCCTTTGTGGATCCTGATTGCTTCCAATGGTGGCAGGTGCTTTTGGACATCAGACAAGCTGTTCGGAAGTTGACAGGCATTAATCTTGCCTGGAATCGTTTCCTGGAACAGTATGACGGTAAAAACAGTTCTGGACCTTTTGGCAAACTGCTGATGCTGGGTGACAGACTTCAGTGGACCTTGCAGTGCAATTTTGCTGTGGTTACCATTTCTGGCCTGACATTTCACCTCACTGAGACTTGTGAAGCTGAATTGCGGATCATTTATCTAGATGCGTGGTGGACTGGTCAATCAGGGCTCATTGCCCAGCGGCAGGATTTTGAGGGTCTGAAAGGGGTGAACTTTGACATCACAACAGACAATGCTTGGCTCCAGAGCCGTAAGCAACTCGCTCTTTTGTACACATGCATGGATGGCACTTTTTTCACTGAAAAGGCACGTTCTTATTTTGACACTACTCGTAGTGGCATGTGTCGCTACTGTGAGGGACCGGATACATGGGAACATCGCTTGAGGTGGTGCCCGAAGCATGAGCATATTCGTCAACGCTATGGCCGCTTGCATCAGCAATGGCATGCCCTACCCAAATGCCTTACCACGCATGGCATTTGCCCGAGAGTTCCCGCTCAGCATGATTTCTGGAGGGCACTCCAGCAAATTCCAGATTGCACGGAGGATTTCGCTAGCCTGGCTTTTTCTCATTCTCACCTTTTTGTGGACGGCTCTTGTATGCACAGCGCTACGCCGGACAGGGCTCTGGCGGCTTGGGCCGTAACCACTAAGGACCTGGTTGTTAGCACGTCGCCCCTTGGTGGACTAAGGCAGACCATCTCTCGAGCTGAGCTGACGGCCTTTCTGTCAGCTTTACGATGTGCGGGACGACTAAGGAGGGAAATGCACATATGGAGAGATAGTGAATATGTCCATGATGGTTTCCTCAGCCTTTTGCAGAACCAGGATTTTGAAGAGAGGGAGAACTCAGATTTGTGGCACCAAGTGTTTATCTGTTGGGAGCTGCTTGAATTTCCAGTGGTGGTTCACAAAATTTGGTCGCATCTTTCTGAAGCTTTTTCGAGTGATCCTTTTACGGATGTCTGGATTGCTGGAAATGCACTGGCCGATCTGACGGCCACCACAACTAATCGGCATCGTTCGAGCGATTTTCTTGCCTTGCACAAGCGCCTATGTGGCCAGCTGCAGCACTTCAGACGAATGACCAAGGAGGCCAAAAGTTTCTTCTTAGAAATTGCGGAGGCACATGAGTCGATCTCTTCTGAAGATGCGCTGGAATCGCTGAAGCTGAGTGAACTGAGCGGGCATAGAGTCATCAATTTGAATTCGTTTGTTTTTCAGCATTTAGATTTGCAGGCAAGTGGTGGCCAACTTGAGAGCTCACAATTTGCCCAGATCTTCGGGAGGGGATTTGTGTTTTCTGTTTTTGATTGGTTGGTTGATTGTGAAAGCATGTCGGATGGTACTTCTTTAGTTTCCTTCCTGGAGTTGTTCATTGGCTGGCGAATGGCGACTGGACACCACGTCCCAGTGGAGGATCCCATCACACGAAAGTGGGTGGATCCGGACCATTTGTTGGTTGAATATTTTAGGGGCACCCTTGCACACCGGATGTCCATCTTTCGGAGAGTTTGTTGTGGTATTTTTGAGGAGTTGGGATTGGGGGTTCAGCGTGGTGATGTGTTGCTCACGCATTCTCATGTTATGAAGAAGATGTCGGGTGTGCTGCTGTGCTGGCCGTCCAAGCTGGCGGCGAAGGTCGATGCTTTTATGTATTCGCCTGAAGTTTCATCGATCCCCGCTTCGTACTAATGTCGATTTGGCTGCTAGTTGGGATGTTGAGGAGGAGGAGGACCTTGAGGTGCGTGGATGGTTCAATGGCGATCGATGAACGAGGTGCGACGGGACAAAGATGCCCCCTCCGGCTTCACCGCCTAAATCAGGCCGTGACGGATTGGGACCGCAAGTCGCGCTATACTATATATATATAATCGTTGCTGGTGACGAGGCCACTAAGCTCGCTAAATCCTTTAGCGACGATCTATTTGCAAGACACCAAGCAAAATGCAAAAAGTCAAAAAGTTAGTCACGAAAGCACGCAGCGACGAGACTGTTCAAGACGTTTTGACTGTTCGCTGTTTCGAGATTTTGGGACAGTCACATGCCGTTCCCCTTCATCAAAAGTCCTACAAACGTTGCTTTTGCTCCTACAGATATAGGTATCGGTATAGGTTGCTGTTTTCCAGACATCTCCAGCCGTGTCAAAGTGAGTCAGCCTCGAGCAGGAACGCCTTCAAAAAAGAGAATCCCGCCAAAAGGACCCGGCAAGCCCCCGGACCTTTTGGCGGGTGACTCTTTTTGTCATTGTTGCCTTTTCGTGCACTTTTCGACGGTTCGACTTTTCGCGACGTTTCGACTTTTCGACTTTTCGCAAAAAGTTCGGAGAGCAAGTAGATCCAGCTCACACATTTAGCAACCACAGCGAAGCCATGTCATGTCTCAAAGCGACAAGCCTGGAATCTTGGACTCCAAGATTTTCCTTAATCAACGGGGCGTCAATGGCCTTCGTGCATTAAAAGGTCAGGTGCATGTCCATTGCCAGCCAGTGCTTCTATCGAGGCCTTCACACGTCTTCTGAGGGTCTAGGGGTATGGGCGGTGTCAAGGCACTACAGGGAAGACTGGTGTTGCTCACAATTGACATTGATCCGTTCAACAAAAAATATACGTGTAAAGTTGATGAAAATTTGACCACTTTCCTAGCCCCGGCCTTTGTATGGCCCTGGCCCGCTCGCCAGCTGCTGGCTCGCCGCTGGAGCTCCACCCATCGTGCCGCCCTGCATCATGGGCTGCACAATCCTCGGCAAGACACACGACTTTGGCACTTTGAGGATCTAGTGAATCACCGCACGAATACCCACTTGGATGAAGTCCCCTTCTTCCCTGCCACTCATCACAAGATGGGGAGAGGATGTGTAGGCATCGGACGTTGTGCAAGTGTGGCAAGAAAAAAATTGTAGAAACTCTGACTCAGACTCAGGATGGCCATACTCACAGGAAGCTGTACATAGCCCCCTTCTCAGTGAGGGCACGACCGACCTCCGACGCATAAAAATGCATAAAATAGATCCACAGAGGGGAAACACCCGAAAGGTAAGTTGCAAGAAATCTGATTCGGGGTGGTCAATATTGGCTGTGACACCGCAAATGATACCTTTTCGTCAAGCCTTCAGTGTCAGATCTTTTGACCTCGGGTCCGCTGGTTGCGCTGGGCCACAAACCTGTCCGGATGTCTGTTCTGGAGCTCTGGTGCCCGGGCCCACACCACACTCCAGGGCACTGGATTGGCTCGGCGACCTGGTTAAACTGCATCTGCCGTGGCGGCGCCTGCCGCGCCGCCCGTGGCTTGGGGCGGAACTTCTTCACCATACGGGTGCGCTTCACCACTTGTCCTGGCGACCGCTGGCAGGCTCCGATGATGCTCATTGACCGGCGGCCACTCGAACCACTTGGAATTGCAACTTTCCATGTTCCCGAAAGGAAAAACTAATCAGACTCTTACTCATTGACTCATTGACTCCTCATCCCCCCATCAAGCGAGCTTGTTTCGGACCTGCTCCGGCGCCGCTGGGAGCATTCTGGAGGCTTGCTTGTGCCTTTTCGTGGTTCTCGCGCATGCTGCTCTCAATGAACTCCGACAAGAGCTTTACCGAGGGGAAGTCGAACATCATGGTCGAAGGCAAGGCAATGCCTCCGAGCACGAGCGGCAGTGCCACAGTGCTCTTTCAGAGGTGTCATTGCAAAACACGACTGTTTAGCGGCGGTGTCGCTGTGCTTCCGACACGGAGAGTCCATTGAAGCACACGACTTGTTTACGTCGCACACCGATGTCGCTTCGTCCCAACATTGTGTCACGCCTTGCTGTGGTCTGACTGCTTCACAAATCACCCATCCATCCGCTTGGCTTCGATGCCAAACGAAACGCGAGCAATTCTGCTGAAGAAACATGGCCACAAGGGAAAACCCCCAAACCACCAAAAAAAACACTTGGCAAGTCGGCAAGTCTGTCTTGCCCCAACCTGAAAACTCTTTCGCCAGTGTGTTCCCAAACTCCACGGCTGCGAGACTGTCCTCGGTACGGTGTGTCTGGCACCCGGGCATTCCGGGATTCCGGGGAATTCAGGCCACCGGACCCCTATGTCTCTCTCCACACACTTGTAGTTTTTCCTCCTATGTCCTCCTGTACCTATACAATCCGATACCATCCTACACCCACAAAACAAACAAACAAACAAACACGTGACTCACTCTTCCCTAGTGGTGGAAAACATCTGGCGCTTGGAAATCGCCTTGAATCATTTTTCTGGCGTAAAGGGTCCATGATCTAAGGTCTTGTCGGCATCTCTCCTTTCAAGAAAAGACTTACAACTTGGCTAGACTTGCCACTCTCTTCAGGCGTCAAAGGGACTAAGCCAGCATCCATGAGAGGTTCATCGTTGTCGAGAGACTCAACTCCGATGAGGCCCAAAGCCACATCACCTGAGAGGCGCGTCCGGCGATGGGACGAGGAGTCCAGGTTGGTTCCGTGGTCGAAACGACCACAAGGCCTAAGTGCCCCCAAACATGGGACCTCATTGAATTCCGCCTGTCTAGAGGAAATGTATATTTCCAGTCCCGCCCGCCGCTGCTTGCTGCTAAAGGACTGACCACGGACACCACCTCCTCTTTGGTGGGCCCACTGTAGGGCTGAACTTGACCCTGCCCACCGGCCACAGGACCTATGGGCAGGCGCAAATCAACATTCGCTCATGTGTGCCCTGCACACCTGAGAGAACTCCCTGTCACTAGCTTCGACTGTGCACCAGAATCAGAATGAATATATATATATATAATAGAGATACAGTATTGTGTTTGTTTAATGATCTATGTAACAATATGTATGTCTTCTTCTTACGAGTTGGACCAAGAAAGACCGCCTCCTCCCACGATCTCTTCGTAGACTTCTTCCTCCCAATACTCTTCCATTTCCTGGCGCCGCTGGCGCCATTTCCGGTGACCGAAGGGAAGACCTTGAGGTGTCTGACGAATGGGTTTTGGTGCCACCGGGTTTGGGATTTGTAGTCATTTGTCGTCTGTTCAGCTACCACTACGATTTGGTAGGGATGTCATTGATGTCATGAAGCATGTTGCCTTCAAAACTGGTCTGGTGACCAATGATAAAAGACAGAATAGAACTACCTCGACTGCACTCTTGAGGCTTCCTGTCCAACTTCCAGCTCCGCACATCCGGTGGCCCTATATAAGTTCACCCCGCCATACCATACATGAAAAGGTTTAATTGAGACTCCATGATGGGAGCTCCCCTCAGGTTGTTCACATCTGGCCAACCAGACTTGGGGACCATTCAGCTCCGTCCTCGCCCTCGCCGGCGAAGTAGCTCACACCGCCGGTGTTGGTGGGGCGAACGCCCACGGTCTTCGGGGTGATCCTGGCGGCGAGGGTCGCGGATCTTTCCGTTGCCGTTGCATGGATGTTCCTCAGACGGGGACGAGGATGTGGGTCGGTTGAGCGGGTTCCATGCCTCCCGCTCAAGTCATTTTCACCAGCGCGCATGTCGATGTGGATCCAACTTCCAGTCCATCCCACCAAAATGAGCGTTGTCAACGTGGAATAAATATATAGGCCTTGGGTGTGATTTGTTTTGACCCTATGACAAGGCTCAGCTCTGTTGTAAAACTTCTGCTGGGAGGTGAAGATTCTAGCACAAAGCTTTGCTGCTCTACGGCTGCTCTGGTGTGTGAGTGTGTGTGTGTGTGGCCGAGACCGGAATCCGCACCAGGCACTGCTCACCCCGTCCCACATGGTCTCCTCTTCAAGATGGCTTCCACAGCGGCTTCGCCAGACTCGTCATGCTGCATCTGCCAGTGGGGAGGATGTTGGGAGAATAGATAGCCTACCCAAAGCCTTGATTTTAATAAACATCTTGTTTGGGATGCACTTGATTTGGTGAAAAAAACATATCGCTGAGCAGACAAAAGAGTTGGTTTTCAAACGACCATACAACACTGACCCCAACCCCACTAACAGTCGGACCCGCCCTTCCTTAGCAATGACAAGTTAATTCGTTAGTTAGGACTGACTGACTCGCTCAGGGCCTATGCTTGGACCTATGGATCACTTGCAGGAAGATCCTGTGGTCGAGGCCAGGCACAGCCCAGCCAGCTGGGGTAATGTTTCGCTGAAATGCTTTGATACCCAAGGGTTATAGGTGGACGCTAGGTTCTAAAAGCAAGGGGTACGTCGCGGAAAAAGAATGAACCCTCTCTCAAAAATATCATGGAAACAAACCAAGCACACAGATTGGAGACCAAATGACTATGACATCATGATACACAAGCCCACTCTTGAACTCTTGTGCGCAGTCTTCCTGAGTAGGCCTTTGTGGTTCCGTTTGAGGTGTCCCGGTCTTCGGGCTTCGCTTTACTTCCGCTATCGCTTTACGGCCTGGAAGAGCTTCAAGGCCTCGTTGGCAAACTCTTTGGCCTGACGAAACCAACGTAGAGCATCCAAATCCTCGTTATGGTCACAACATGTCACAACCATGTTGAATGTGGGTGTAAGCTGAGCTGGCACTTCACCACTTCACATGAGGTAAGGAGAGAGGATTCCACGGTTTACTGGTGTTCATCTATCCGAGTGCCTCAGGATTGTGGGTCACTTCAATGCCTTCATTCCGGACAAGTCTCCGCCTCATCAATGCCTAATCATGTTTGTTCTGATAGGCGGAAATCCCTTGCATGTCAGTGGTGGCCATAACCCTTATGCCTTATGCCACTCAAGTCCGTAGTCAAACCTTTTGATTATGATGTGATCTCCCAACATAGAAGAGATATGGACAAGGATGTATACAGTGCCTTCAGAGAGAAAGCCATGGCACAGCCCGAATGTTGTTTGTGGACACGTGCCTGCATCTCGCAGATCCCCTGGATATCTTTACTCTGAGCCTCCTACATATTCAACAGGATCCCCTCTTGGGCGGGGAACCAAGTTTACAGACCTGCAGGGAACACAAGATTTGGCCTATATATGGGGCACAAACTGTCGTCCATGTCGTGGCAAAGTCATGATTTCCTGTTTGTTCATGTGGGATTTGAAGGGGCCCTTCCTCCTTTTTTTCACAACTGGAAACATCATCCAAACGCAAAGACTGCGTAATTAATCTGCACTTTTGAGGAGCTATCTCTCATCCGGGTCCCGCCTGAGGATATCCTTTGGCGCCGTCGAATTCCGCAAGTTGAGCTTTCAGCAGGAAGAAATGCCCTTCTGCGGAGCTATCGCTGACCGTCCTGTGTTGCCAGGTGGCCCACAAGCAGCAGGTGCACAGCCATCTACACTACCAGCTGCACATAGGAACAGGGTAAGTTGATAAGGAGTGCCGATCAACCAAAGCTCTGGATCCCAGCACCACTGAAGGTGTTTTGGCATGAACTCTTTTGCGCACCCTTCGACCTTTGTGGAGCCAATTCACATCAATCCGATTGAGGGTGTCCAGAAACCCATTCACATCTTGTAGTCGACAAATGGTCTTGGGTTCGACAAATAGACAAACTTGAGTTGCCAACTCTGTCCGGTCTGTTCAAAGGCGCCAAAGCAATGACACAACACCAGTCAGCCCCAACGCAAGTGAACTTGTTGGGAGCGGACGAACCCGACTCTGTACGTTTCATTGGAGCAATGCGTGGCCATCCACAAAACCATGTTCTTTGGCATCTATGTATATATACACATGAAAGTGAATGATAGAGGTGCATATATATATAGTATATGCATGTATATATATATATACAATGAAGATATAGATATATATATATATACATATACACTTCGACTCGTCTACTAGACCGTTTCGCCCTCTCTCACCGTGATGCGCCGAACGTTCACCCGTGGGAGTGGTTTCCGTCCATCGATGCAATCGCCCAGCGACCCGAGACATCGAGAAATATCTTCAGGCCATGGGAGAAGCCACTTACTCATTGAGAAGAGAACCTACTAGTTTCTTGCTCCTAGTAGTAAGGCCAGGAGCCCCTAGTAGCGTCCTTGTTCCTAGTAGCGATGCCCTTTGTTCCTAGTAGCTTCTTGTTATTACTCATCTCGGACGTCCTGTGCTGCAACAGACTTCCCACCCCTGCAGGGCCCTGCCAAGGGACTGTGCCAGCGGCATGCCTTCATCAATGCACTTGTGCGAGTCCTCCGGCTCCAGCGACATCATGTGCGCGGTGGCCAGCGACAACCTTGGTTAAGATTGGCAGCCGCTGGGCATGGCCTTTGTGTGGGAAGAAAGGTCCGCCTTGCATATAGGAATGGATCTACGCAAGGAATCTGACCCTCCGAAGCTCAAGTCGTCAAATCCCAACACAAACTGTTGGAATCGTGGGAATCCTCCAGGACCCTGTTCCTTTTCCTCCAGGAGCCTGGGTATGATGCAATAATGCCTTACTGCTCAGATCTTTTGCACCCCACATGTTCCAGAGCTTCGAGGCACAGGGCTCGAACGAGGAGTTGATCGTCCTGCGGGCTCTTTTTGTGCACGCAAAGCCACCGATGCTTGGCAGCTGTTCAAACAGGAAGCGCCGGACAAACATGTTTCCCAGAATTGGTTTAAGGGAACATCTACAGAAACCCCATAGATCGTTTTGGGTGTGACAACCGTGGGTTTCGTGCAAATGTTTTTCCAAATCCATTCTCGGAATGTTGAAAGGCCAATGCAAATCTTCACGTGCAGAGAATGAACATCGGAAAACTGATAACAGAATGCCCTCAAGAAAGGGTCCCTCCCACATGTTCATCTACTTCCAAATCAGGCTCTTCCGAGCACAACAAGGTCTATGCAACTTGCAGTAACATTAGCATAAACAAACCTTGTGCTACAACCTTATTTAATGATATTTATGGGTAGCTACAACCCTGCAGCATTTGCAGAAGTGACCCCCTTGAAGTATGCGGGGCGTTCCCCACTTGCAGGATGGCCCAGTAGACCCCCTTACCACATGACTGGGTATATATATCATATAACAATATAATCTAGATAACCTATACATGATATGTATATACAGTAATCTATAGTACAGTATAGTATGTAATCATGTCTATATGTATTGTATATACATACATGTGTATATATATATAAAAATATGTATATGTAGAGAGAGAGAGAGAGCGAGATGATATGACTGACAGGCCCTCTGGATGTATGAAACACATTAAACAAAAGTGGCCCCAAAAAACTATTATATATATATATATATGTCTAACTCCTTCATCGCCATCAGATTATTTGGCAGTCTTTGAGGACTCTCCACATGTCGAGATTCGATGTCAGGTCCATCCCATCGCAGTCCTCCAAGGGCCTTGAGATATGGAGCGCATCTTTCGCAGATTGCAAGGCACGCTCGAAAGCGGCCCGCGCGGGTCGTTCCTCGTCTTCTTCAGCCTTGGCGCCCAGGGCGCCGAAGACATCGAGAATCAACCAAGTGGAGCATTGGGACCAACAAATCGTCCGTCCCCTCGCTAGTAGTAACAAGTGCATCGCTACTAGTAACAAGTGCCTTACTAGTAGTAACAAGAAGCTATTAGAAACAAGTGCCACGCTAGTAGTAACAAGTGCATCGCTACTATCATCCTGTCACTCCTCAGAGTCCTTCACACCTCGCCTCACTACCGTTTCGGCCTCGGAGGAGGAATCGACCCGAAATTTGGCACATTCGTAATCTGCAGAGAATAAGTCTTGTGAAACTTCAGCCCAAGTATCTCAAAATCAGCAGAATCCTCAATTTCTAGCTCCACTTGGGTAAGAATTGGGCCCCTCCAACCCTGCAAATGCCACCGCCGCCACTTGGGAAAACTTGATTGCAACCCTTTGGTTGGACCAACCATTCTTCAATTTCTGGAAACAAAGAGCACCTTCAACAAATCACCAACACTTTTTCCTGTCAACCCGGCCGCCGGCAGCGTGTCATCTGGGAGCTCCCAACCACCTGGGTCTCTGCTTGGAACCAATCGGTTTCAGCCTTTTCCTCGCGAAGCACAACAACCAACAACCACCCACCGAACTGATCTGGGCGAACAAAATGGGTTGACGACGGTTGTCCCTCAACGGTCTTTCAGGGAGGTCTGTCGGCCAGTCAGCTCGACGGCCTCACCAGCTGTTCAGCGGACTGCGGGGCACAGGTCACCGAGAATGGCCCATTGGTGTGCAGCGGTATGTGTCAAGCCACATTCTTACCTGGGTCCACTTTGCATGTGTTACACATTGGTACACTATAATTTTCTGGTGTTTATTCCCTCCTTCACCCTCCTTCTTTTTCCGCAACAAATCTGGGCAAAGCTTGCAGTACATGCTTTTTGACAAATCCCGCTCTCCTCCAGGACCTTGCCCTCGTTCTTGGCCTGTGAGGAAGTGCGTGGATGCGGACGGAGGAGATGTTTTTTCGGAGAACACCAAGCACTGACTCCCCAGAAGTTCACGTTTGAGAGGTCAACCTGTCCTCGGCTTGAAGTAAAAGAAAAGGAGTCTGAGAATACTGAGATTACAGCCTTTGGGCACTGACATGCAGCAAGGCGGACTGAGATGCATGCTGGTGCAATTCTGATTGCAGCATCCACTGTGAATCTTACCTCCCTAGGTGGGTGGCCCTGGAATGCCCCTTTTCTCGCATCTTTTTCTCATGCGGAATACTTGGACACTAAGCCCATGCCAAGCAGATGGTATTCTTTCAGCATTTTCTTGCAAACATCGAGAGTACCAGTAGCCTTCCAACTAATGATGTCGCAAACCATGTGGTCAAAACAAGATCATGTGAGCACCCGTCGGTGCACAGAACAGCCCCTGAGCCTAACACAATTGAACCTCGGTCCTTCGTTCGCTCTCGGACTCTAGGACTCTTCGGTCGCAGATGTTCTTAGATCCTATTCTGCATGGAAGAAAGGCACACGGACCCCAGGTGAAATGGTCCATTCCTGTCTATTCCGTGTTCCAAAGTTTCTTGCTCCTGGTAGCGATGTCCTTTGTTACTAGTAGCTTCTTGTTCTAGTAGCAATGCCAGGAGCTACTAGTAGCTTCTTGTTCCTAGTAGAAATGCACCTTGTTACTCGTAGCGTCCTTGCAGGAACTCGGACCTCACTTCCAGTGCTTGGGGTCCAAACGACCAGACCTCCCTGTGCGGGCGTCGTTCTGCGCCTTCTCCTCCTTGGCTTTGGCCCGTCGATCCATCTCCTGGTGCAGAGTCAATGCTTACAGGATGCAACTGTAAGTCTATGCTTGACGTCACTTTTTCGCCTGAAACAAAACCTGTTGTTTTGTCCAACGACCTGAACCTTTGTGCTCAAGACTGACCAGTATTTCAACCACGACATATCTTCAGTCCTCCAAGAAAAAAACAGCAAGAACCTTGCCCTGGGAATGACCGGACGTGAACAAACATGATCTGGGAATCCAAGGAACAAAAGCGAGGGAAGTTGGGAATGCCCCAGTCACCATGAGTAGGGTTTCTGTGGGCTGGGCATGCTGAGCATCCCAAACATGATCCTTCCAATGGAACATCTCTCCTGCTTTTCTTCTTCAGAGGCTGCCGAGAGCAGAGTCTGCGCTAGCTGGATACCTTGACCGCAGACAGGCGCAGACAGGAGACCGGGCGTGAGTTCAGACCCACGCAGATCCAACTGCCATCCAACACCTTAAAATCCTTCAAACAACGGAGTCAACATCCATTTCTTCGGACAAAGGGTGTGTCGAAAACGAAGGTGCCTAAGAAGAAACGAAGATGCCCGTCTTTT
>CAXAMN010011112.1:1465151-1502651 GCA_963970005.1 Durusdinium trenchii | reverse complement strand
GGTGGAATGAACTGGGCTGGAGGGCAGTGTCTGCTGGGAACAATCACATGCCCCTTGACAAATCACCTCAAACTACACCAGGTGAGTTGGCCACCTCAGACATGGGGAAGTGTGCCTCACACGGAACACCGAAAAACCTGTCTAAAACCAACGACGCGTTCCACTGACCTCACCGACCTCCCGGACCTCACGGTCCGCTCCCCGCGGGTCGATGGTATTAGGGGCCGAGACGGATGTTTCTAATAGCGATGCACCTGTTTCTAGAAGCGAACATGTCCCAAGCCTCGGAGATGTTTGTGGAACATTAGTGCAACACTCTGCCCCCCAGAAGTGTGCCTAGTAGCCCTTTGGATCCAAACAGCACACAGAATCAAAGAGCACACAGAATCAAAGTCCTCTCTTTCAGAACCTCTTCACTTCATCCCCAAACCTCTTCACCACCAAGTGGCTCACGAGAGCCAAGATCCGCACCGCATCGGCCGGGCCTCCACACAGCCAGCCGAAAAGGGTCAACCAATCCAACACCGGAGGGTCCCCCACGGAATTTTCACCATCTAAGGCATGGGACACACCGATCTGTCCCACAGTCATTTTCTAAGGAAGGTGTCCGACCATTTGTCAGTCTTGTGGCCCAGGGTCCATGGTGAACCATCCATGGGCACCGTTTGGACCGCCGACGGATGAAGTCGTCCACCCGCTGGTCCCAAACGAAAGGGGGCGTCGTTGCGAAAAGCGCAGGTTCTGAAGTGATGGACTGTGGCAACGTCCACATCTGTACGTCTCGCTGACGTCCTTTGCAAATGTTTGCAGTTCAAAGACCTACTATTGTATAGTAGCTTCTTGTTACTACAGGTGAAACGATTCCCAGTGAAGCGATTAGTCATTGTCACTTCCAAGAAAATGACGGAGATATCGGAGACATCCCAGAGGAGTGAGAAATGAAGGTGGATGTCCCATCTTCAGAGAGTTGTGAGACGTGTCCATCCAATATAAAGCTCTTGATACCAGGTCATCCAATGGTCATCCAATGGTCATCATGGCTCATGTCTTCCTCGGATCTTCTCCAAGTCCAGTTCTGTCCTCGTGGCCAGTGGCCCGTGGCCCCTGTTCCTGCCTGGGATCGCCTCGGGCGTGCTTCTAAGATATCCTCGGATCGCCACCAAACCAAACTACAAGAATGGATGAGTTGAGTCATGTTGAGTCTGCGTTGAACCTCTAAAACCAAATGTTCAGAATTCAGAACCCCCTTAATTGTGTTGAGTCTGCGTGTGGTACAGTTGAATTTGTACGTCAGTCTCTATCTCTCTCTCTCTCTCCATGAGACATGTTCTCCAATCCTCGACCATTGAGAGAGATGTCCTCAGAACGCAGAAGGAACGCGGCCCCAATGCCAATAAACACAATGGAAGAAACAAACTCTTGCAGAGTCTTCCATGGCCAAGACAACGCTTCGAGCAAGGTGATTTTGCACCAGGGCGAAACCAAAGGAGTGGATTCGAGACCCTACAGCAAGTGAGTGGATTTTGGACATCCATGGACTTGTGGGCCAACTTCTAGCCCTGCAGATCAGAATCTCAAAGCCTCCTCAGCCTTGGCCTCCGCCTCTTTGCTCTCCTGGGTCAGGGTTGGTGGAACGCAAAACCACGTCACATGTCCACCCCTTGGTTGCCTGAAGTAACTGCAGTATATAATATAACCATCGAAATTCCCTAACTTCGAGCAAGGGCATCTGGTAAACATGCGACCCACCATCTCGACAGAAACACCCAGGGACCCTTCCGACCTCCTCGTCATTGTGCCTCTCCGCTTGCGTGAGCAACGCCCGCGCCTGCGCCTCCGACATTGCCTTGGAGGTGGGCGGACGAAGAGTCCAATGAATTTTGGATTTGTTTTAGCCCGCTCCTACATAATGAAGTAGGCGCCTACTTAATGAAGTAAGGGACAAACTTGTTCGCTCCTAGCTACTTAAGCTACTACATGTGGACGCCGGGTAGCTCACGCTTGTTCAAGCAAGCTCCCCCCCGGCTGAGGGCAGCAGAAGCTTCCTTGAAGAAGCGCTCGCACTACTGATTTGGATCCTAGATTTTGGGGGAACTTCACTATGGACAAACCTGTGGCATGCGACCTTAGAGGTGCGGGATCTGTGCGCAAGTGAGGGAGGAAAATGATACCTGATACAACGACTGACAGTGTGCAGCATGCAAGCGCATGCAAGCTTGGTGCCAGAGCAACACTAGTTCTTACTTAGGTTTCTCAACATCCCTTGGAAAAAGAGTTGTGAGTCCAGTTGTGGGGAAAACGTTGAGAATTGTACTGACCCTGGGAATTTCAATCCTATGACCCACTCTTGAGGCAAATATATATATAATGCTTTGTCTGAAATCTACGGAATTTGAAAAGGAAAAGGGTTGGAGATGCGGTCGCGGGTACTCGTTGGTTTTCGGTACTGACCGTAGATGAGTTTAAACATACCTCAAAGACCCTTCATGGTTGAAAACAATAAAACAGCTGGTTATAAGTTACAATTCATGTTTTATAGATATATATATATATACAGACATTCAGCTTTCATATTCAGCTTTCATGCAAACAGCAACACGCTGCGGTTGTCACACAGTTCAAAATGACCCCAAACCCAGGGTGCGCTAGTTACCGTCATCGTCTTCTTCGGGCTGATGGACAGAACCTGATGCCCCACCACATCCATTGGGCCCCTGTTTGGATGGGGCCCCTGTCACCACGAGTCTCCAGGCAAGGCACCGTGTTTTGCAACACACGTAGACGACGGCGCGGAGGCTTCGGAAAAAGAAATGCAAACTGATGTCTTTTATTTCGCTGAAGGGCTGAAGGAGGGCTGAAGAGTCAAGGTGTCATAGTTCTTTTTGGCGATCTTGACTGATGAATGTCACCCTCTGGTGCCAAGTTGATTCAGCCTAACACATCCCATGGGGTCCAAAACACATGGAAGTTAAGTGCCATGGGTTGTTGCAATGGGACATCAAAGTTTCACGAAAAACATAAATACATTCTGGAACCAAAAACCGCATAAAACAAGAAAGCAGCGCAAAGAGTAGGTTTTTGGAATCTTCGCACCGGCTCCTCTCCATGGGTCTTTTACAGCGTCTCAAGTTGGCGTGCTGAAGGTAGGTGAACTCCATATTGTATACTGTTCATTGTCAGACCTCCATGTGGCCGCGTGTCCCCAAGATGTCCCCATCGAAACTCTAATCACCTCTCACAACTCGCGGCCGAACGCTCATGGCCCTGAGCGTATTCAAACAGGTCATGCGTGGCTCTGGTGACTCCATAGCAAATCGTCATGATGGTCTGCTTCACCACCTGCGTGCGTTTTTCTGCGCGAGGACGGGACAAAAAGGTGTTTCGAGGAAAAGGGCAAACTGGAGCAGAGGAAGAAGAGAAAATTGCACAAATGTATGAATTTGTTCGGTACGGTACAGAACTAAAATTGTGTCATTCCCTGCTCGTTTGCTCGCTCTATAACCCTGCAAAAAGAACAAGTTGCGCTGTGTACGGTAGGTTTTATCGTCACCCATGATGTCTATATACTGCTTGTCCTGCTGCGTTGCTGAACACCAAGTACCAACAGAACAGGAGTCTCAGTCTCCCATGTTCCCACATATCAGATTGTGTCCATTCAGTCTATCAAAAAAAAAACAAAACTATTGTAGCATGCCAGAAATCACACCTTCGCGCCAAAACGCCATCAAACCTGGTGACCCAGCAAATTATGTAGACAATAGATCGTGGCCACCCAAGTATAAAAGTAATTAAGGCTCGAGTTTTGAAAAGGATTGTCTTTGGGATTTGTGCAAACCGTTTTGAGCAGTCCACAAACCCTTTCACTGCAAACCCCCACGCGCAAACCGTTGCAAGCAAGTTCAGCTCGCTCGAGCCCACTCAGGGAAACAGAAGGGAGACAAGAAGGGACACAAGAAGGGAGACAAGAAGGGAGACAAGGCGGACACAATGACCAACAAGAAGGGGCACAAAAGGAAACAGAATGGAGACAAGACGGACACAGTGACCAACAACAAGGGGGACAAGACCAGAGACAAAAAGAAACAGAAAGAAGACAACACGGACAACAAGGAGGGAGACAAAAGGAAACAGAAGGGAGACAAGACCCGAGACAAAGGGAGACAGAGGGGACGAGGCGGACACAATGACCAACAAGAGGGAGACAAAAAGGAGACAAAAGATAACAGAAGGGAGACAAGACGGACACAATGATCAACAAGAAGGGAGACAACAAGGGAGACAAAAGGAAACAGAAGGGAGACAAGACGGACACAATGACCCACAAGAAGGGAGACAAGACCGGAGACAAAGAAAGAATGAAGGGAGACAAGGCGGACACAGTGACCAACAAGAAGGGGGACACAGTGACCAACAAGAAGGGAGACCAAGGGAGACAAGCCGGACGGAAGGCAGACACGCTGTCCGGCAGCAAGGCGGACACTTTTGGAAAGCATTTAGAACCCCTAACAGTACAGTAACCTGTTTGGGGACAAATATGAATAGAAATGCTGGAGAGGGGAGAAAAGGGCGGATGCCAGCAGTGCAGGCACCGAACCTGGAAAACAAAAGTAAACAAGCCACATGGGAAACAAATGAATAGAAATGCTGCATGGCCAGCGGAAAAGGGCCGACACCACCAGTGACAGACCTGGGAGACAAGTGAATAGAAATGTTGCAAATGAATAGAAATGCTAGATGGCCAGCGGAAAAGGGCGGACACCAGCAGTGACACAAAGGGCGGACACATCTTAAGAAAGAATTGAGAACCCCTAACAGTAAACTGTTTGGGGAAAAAGCAACAATTCCAGCAAAAGAAAACACACGGAAACACAAAACTAAGTGGCCAGAAAACTGCCCCCAAACTCCGCCTGCCTAAAACAAAGAAGCATGCA
The DNA here is from genome assembly GCA_963970005.1 of Durusdinium trenchii. Taxonomy (NCBI): domain Eukaryota; class Dinophyceae; order Suessiales; family Symbiodiniaceae; genus Durusdinium; species Durusdinium trenchii. The sequence continues at coordinate 1,497,720 of CAXAMN010011112.1, read as the reverse complement.
CCTCTGCCTTTCCGCTTTGAAACAAGCATCTGGTGGTGGTCGAATCCAACCCTTGGTGTTTTCATCCCCCTTCATTGTTAGTTTTTAGACGCATTTTGTGAACTTTGGGTCCTATAAAATGCCTAGAGGGTTGATTTTCTATAAAATACCAAATTGAGCAAAAAGCATCCAAACTATAAAATGGGGAAGGTGGATTCTGAACATTGAGCAGTAAAAAATTCAAAAAAAGCAAGCCTATATGATGCCCATGATGGGTTCACCATAGAAAATATATAAAAAATAACTCTGTCTATATAATGCAACGCGTGGGCGCAAGCACAAAAAAGGCGAACGGCAAGCCACAATTTCCAAAACTAAATATGTCCAAGACAAAAGTCGCAACACATTTCTTCTCATGGCCAGCGAATTTACTGTAAGTGGTTCGTTACACCCTCACAGGCATTCATCACAAGCCTGCCCCTTGGGCTGCCGGTTGGCATATGGATGATGTATGATGATGCCATCCCACAGGCTTTCTGGCGCTTGCCCTTTTAAATTAGACACACTAGAAAACCCATACATCAAGCAACGATGGCACTATATAATGTCTCAAGCCCTCACACTTTTTTCACCTGTCGCCAAGTCTGGATGGTTCTCTTTGAAGGTGAGCTGGGTGACAAAGCAAGCTTACCAACAACTCCATGCAATGCCAGGGCCGGGAGAGGCGGGTGCGCTTGAGAACGTGAAGGACAATCGACATTAAAACGGCAATGTCTCAAGCCCTCACACTTTTTTCACCTGTCGCCAAGTCTGGCTGGTTCTCTTTGAAGGTGAGCTGGATGACAAAGCAAGCTTACCAACAACTCCATCTTTCCAGACCTCCCCTCTTCACCACAGCCGCGGCCATGCCCTTGGTGGTATGTGGGCATCTAAAAAGAAAATGGCTCCCTCCAGCACTTTTGGAGACACTCCAGCAAGCTCAGCGATGCGGCTATACGTCCATGGTGACATCTTCTGCTGAAAGATCAACACTGCAGCTTCCTGGATGCAAATCTCCAAAACTCTGGATGAAAGCCACCTTCCTCTTCTCCTCACCAACTGGCTGTCCTCCGTCTGTTGGAGGAGAAAGGTCGCTCCGCCAGTAAGGCCAAGTCGTAAGGCGAGCTGTTGGGCAACCTTTGAACCTCAGAGCGTGACGAAGCGTCACCTCAAAGATGTCGGCGACCAAGGCCACAGAGGCGCAGCTGCGTCAAGCTTCCTGAAGACAGCGGGGACCAGGGAAACGACATCCTGGTAGTAGATCCTTGAGGCCACATCCCTAGGCTCCTGGATCATCAACGGGTCCCAGTGGTGCCTGGAGCGGCGTCACACAGGAGCGCCAAATCTCCCCTCTTGGCGGAGAAAATCTCCCCGATGCGCAGCAGGCTTCCTCGAGACCTGTCTTCAGGGCCTCTTTGCGCAAGCGGCATAGCGGGAACGCCCCACCGGCGCGCGCCCCCGAAATGGCTGCGGGCATTGGACCACTGTGGTTTACCATAACAAACCAAGTCTTGGGGGGAGGTGTCCGATGATGCGCAGAGGGCAAGAAGTCCAATGAAAATCCACAAGACAGATCCTCGTGCCCGAAGACATGAAAGTCCAAGGAAGGCCCAGAAAAGACAGGCTAGGCCAAAATCCATTGAGGTCCAAAGGTAAGAGAAAAGCCCACACAGATTGGTGGTGAGGATGTGCAGACTGAGGGCAAAATGCTCCGTCGGCCTATCATGGGAAATCACCCCAAGATGGGGCCAAGCATCAGCACCAGGACAAAGCACGAAGGCCACTAGGATATAGAGCCGCAACCATCCAGCAACCGGCCTTGAGAACTGATGAGAGTGCAAGGTCGCAACTTGGGCATCAGAAAGGAAGTCCAAAATGGAGCCATCTGATGGCGTAGGTAGTTCTCGATCACGAGAGGGAGCATCAGCTGTGTTCAGCCTGGTTGGTGCAAAGCCAAAGCCAGGATGAAGGTTTGCTGCTACCGTAACTGCACAAGCCTTTCTCAACGACCTCTGAAGCGAGATGGCTGAAGACCTGCCCTTAGCATGCGCCCCCTTAGCCACTCTGCTGTCCAGAAGCGCCACAAACCTCTTGCCTCCTCCTCTTTGCGCCAACCGATGCAGGAGCCCCAAATAGGCATGGCTCTCCAAAACATTGATATGACTTGGGGTCTTCCAGCTCCAAGCGAAAATTGTGCTCCACTTCCCAGCTTGTAGGAGATCATTGATCACCACTGATTCAAGACCTTTCTTGCTCGCCTCGTCCTGGAGAGAGGCGGCATCGAGAGCAGCAAGGATCTGACAAGCTAAGTGCTTTACGACTCCTGGAGCATATATGGCGCTTTGCTTAGTGTAGGCACCCTCAACTCTCACATGGGGATGTCCACCAGAGCACTTTACTTGGAAAGATGCAGTGTCAAAGCCATGAACAAGGAAACGGAACTCCTTTCGGTGGATGCTCCCAAACATGCAGCTTGCAACAACTGCTTCTTCCAGGCCCAATGAGAGAAGCCATCTCCAAGCACTGAGCCACGCCATCTTGCTCAACCTCGGCTGCTACAAAAAGGCTGGAGTGCCAACCCGAAAGCACATCAACATAATGGTCAAGCACCGTAGAGCAAGCGTCGTGCCAATCAATGTGTGCCTCTCCTTCCGGTCGAAGCCCAAAGGGTTCTCGTAGGATCGTGAGGCTGGATGTTGAGCTGGAGAGAACGTAGTGCAGGGTGGTTCACATCCGACTGCTTTAAACCGCTTCTCCTGGATCATCTGTAGGATCCAATCTAGCAACTTCACACTTGTGAGGTCATAGTGCTTGCTAGCTGTGAGGTCAATGGGCGAGCACACTCGTAGTCCTTGATGCGCCAGCTCTTCAGACAGAACACCTGATCCTCCGCAACTCTCTACGAAGTCGAAGGCAAAGTCCAAGACCCGAGGAGGGGAGGCAAGCAACTCCTCATGATCTACAACTTCTTCTTCCTCATAATGGATGCCCAGCTGTCGTAATGTAGCCGCTGGTCCTTTGTCCAAAGTCGTATAGGCTCCCTTCCGGTCTCCTCCCAACCAGAGTAGCTCGGAGAGGGCGACAGGGACCTTGCATGCTGTGACTGCTCCCTCTCCATTTGAGGCGTCCGCGGCGTAGACCTTTTCATCATAGCCAACAGAGATATCCGTGACCGCAAGGAAACCTCCAATGCTTGCAAGAACAAGTTCCTCTGCAACTGAGCGGTGAAGAGTGACAACATCATTTGCCTCCCTTTTGGTAGGTGCGCCCAATCTGAAGAGTCCATCAAGTGTGCAGGTCAAAAATCTTCTGAACATCAGGAGCGAGATCCACTGACCTGCAAGGCGGGACGCTAAGCGACAGGCAAGGCGGCAACCTTCAATGAAAGGTAGGAGGTCGAGACTGTTTTTGCAGCATGGGCGGCAACCCCAACAAGTCCGGTGGATATCGCCTGAGGTCCAGATAGAATCTCTGCACCTACAGCTTGGAAAGATGCCTCGCCCCTCTGCCTTCTTATAGATGGCCTCTGCAACCTCGAGCTTCTTTTCGGCCAGCGACGCTCCTCTTTTGCAACTGACTCTCTCCTTAGAGATGATCACATAGTCGTCGATGACCAAGGTCTCCCAACAGGGTCCCCTAGGGAAAGGTCGGTGCCTGAGAACTTGATTCTTGTCCGTCAGGAGCCCCCCCTGAGCGGAGGAGATTCGAGTGGCTTGCAAGGGCATACTCGACACCGAGATGATCTCCTTGGAAGAGGCTCTTGAATCCTGCGTAGACGGTGTCCGGACAGGCACCGACCAACAAGGCAGGCTTACGCTGAAGCCCCAGTCGATCACCATGGGAAACACGACCGTATTTCTCGTTGATGACTTGCTCAAGCTCCTTCAACTCAGCTGAACCAAAAAAGTTCTGGGTAGCAAAGGCGAAGGGCAACTGATTTGTCCATGCCCTGGCTCGAGAGACTTCTGCTTGATGATAAAAATCTCTTCTATCGGTCACACAGCCAACCAACTTGAAGCCCCTTGGGCAATGCAGAGAAGTGAGGTTCACCCCCGCTGGTAGAAATGCAGAGGGCCCTTTTGGGTGCATCTCGGCACCGTTGCACCACCGGCGGTCTCCAATGGCGGTCAACGTCTTGATTCTTGAAGGCATTGAATACCCTGGCTTGGAAATCACAGGGCGTATCAAAGAGGGCAAGCAGGCCTTTTGATACTCCAGAGTTTTGCCAGCTTGAGGTTCTCATCGAAAGACTCCCTAGCAAAGTCGGGACCTTCCCAAAAAGGGTCATCTCCATGGCGGAGGATACTTGGCTCGACATAGGGCAGCCAGAGAATGTGGTCAATGTATTCTTCCATTGGCCAGTTGCCTTTTCCAGTCAGCTTCAGGCGGCTGGCATCCAAGCTGCGGTAAGGATTGACCGCAGAGAACTCCGTCTTGGTCTTAAAGGCTTGCTCTTTTTGAATCCTTCCTCTCTTCGATATGCCTTCGTGGAACTCCCCGCCATAGCCACTGAGGTCAAAGAGCGGGTTATCGTGAACAAAATCGGAAAGCTCAACCAAACGAGCAATGAATTCTGGTCCTGAACGTCCAGGAGGCAAAGGGTGTTCCCCCGGGACATCACTCACGGTGATGATAGCATCCAAATGTCGATGTATTTGCATCTGTGCTGGACTAGGACGCCTCCCAAGACTGTAGTGATCGAAAGCTGCTCCATCATGATACAGGAAGTTGAGGAAGACGATGAAAACATGCAGCAACCGTTTCCTGCAAAGTCTCCACCACCTATTCACTGACAGTCGAGGGGCGAGCCGCTGCGAGAAGACTCCAAAATTTCTCAAAGGCAGCGGAAACACCGTGGTGCAAGGAGCTCCTCCATTGAAAGGGATGCGAAAGGATTTTTCCAAAGCTGCTGAAAACCTTGTTCGGCTCTTCAAGATCAACCTTGGGAGGACAGCAACAAGCCGTCGGAATGAAATGGTGGAGTCAAGAGACTCCTCCTTGAAGCACATGTTCTCTTGATCCCGGTCCAGCTCATATCCAGAGTTGACACTCTGATCACGGGCCTCTTGATGGGAAGTGCTCCCAGTGAGCTTGTCCCTGAGGTCGCCAGTCCCGCAGGAAACGGTCCCGTCGCCGGGCCGTTCTGACATAGGAGAGCGCAGTGCCGGCAACCCCAAAGACCCGCTCAATCCTGGTCTTCCTCTTGAGGCTTCTTTGACTTTCCTTTTCCTTTGGCTTGCAGGTGGAGGCATAGGCTGTTCCTTTGTAGCCTCTGATCTTCTGGTCTGAATCGTGTCCAACTCCTTCAGATATTGAAGCGCCACCGTGACCCACTTTTGATCCGCCGTTGCTGCAAAGGCCCTTTGGCGTGCAATTGACGAGAAGGCCCTGTTGCTGAACATTCCCTGGGGTGGATGTCGATGGAGCAGCCTCAGAGGTAGTGAGATCACGAACGAAATCAGCGCAGCTCTCCGGCGGGGCCACGGACGGTGATCTGAAGGCCTCTGAAGGCGATGGCCAGGTCAATGGTCTCGTTTCCGGAACCCAGAGATGGCTGCCCTTCCATGCACATATGCCCTCAATCGGGCCACCTGAGCCTCCGAGTGCACCACCTGAGAAGGAGATGATGCCTGCCAGAGAGGGAAGCAGAACCAGGCAGCGAGGATCGAGGAGAGGAGAAGGCCGGAAGAAAGGCCCAGCAGGAAGAGAGCAACCAACAGCGGGAGGCTCGGTGCCCCGCAATGGCTAGGACGGCCGAGTCCCCACCAGTTGGATGCGGCGCCGGACACAACCAACTGCAGCCCCTTAACCACAGTATCCATGCGCTTGAGAACGTGAAGGACAATCGACATTAAAACGGCAAAATGCCATTGGAAAGTGCCTGGTGAGGTTGGGAGCCTTGCACTTGCCCTCCCCATTTTATAGACAAGCAAGCATAAGCAAGCTTTGTAATTACCTAGGAACTCACCTGCTGGGCCGTTCTGGCAAGGTTGGCTGGCTAGATGGAGACTTTTAGGCAATAGATGACACAAGCATTTAGACATTTAATCACATTTAGATGCATTTAGAAAACAATGGGGCTACTCTGGGCCTTTTTGACATGCAGGCAATACCAGGCAATCCTAGCATACCTCACTCAATGGAAGTATATAAGATGCCCTTGGTGGGTGACAGCTGTATCAGGGATCCTGGCACCTACCCCCCCATTTTATAGACTAGCAGCCTTTCTACCCTCCCACGATTCACAAGCGGGCTTGCTTTTGGGCTGCCGGTTGGCATATGGATGATGCCATCCCACAGGCTTGCTGGTGATTCTTGAGCGCTTGCCTTTTAAAATCTTGTAGACACACAGGAAAACCATTAAATCAAACAACGATGGTAGTATATAAAATGCCATTGGAGGGTGCCTGGTGAGATTGGGCCAGCCTGCTGCCCAAGTGCAGCAGCGCGCAAACCATCCTCCTACCTTGCCCCCTTGTTTTGTTATTTATTCACCCTTGTTCTGGCAGCTTTGAGGAAGCCGTGACTTGGTGCTGCATGGACAGCTTACAGGCAGGTGAAAGCTGCCTCTTTTGCAAAAACCCACCCACCCTCTGCTGTGTTTGCCCAAAAAAATCTGTGACAACAGTTTTTCACCAATTGTGATGTGATTCGAGTCTTTGGGACTAAGTTTGGGTGTGGGGGGTTGTTTGTGGAATGGTGTGGATTTTTTTCCAAAGGTGTCATCCTTGCACGAAAACCTACTAAAAAAGGGTCCCCTAATTGTTAAAAAATACGGTGACCCTTTTTGGGGGGGGCACTACATGCATTCATCACAAGCCTACCCCTAGCAGTGTTGATAGCTGACTTTCTACCCTCCCACAATTCACAAGCGCAACACAGTTGCCTGTAAAATGCCCTGACCAGGTGCCAGTATCTAAATTAAGAAAAATCCACTCCTGCTATAAAATGCCCCCTGGACCCAAACAGCCTCAAAATGGACCTCGCACCTCCTAAACCCTCAAAAAAACACCAAGATTCCAAGTGTGCACCGCATGGGTCCCCTATAAAATGAGGGTCAAAATTGGAACAATATAGCACAAAAAGCAATTGGGTCCTCAAAATTGGCGAACACCGGTGGGGGATGTGTTTTCCAATCCACATTGCCAGGCCGTGCAGGCCCTGTGCTCGTCCTGTGCTCGGCAGGGTCGCCTTCCGCTGGAGCACGTCCAACTCTTGCAGCCGCCGTGCTTTGACCCGTTTGACCTCTCGGGCGCTCTCGGGCACTCATCCACGGCCCCAAGGTTCTTTGGGCCAAGAACCCATGTGATCGCGCCCATGTGATCTGTTGAACAAAAATATAGACTCGAAATGGTGACACCAGGTAAAACCTTCTCCATTTAGAGGGACTCTTCACGGTGGAGAGGTCGGAGGCACTGGGGAAACCTTCCTTGCAGGAGACCCTCAATTCCACATATCCAATTCAAACTGGGCCAAGAATCCTCAATTCCACACACTGCCGCATGGCCGCCGCAGAAACTGGGCTAAGAATCCTCACACATGGGATCTGCACCTTGAACTGAGATTGTTCTCTTTGTGGGACCCGTTGGGAAGCGCTTCTGCAAATGACTACCATGGTGGTACGCTCCGCACATCCTCTGGCAACGTCTTTCTCTCGGTTGAGGTGGCCTGCTGGCCGGAAATTGTCCAATAAATTGCAAAGGATCAACCAGTGATTGCCCTCCAAACAGGCAGTGAGGTCCCAGCTTGAGAGTTCTCTGATTGTCCATCTGCAGTGCCTCCTTGCTCTCGTCTGTAGAATCTGCATCTTCTTGCACCTGACCACTGTCCCACGCACCAGGTAGGAACCAGAATGCAAGAAGATGGTGTGGCTCAGGCACACAGGGGGGTTGCTTGCGACAAGCTGGATTCAGCAACCCACGCACTCTCTCTGCGGAGAGGGAAAGCACAAGTATGGTGTTCCAAACATGAGTTGCCGAAGGGAACCAGAAGTCCAGAAGTTCAACAACTCAGGAGTTTGGGATGGGGCACATGCACCGCTCTCAAACCCCAAAACCAAACGATCCATCCACGAAGCAATGGACCTTCCTCTTCACCACATTCAGCACCACTGTGTAGACATCTTGTGGCTTCTCCGCCGGCACCAGGTTCACCGCCTACGCCAGTTGGAAGGGCCTTTGAGACCGCATCGGAGGAGGTCGCCTCCCTGAAAAGTATTCTCAACTTCCCGTGTAGGTGTGGGTCTTTGTCAACAATTAGCCCATTTCTTTCATGTGGGGGGGGGCAACCAAGGTCTCCACCTTTGGACCAGCTCCTGAGGTGTGCTGCTCAGCCGAAATGTATGTGAACCCAAAAAGGAATCTTGTCAGCACGGTGAGCGTGCTTGAGCCATTCTCACATCTGTGACCCACTGCTGCCCTTTGTTACTAGTAGCTTCCTTGCTCCGGTCGTAGCGATGGCCTCCACCCGGTCGTCGCTTCTTGTTACTGCAAGGTGCAAACGTCGCAGCAGTTGAGAGCTTGTTATTGATCGTCCACCTGCCTCGCCCCCCTTGACATCTCGACCCAGCGCCGCGTAGTGCCTCAGAAAACGCCGCTCTCCCGGTGATTGGGTGACGACCGCAGACGAGCCCAAGGGGCAGCTGGTGGGTTGGTCGCTTTCGGAAGGGAAGGTGCTGATGGAAATGATACACATGAGTGTTGTTGTCGTGGTCGCCTCAGCAAGTGGAGATAGGGATTCACCAAGACAGAAATTTCCTTGCAGGGACAAACATGAACATCCCAGGAAAAGTGCCTCAGGCAGCTCAAGCAAAATGAGGGGAAGAACACCAACAGCTGCCCTGAAAAGAATGAATAGGCTTTGGCCATACAGCGTGTGCCTGTCCTTTGCCTGTTCTTTCTTGACAGCCTTTTGTACATGGAAGGCATGCAACCCCAGGTGTGAAGAGTTTCCTCACTCCATGTCAACGAGTAGGTGGCTAGCCCCCACGATTGCCTCAGTGGTCTTTTCGGACGGTCGGAATCGTCGGGATTGGAGAAGGATGGTCTCAACGCCATCACCGTGCATCTCAACATGTACATGCTGTATTTCGCTACTAGGAACAAGTGCATCGCTTCTAGTAACAAGTGCCTTACTAGTAGTAACAAGTAGCTACTAGGAACAAGTGCATCGCTTCTAGTAACACGTGCCTTACTAGTAGTAACAAGGTTCGCTACTAGTAGCTACTTGTTACTACTAGCGTGGCACTTGTTCCTAGTAGCGATGCACTTGTTCCTAGTAGCGAACCTTGTTACTGATAAATGACAACAAAATCAGAAATGACAACTCTCAGTGCCCCGCTGCAGTCCATTGCAGGATCCATCCATGTGAACTGGAAGATGACTGATGTATTCCTGCCGCAAAACGTTTGACCCTAGCATATCATCCGCTTCCCCGCGACGGGTGAACCATCAAATCACTGAACCTGACATCCGACAAGACATAACTCCTTCCTCCCCACAACCAAATTTGGAATGCCATGGATTTTGTAGAGGTGCTAGTGCACTACAAGATCACATGTTCAGTCTTCAGGGTATGGCAGCCTTAGAGGCATGGCCGAGCTCTGATATATATATATATATATTAACTGCAATCAAATGCCTATGCTATTTTTTGCGGAGGGCACGGGCCGGGGTAGAAAGGAAAACTAAACCAAAACCGGCGGTCCAGGTCAAACATGTCTTGTATCCCGCTCACTCACATGATTTGGGCAAAGCCTCTTGGCGAATGCTTAGGTTGTGCCGCCATAGTAAGCAAGCTGCCGTGAAAAGCAGCTTAAACAGCTAGAACACTACTACACTAAGCTCCCTAAAAGACACACACCGCAATAAGACTCAGGGTGGTTGAGCACCACTTCGTTGACATACCGGACACCGCCAGCAAAGCCCGTCAAACACCCGCTCACCCGTGGGCTGGGCGGCTCCTGCGGGCGAGGACTGGCCCAGATCTCCTCCAACTCAAAGCATCGGGCTAAAGCCTGCCATGGCCTCGGTGCGGGTGCCGAGCAAGGAAGGTCTTTTCTCTTTTGATCAGCCAGCCAGAAAGTCAGTCAGTCAGTCCGGTCAGGTCAGGTCAAATCAGTCAGTCAGCACACTGGTTGGTCAAGGCACCCATCATCAGCCTTGGACCACCACTCCACGTTCTCAGCCTTCAGAGGGTCCTTGACCACCTCCACGGAGCTGGCGGACACATCCCAACAGCTTCAGCACCAGGTGACATGATGCGACATAGAAGGTGACAGGAAAGCAACTTGAGGAGTCATTTATATAGAATTTAACCTTCCATGGCTTGTAGCCCCTCTTTGAATAGCACCACCCTTCTCTTAAATGGTTCAGCACCTTTTCATCAAGAAGGTCAACGGTCAACATGTTGGACCCACCACTGGTGCTGTTCGTGGATACTGGACCAACCCTTGGCTGATCAGACGTCCCCATGCCATTGGCCATTCCTTTCAACCCCAGACCAACCTCCCCAAGATGGTCAGGAAAACGGTTCTCCACGATGGGTGGTGTGCCAGTTTCTGCACAAGTGTTCGGGAGGGTAGTAACATGAAAAGGATTCGTTGAATCCGGGCATTCCCTTATGTCTTTTGATGTCTTTTGGCCATGGTGTTTGCAGACACCGCTTCCACGCTTCCACCACTTGATGATTCTGTTGGGCCAATGTGTCCAACGGCGGACCCGGGAGGATTGACCATTGAGCTTTAAGCTCTCTCCCTCAAGAGAAGCATCCAAATCTTTTGTGCGGTTACCCACATCCACAGCCAAATTTATCCACATGATGGGATGGCAAAATCTCCAGCCAAATGCTAGAATGACCAATAGGTGTCTATCTTCACCAGGCCTGTCAGCTGAAAATCATGGGAAAGTTAAGTCCCTCTGCCGCTTGTTTCCACGCCTTGACAATGGTCTCCCTTTGAGCATCCACCCAGGCAGCGCGATCCTCCAGAGAGACCTCACCACAGGCGCGAAAAGAAGAGCACTGAAACAGAGTCTTGGAACTTGCAATATATGGATGTGCAATATAATCTCCAAACCCTGGGCGAAGGTTCAAGATTTGTCGGCACTGCATGAAGTGACCGTCTCCCCCAAAAAAAGTGTTCTCCCCATCAGGTTTGAAGAGGATGGAGAAAAAAGTGAGTTACTTTGTGGCATCGCTGGTCGTAAACCTGAGGATCGAATCGACCACGAACGAACTGTTTGCTTCCCGCTCGATCGTGGTGACTCCTCCCCGCTTGTCATCTTCGCGAAACTCGCCTTATTCTTGCCGAAGAGATTTGCGAGGTTCACCTTCAACCTGAGGCAGCGCTGCTTTTGCGGGCCTAGTGGCTTCCCCGTTCTTTTCGGACCCCTACAAAAAGAGCACAGGCCAAGAGGAGCATGTGATCAGTTCCTGGGAAAGACTAGAAGAACTGAAAATGATGGGTGTCCTTCTTTGATCTTCTCTGCGCCTGGATTCAATTCACAACCCTTCGACCTGTAACTCTTCAAAACCACCGGCGAGGCCGGTGAGGCGGCCCACCAAGGCCCACGGCTCAGTCTGCGACCAGAAAAGCCCCTCGGGGCCCAATGCTTTGCCTTCGGCAAACTGAAGCAAGCCGCGGCTAACCTCGGTTGACGGGAAGAGGAGGTGAATTCTGCAGAAGTCTTCACTGAGAACGGATCTTTTGGCATCTGAAAGTCTGCTGAAGTCTTCAGCTTCATACCCGCTCATACTGTCTGCATGAGAACCGGTTTTCTCAGGGTTCAAGCACGCAGTCGCTCCTCAGACCCTTTAAGCATGCTTTTTTTGCGCGACCTGACCAAGCTCAAACCAGATGGGATCCCAAGAGCGGGGATGATGACATGGCGCTTCAAACGGCTACGACTCTGCATGAAAGCTTCCACGCAAAAATGTTGATGCAAAGTACTTCTGCACTCAGCTGCCGAAAGCTGGGACTCACAAATCTGAGCCACCCCCAAAATGTTCCCCGAAGTCCCCTGGAGAAAAAGCCATCAAAGTGTGGAGGTCGATCACACACAAGGTTTCAAGCAAGGGTTTTGCGGCTTTGCATACAATTGCCGATAGCCATCAGCTTTTGTGCTGAGAGCTCTGAGGGAAGGTATACTCCCAAATCCTCTTGCCCTTCACACGTTCGGACAATCGCCATGCCTCTCCGCTCGAGCACCAGAAGGGCGGGGAGCAATCTTTCCTCTCAAGCTGTCTGCTTAGGCCGAGTATCACAAACCCTCCAAACCTGCGAGAGTTCAATCCCAGGCATCACGACCCTCGATGGGTCTTTGGGAGATCAAGATCTGAAGACTTTGCCACCGTGCACACGTGCGCCACAAGCAAGTAGCCCTGCTGCCTTCCTCGTTGCCCAGTGCTGCGATCATGTCTTCCCTTCAAATGTCTCATGGTAGAACTGCATCACCTTTCCTGTTCCTGGAACAGACGGTCAGAAAGCCAGGTGCAAACCAAGAAGTATAGCCAGCGCAAGCAAAGCAAAGTGATCTGGAACTATGGTGACCCGGAGGAGAAGGTGGTGCCCCCACACTCCCGCACAAAATGATGCGAATGGTTTTGAAACCTCTAACATAATGAATTGACTGGAACTGGCAGATCAAAGCCAAGCGGCATCATCGCCAATGTGGTTCAAATGAGGCCTCAAACAGCAACGAAACAGCCAACAAACACACACACCAGAGAGAGAGAGAGAGAGGAAAAAGAAGAGCTGAGTACGTACGGTTTGAATGCTCATATTATATATATATATATATATATCTGTTGGGTCTATCCTATTACCTGTAACAGTGGATGATGATGATGATGATGATGATGATGATGATGATGATGATGATGGTTAGTAGAGGCCTTGTCCAAAAGTAGTGATAATTGTTTACTGACTGTTACAAATGATAATATATATATATATACCCGCAAAATCGCCAACCACTCGACTGCTAAGTCGCTGACATGGATTTGGGAAAAGGAAGCTTGTGCCAAATGCCGCGCCGTTTCATTGGTAAATTAAGCTGCTGGCGGAATCGGATAGGACCGCCCTCTGAAGTCCACATTGTGTGGGAAATAGACCTGCTGGGAAGCATCGAGGGCGGTCGTTCTCCATGTGAAGCCACACGATCCACCTGGAATGGTTTGGGTTACGGCGTTCGTGGGTCACCGGGGGTTGCCACTCCGGAACATGTCCGGCTTTGTCCGGCTTCAGGCCGACCGGTGTGAGTGAAAGACCCAACAAACGATGCCTTCCACAAGACGAACATGTCCCACCCCGGAACCGCCACACCCATCGAGGCATCACAAACTGTGGTTGGACTATTGATCGCGCACCAAGAAGATGCGGAACAGGGCACAAAAAGGTGTTGTTTTGGGGATGCCCCGTTTGACATATTGAGGTATCCACGGTATCCACCATGTCCTGAAATGATCCCCTTCCTGTGCGCAAACCCTGCCTTCTCTGCATGCAGAAACTCCTCAGCCACTTGAAGCTTCAGCTCAAAGGTCGGCCGCTCCTTCGAGCTGGGGAGAAAAGTCCGGCAGCCGAGTGAAAAGAAATCATGACAAATCCAAACCAAAACTGGAAGTCCTCAACAACTTCTCATACACATCTCAGGTGGTGCAACATGTCTCCTTTCAACGGTAGTCTTTGGATTGGCCATTCAAGGGCTTCCATTCAACGTGAATTCTATGAGAAACCATGGTCTCCACCTCTGATCTACGAAGGGACCGCGTTACGTCCTTTCGGCCGTTCCTTGCCAGTTCGACCCGGACAAGACCTGGGATGAGACAGTGGGGACCCGCCGATGTTGAGTTCCTTCTCGCGCCATATTTGGAGTATCTATATAGCTGGATCGACTTGACGTGCTGACTTGACTTCAGCAACCACCCACTTCAACAACCCGAGTTCAAGCTCAAGGGGGCCTGCAGGGCTCATCCAGGGGGTCTTGAGGAGGAATAGCCTCTGGCAAAGCATGCATTACGTGCAAATGATGCTAGGGGTTGAAAGCTTTCATATCTTGCACGGACGCTGCCCTAGACTCACCAATCTTTGCACGTCCCCAAACGGCAGAAAGTCACCATTCCCTGAATTCCCTGTGGCTCATCTCCGAAGCCCAGTCGGCTGAGTCAGTCAACTTCTCCCATGGCCTTAAAAGGGAGTTGGGGTCACTGGTGTCTTTAACCCAGGCGCCCCTCCGCCGCCATAAAAGCCGCCCGCTCCGACTGCAGTTCTCGGCAGAGTCTTTGTGCGTTGAAGTGCCTCAGACGCTCCAGGGCTCGATGCAGACGGTCGTTTCCGGTTTTGTCGAGCATAAACGAAGTGGCTGTTCACCCATTAAGAAGTGGAAGGGTAGGTTCTTCTGTGCAAGAAAAAGAAGCAAATACGCTTCTTCCTGATCATGTCGGGTTGAGCTTGAAGTGGTTTGATCTTCGGACCTTCCTTCCTGGAAAAGAAACCAGTTCCCTGCGTCTCCGGCCAGGAGGGATCCCCACCCTGTCTTCTAGATACTTGATCAAAGTCAACCAAAACCTCAGCTTTGCATAGTGGTTTGAAACTACACCAAGCTCAGTCTCACATTTTGAGGCTGACGTTCCTTATTATTAGGATTTATGAACATTTACCAAGTGATCGCCGGGCCATGAATCTTCAGACAAAATGCATTAGCCAATTAGCCCCAAGAATCATCATTGAAGCATGGCAAAATGAAGAGCGATTCTGGAACATGCCATAGCAAATCCGATATGGATCCTACCTACCTTCCTTCTCTCTATGTGCAAGGAGTTATAAAAAAAAAGATGCTAGAATGATAGAGTCCCTGTTTGATGTATGTGTAGTCAAAGGATGTCAAAGGTCAAACACATTCTTGAAGGCTTTCACTTCTAGGTATTTAGGTGCCCAGGTCTCCATGATGCTCGATCCCCCGACCTCCCCCAACCCGTCCATCCTCGGATGGACCCCCCGCCGGATGCGACGGTCCTTCCTTTCAGCGTCCGTGAGCTCCTCGTCCTCCGCTGGCAGCTTCGGGACCTGCTGGTCAGGCGCAGCAGGTCGACCACCCTGACCCACACCAGACCTGGACAAGCCGCAGAAAGAGTCAAAAGGCAACGAACCCTGTTCAAAACGCTCGGACAAACCCAGGCACGTTTCCTACGGCACATGGCCAACACTTGGGGGGGGGCCAAGGCATGCCATTCTCCACCCGCGTGAGTGCCGTCCCGGCGGACCTCCGGGTCCTTCTGCAATGGGACACCTGCAATCCCCAAATCCTCCAACTGCACCTGTGGCAGTCAAGGCTGGGAGTGAAAAAAGCGAGCGGCAGATTCAATTCAAATATCATCAAATATCTAAAAGGACAAGTGGCTTTGGGAAGTGTGGGACACGCTCCAGTTTCAAGATGTCTGTGACTGAGAACTGTTGATTATATACATAGACGTATCAAACATTTCAATACATTCCAACATGTCTTTTTGTCCGCCCACGTGCGGAAACTCTCGTATAAGGACCACACGTTCGTGTGGCTAGCAGTGAGTGCCAACTGCACATCGCGCAGTCGAGAATCCAAAAGCAGCGCTGGGCTGCTTTGCACAGCAAATGCTGCATGACCGGATCATGTGTGGTGCAAGACCCTAGCGTCAGCAGTTCACTTGCCCTGCTTCATCATGAGAGAGCGTTTCTTCTGCGTCTTCTGCATCTGCGTCTCCTCATCGCCATTTGGCTTCCACAGGCCACGGTGCAAGACTTCGGCTGCTGCGTCATGTACCTTCTCCCAGCCGTGGAAACGGCCACGCTGGCTCAGCGTGCCCACTGCATTGGGGAAGGCGTGGTGGACATCGTGGAACAACATCTCATTCCAGCGGTGCTTGCCGCCCAAGACCAAGGCCATCACATTATGTAGGATTGGCCATGTTCGGCCTGCATGTGGTGGAAGACATGCCAGAATCTCAGTCTTGGAATGCTGATTTCATTTTGAATTTCCCCCCCAAAAAAAAACAAAAGGCCAAAATGTCGGGAGAAGTCTGGGCCTGGATCCTGTGCCAAGAACTCGTTCCAAGGCAGCGAATGGGTGAAGTTCGTGATGAACATCCAGGCAGCCGAGAAACCGATTCGAGCAAAGAAAGACACGGTGAACATGAACCTCAGGGGGTTCTCTCCGCAGGGCTCCCTCGCAAAGCTCCCCAGTTCAGCGCATTGGGCCCCTCCCGGGGTCATCCCTGACTAGAAGCTCAAGGCCGCTTCCTTGGGATCGTGTTGATACATGTTCACACCGTTTCTTCAGGTTGGGTGGGCGCCTCTGATCCGTAATTCGTCATACACAGTACACCTCAATGGGTTTTCAATCTAATGTTTGTTCCTCTTCTCGTTCGTCTAGTTTTCCTTCTTTTCCTCTTCTATGTGTCATCGCGCGAAAGCAATCGCATCGTGGGCATGTCCCGACCCAGCGCCTCCAGCCCTCGCTCAATGGTCGGCCCAAGGGATAGGTGCCCAGCAGCCAGACCAAAGCCCACAGGGTCACCACAAAGGCGTTATGATACAAACGCCGAGGCACCCACTTGTTCCAGAAATCCTGCGCCCGAGAGAGACAGGGCATATTTCTTGACGGTGGGGTGTGAGGATGTTTCATCCTCGGTCTGAAACAAGCACACGAACCCTCACAAGTCAGTTAACACCCGGAAGCCTTGTTGCACTTGCCACCGGCACCCTCATCGGGAAAGTGCATCCACCACTCCAGGGCAAAAAGGGAACCAGTGTCGTTCAGGCCAAAGAAATGAATAACAGGGATCCATGGAACAGTAAGGATGTACTTGTACCTCAGTGCCAAGTCGCTTGCGGACTGTCGGAAGATCAAGGACGCCAACACTTGTTCAACTCTACTTCTAAAAACCCAATGCAACCCCAGAGTTGCTAAGTGAAAGAATGGTGTCACTACACTGGATTCGTGCGTCTGGTTGCTGCGTGTGGATTGAAATGGGCCGGACTGAAACCCAAGAGTTGCGGTGATTAATGCTTAGCGTTGCTTGGTTCCATGCTCTTTACATGCGTGGAGCAAACGAGAATTTGTTTGCAAATGTAAGACTTGAGCTGGCAATCTCAAGGTTGCACGGAGAGTGTCCTATCGTCTATACGCAACTGGGCCACTTGGAGTACTGCAGCCTTCAGCTCTGTACTTAATAGGAAGGTGCGCATGCCTTCTGTAACTATTACATTCAGAGTGATAGGTACAATAGGTCCATCAACAATTTTTCCGCTATAGAGTCTTCATGTTTCAATTAAGTTATATTGTATGTGTTGTGTTTTAGCTAATCTTTGAATGAAACAGATCTGTATATATACCTGTTTATGTGTATGTATATAAATACATATATATATACAGTTACATATCAAAATTGTTCATGAGTTCATTACAGCGCTAAGCTTTTGAACTTTTCAACCCGTCTTTCGAAGATGAAGCTCGGGTGGCTCTCCTTCAACGAGTCATGGCTACTCTATCGAAAAAGTGGTGATTGGAAGCGAAGCTGCTTTGATGTCACCATGAAGGAAAATATGCATCAAAAAGCTTTCAGTAGGCCCAAGAAAACCCAACGACTAGGCATGAATCACCTATTTGGCAACGGCAACATTGAAAGTTCACCTACAAGTGTTGTGTCTTTGCCAGGCAATGCTGTAGTCAAACCTGGGAATCTTTTCAATGTGCCATGCACGCATACCAACATGGCAATACCTCGGCATAGCACATGTGCCCACATATGTGCAAGCACGACAACACCGCAGCAGGGAACCTGCTCCGAAGCCCGCGCGTGACAACGTGTCGGCACGTTGATCGGCATGTTGAACCATGCCCGCGTTCCGGCATGACAACATGTCAGCGTGACAACCTGACAACATGTCGGCGTGACAACACGCCAGCATATTAGCGTGAACCATGTCGCGTGTCTACACGTCCATGACAGCATTATATACACAACACACCAACGTAACATTACACCACATCAGCGCATCGGCAACAACTCAGCATGTCAGCAAGACACTGCATATCTGCAAAGTGCTCCGGAACTTGCTCCAGAACCGGAGCTTCTCTGCAACCTCCTCCGGAGCGCTGGAACCTGCTCCGGGGCTTGCTCCGGAACCTGCTCCACAACTTGCTCTGGAACCTACTCCGAAACCTGCTCCGGCACCTGCTCCGATCTGCTCCATAGTCTTTACTAAGGCTGAAGACCCCCAAGCTTCGCTGTTGGTCAATATATGTTAGTCAGAGTCAGAGCGTCAGAGTGGTACTCATTTCAGCATTTCTGCCGGATAGCACTCATTTGCATCTGGACTAATGCGGGTCTAAAGCCATCTGAGAAGCAACTCTGGAAAGAGTACTCGTTCAAACAACAAACCTTGGACAGTACTAAGATGTGTACCAGTTGGTGCTGAAGGGTCCTGCCCACTGCTGCAAGGCGTAGTGGAACTCCTGCCGCAACGAACAACGCTGGAAAGCGGCCGTCTGCGAACGACCTCTGTATCTGGCAGTTCTCCCGCAGCCTACTTAGGAACAAGAAGCTACTAGGGGCTCCTGGCATCGCTACTAGGAGCAAGGACGCTAGTAGGGGCTCCTGGCATCGCTATAAAATGCCCCTTACAGCCCTTTGTGTTCTGCTTTCTTTCCGAGAAATCTGCATCTTCGGTCTGTCAAGTCCTCATCCACCTAAGTGGACGCGCGCTGTCTGGAAGAGACGCGTTCGCGTTCTGAACAGCACAGAGTTACGGTTCAACCACTGTCTCAGTTCTTCTGATCAAACTCAGTCACTCAGTGTCCGTTTTTCAGTTTCTGAGAAAGCAAGTGTTACTTCTTGTCCGTGTCAGCTTGGTTCACTGAAGATTCGCCTTTGTTTGGCATTTTGTCCAACCATCTTCCTGACAAAATTCTTCCAGTTCACTCTGACCTGCAGCCATTCACCTGACATTACAATGGCCTCGCGGACTCACGGAGAGACAAATACGATGTGTCTGTTCACGGTGGGGGCCACCGCGCTGTTTTACCACCTCCGCCATCCACACGTAACCTCCGTCCTCTGGGTCCCAACCGAACTCTCCCTGGATCAAGAGGTCCACCGTGCTTGCATGGTGGCGGTTGTGCTCCAACACAAATTCTTCCCAAGGCAGGGAAAAGAAGTCTGCAAAAGGATGGGTCAAGTACTTCTGCCAATCATACACGGGAAATGTGGCCCCGTGCATGACCTTGGTGAGATTTTCTGGGCGCACACAGAGCCATGTTGTCTCACAATCGCAATAGAAATGCTTGTTTGGGTGAGAAAAACTTGTCCAAAATGTTCATTGAGGTGGTGTGGCTCAAAAATCAAGTACCTGCCAAAGCAAAAACCCACTGGCAAATGCAAGAGTAGACCTCCAAAGATCCGGGTCCGGAGTCGAACATCTTTTGAGCCACATCCTTTTCAGCAGGCCAAGGCTCATCGTGGTCGATATAGATCCTAGTTGGTGACTTCAACCATCGCCAAAAGTATTGGCTACTTGGGATAACCTGTCCCAAATATGGATGGAGAAATGGAAAGTGAAAACATGTTCCAAACCACGCCCCAGGATCTGCTGGATCGCAATGTAGGAAAAGGGAATCCCGAAGAGCAGCGTGCAGGTCCACCAGTAGTCCGGCAGCGTGGCCAGGGCCCCACAATAAGCGATCACCATGAGCACCTGTCCAATGAAGATGGCCGTCAAAACATTCCACATGTACATCATCTGCTCCTCAGGACGGTAAAGGAGCAGATCGGACCCCGCGGCAGCGATCGGATGTTTAAAGAAGAACACAAACGAGTGACTTGGAGGATCTGACCCGCTGTGTGGACCCAGAGAATCGTCGGAACCTCACGGCTTTATGCCGTCCACTTCCGCGTCTCGTGGATAGTAAGTGTGCAGTCTTCCATCATCACATGCAACCTGCCATGTGCTTTTATTTGAGAGAGACTGAAAAAACTCGATGCACTGGAGGGTCAAAATCAGATATATACACCGTTTTACTGGGGCCCAGGGTCTGTACACGGATTTTTTGGGGGAGGACTGACCCTTTCTCAGCCAGATCATTTGAGACACTGAGGTTCAATTCTAGCTCGAAAAAAAGAAAACGATAAAACACACAACAATGAAAATGGATACTTTTGAAAGGCTTGACATCCCAATGGTCAACAATAGGTTCTGATCCCAGGCCCGAAATCTGTCGGGGGACCGGTCTGAAAAGTCCGATCTTTTCACTCGCTGGTGTCTGGTGGTTTGCCGTTTGAAAAACTCGCACTGTTCGGTCTATACATGTTGGCAGGTATTCTGTAGACTTGACAGCTTCTTTGGACCTGCACCTTCCAGGAGTCTACCAGGGGTACAACGCCCAGTGTTTACCGTGAAGCAGCTTCTTTGTTGAGCTGCAGCAGATTTAGCAGAGTTCATAGTCTGCATTGAAGGATGGTTTGTCCAAATGTCAGTGCACCTTCAAGGTTCACAGCCATTGAACAATTTCTACAGTAATTATTTTGGAAAGCTCTCAAGACCTAGCAGAAGCAGATCAATTTTATAGCATATCCCAGAAGTGGTTTTATATCTCAGCACCAGTGAAAATATCCAATTCTTTTCTAGGATGCACATGTTTGATACGATTCTACTTGATGGACAAGATGGCCAACAAGCTTGAAGACATAGCAGTACCATGCACACGTAGGCACCTGTACAACATCAAGATCCCTCACCTATCTTGATTTTCCATATTTTCTGGCATCCTGCAGTAGAAAAATGTATGAAACATATGTTTTCTACTCAATCTCGGTATTGCTGTTACATTCTTCTCTATCTACATCTTTCTACCATGGAGCTCGGAAAATCTCTGTCGGCGAATCTGGCAACATGCTCGACAAAGTCTCTGCTCTCTCTCTCTCTCTCTCTATCTCTTCTTTTCTATCTCTTCATTTCTTCTACATTGACGAGGACCAGGACAATGGTTGGATAAAATCCTATGAGATTCAAAACCTGCCGATTGGATAATTTCCAGGCACTAACCCCCAAACTATGGCCAAATAAAAAAACATCTACATCCTACATGGGTGTATTGTTTTAATGGACGGACCCCTTGTTGTGTGGCTCAGGGGCTGGCACCTGGACAAAGTCTTGGGCTGGCACCCCCATGGATTTGCTGCTTCTGCATTCCAGGGCTCAGGAGTGATCTTGGTGAACAAAAAGGCCAAGTTCTGTGGCATCGGGTCCGGCTTGTTGGCGGTCGGGAACAAACGCTTGGTCTTCAAGCTCCTGTTCTCATTGTCCTTTTCCACCTTCAGCATCTTGTCCTGGCTATTGAAAACTTTTGAAAACTGTTAATGGGTAACACGATGCCAATGCCGTGGAAGCCCTTCGCCATCCAACACCTAAGCTTCGGCCCAGCGAACAGCGACGGCCTTGAGCAATTTCAAAGCCTGCCGTTCCCAAGTCTGTCCTGGCTCTGGGCTACCCCTGCCGCATTGGGATCAGCCTCACCTGGCAGCAAGTTCTTCATGGCCGCAATCTCGTGGTCATGGGCGTACCTACAGCATTTCTCCGATGATGATGATGATGATGATGATGATGATGATGATAGCAACAGCATTCTGCAGACAAACAGAGGATGTGGGTCAAAATCTGGTGCCCCTGGTGAGCATCTCAAAAGCAAATATCTTGCATGAGTTCTTTGTTGGGTGCTTGCGGGTTCAACCCACATAGCGAAGCCTCCAAGGTAACCCACTGCAGTGGTGTTAAAGTTGGCTGCCTGTGCAAAACTGATGAGATCATGCTCATAGATGAACAGCAAGAAGGTCCCTACCAATGCAAGCCTAAGCCTGAACGCATTTGGCCTGCGCAAGCAAATACCCTTTGTATATGTGTATGTGGTACACCCCCACAAAAAGAAATATGCCATATAACATGGCATCTTCTATGTAGCTCCACTTGGCTCAAACATACCATCTTGAAGAAAAAATGCAGCGTACATACAGTGTCACTGCATTTCCGCAACTCCGTGTCCAATGTCGAGGAGGTACGTGGCATTCCACTCATGTGATCCGTCTCGACCCCAGATCGATAGATAGAAACGATTCGGTTTCACATACAGCACTTTTTATGCTAGTCACTAGTCACTATGTCTCTGGACTGTGGGCTTGCTCTTGACTCTGTGTCGCACATCAAAACGAGTCGTGACCAAAAAAAGACCTGGGGGAATCGAATATATAGTCCTACTGTTTTCAGAGGGGCTTCCAATCTCTGCAGGCTCGGAGGCCTTTTCTCTCTATGAAGAGGTTCTCGGGGTGACACGCTGTCAGTGACGGGAGTCGAGGTGCTTCTTCTTCAGCTCCTCCAAGTACTCATCAGCTCCATAGAAAATGGAAGCCTTCGAGTGCCCGCCCTTCTTGCTCTGGTTCCCCAGGAGGGGTGCATTTGTCGCCATGCTGGGCGACGTTGGCACTGAAAATTGTGACAAAACGTACCAAAGCACAACTTGAACCAAAGGACAGCATGGCTAGGCTTACAATCTGCCCTCTTCTGCACTTTGGACTCAACCCTCAGACCATTGGATCGTGGTGAATGGACAGCCCTTACTACCAATTGGTACCCTAGAACGGATCTCTTCTTCTTCTGTGTCTCCGATCAGAAACGAACTCTACTCTCGAGTCAGCTCGACCTGGGCACCTGTCTCATCAGGCGCAAGATTCGACCATTGACCTTCCAGGGCACTTGACCCAGGAAGTCCTGCGGTCGAACGAAGTGTTTTGGCTGACCCGGTGGATTTTAGAAAACGGAGCAAGCACCACTGACGCAACCCCAGTTCCACGTAGTTTGAAGCTGTGAAAAGGTGTTTTAAAAATGCTGGTTGAATACCATTCTAGAAGGCCGATGATATCCTGCTTTGGGCCCTGTGAGCAACCATAGTCCAAAACAGGAAAAATGTTGTTTGCAGCTCTCCTTTTTGAGTCTTGGGCCTTCCACAAAAAGTGTTTGTCTTTATAAAATCCTATCCGGATGAGATGTGTTGCTTGTAGGCCCGTCTGGTAAGGAGTATAGGCCTCACACCACACGCACCCATCTGGCCCAATATCTGCCCCCCTCCGCGTTGCTTCGACAAGCTAGTGACCTTCCTGGAGTCCCGAAGCGCCCCCAAGTGACCTGCTTTATCCTGCTTTGGGGTCAATACGCTCATGAATTACAACATGATGAAAAGATATGAAAGGTTCCTTCGAAAAGCTAGACCTGGCTTCTTTCGCCACCGACATCCTGTACTTTTCGCACTCACACCCATCCGCAATCCGGCCCGGTCCATGACCCTGGCCACGCTGGTGGGGTTGTAGGACGGCAGGTTGGTCAACTGCTGTGCATTGGTCCGGACAAACTCCACCTTGTGAATCAAGTACGGACCTGGCACAGTTCACGGTCCTTCAAAAAGCTTCCCTGCCAGAGCTAATCTGCGAAGGGTTCTTGCATGCCTTCAAAAACACCTGGGTGGCCCAAAGGCCTCTTGCCCCGAAAAGTCCATGAGCCATGACACCGTCGAACCCCCAATTTCTCAGCCTGGCTGCTGGCAGGGCTGGCCGGCACAACCCTTTAGCAGCATTCCAATTCCAGCAAAAAAGAAAAAAGAAAACTGACTTTCCGCTCTCCCCAAATGGATTACGCGTGTTTATGCAAAAATTGCAAAACTATATAGACTAAAAAAGGATTAGGCCATCAGTTTATGCAGAAGAACCAGACGATGTCATTCTGGGATGTTCCTGGATTGACATCACATCCGCCAATTCTCCAGCCCTCGCCCTCCTCCACTGCCCTCCCAATCCCTTTCTGGCGTGGGCCTTGGGGGCGGAAGCCACCAGGCCGCCAAGGAGCGGGTGGCAAGATCATCGGTTTGTGCTTGGGATGGATGAAGCGCCACAGGCCCTCAGATGTTTTGGGAGACAAGAGCCGAGACGCGCCCATATGCCTCCCAAACGGTGCCAGGTAGGGAGGAAAATGTAAACATAAATCTATGAAACATTCAAGCGCATAGCGAAAAAAGAAAAAAAGCAGGGCTGTCCACTGGTTCACTTGGCGGTTAACAGCACCTACAGCGGTCCGGCTGGGCCGGTCTTCGAGGTGGTGTTACTCACTTTGCCCAACTTATCAGCGGGGTGCCTTCCTGAAGTCCCATTTTGCATGTTGTTTCTGAGGGGCATTGCTGCATGGGAACTCTGCAGTACCAAACACAGTCCAATAATCTTGGGAGAAGTCTTTTTGCCTTCGACAGGGCCCCAAATCTCTCTGCACCTGTTGCAAGTGCCTGTTGCCGTTGACGATTCAATCTGCTCTCACAAGTAACCACGCATGTCCGAGCCGCTATCCAGCCATTCCGAGCTGCTGGTTTCATGCGCGCTTGCGCCAAGCAAAAGACCGTGTGCACGAAGTGGACACGCGCACGACGTCACACGTGCGGTGGTGTTCCGCTCGGGGCCCCCGGCGACTTCATCCACCATGGCCCGGACCTGGGGGTCCAAAGAGACCACACCCACCTGGCTGTGAAGCTGCGCAGGGCCGCAGGGCATGGTGAAATTGGCCCCAAATGCATCGTTTGATGTGTTCTTCAGAAGAATGCTGCGTAGCTTCAGCCTGAAAGAAAGACCACAAGCTACAAACCAAGAAGTAATCATGAAAAATCAAAAGACTAAAGCCAGGGACTAGCACACGCACAAAAGCATTTCAAGAAAATTAAAAACCAGCCAACCCCATTTTCCTGTTTGCCTCCTTCAGCAAACCCAAGTTGGGGCTTTGGGCTTTGTGCAATGGCTGGTTTTGCTTGGTTGGCTGCTTGGCTGCTTGTTTTTGGCTGAAATAGAAGAGCTGGAGTGCGCGAGGCACCCTCCACAAAGAAAAACGGTGAATGATCTATGGTAGGAAAGCTTTATCAATAGAAAATCACACTTGTGACTCCTTCTACAATCTGCTCAACGTAGAAGCAAGAAAGGAAGCCTTGCTTTGGCTTCTTGGTTGTTGCTTGGAACGAAGTCTCCACGGGGTCAAGGTCAATGGAGAATTGCAAAAACTTTTCCTGCACACTGTTCGACGTAGAAACACATACAAGTTATATATATATATACATATGTATACATACAGTAGAAGTTCCCTATAGTTCCCTTATATAACTCAGGTGTTGGACATCCACGGTATAATTTTGAACAATGGAAACTGCTTAGCACAATGAGAGTTCAGCTCTGCTAGCAGTTAGCGTCCAAAGCACTTCACGAGGCTGATGAATTGATGAACAGGTGTTGCAGAGGTTGTTGGTGCACAAATACTACCCGCGGGCTAAGTTCTGTTTCACAGTAGCCAAGTCAGAAGTGAACATGTTTCAGTCACCCTTAAAGTTGGCGGCCACCTGCGCGAAGAAACCTCATTCTACTGACCACCAAGGGAAACCGCCCAAGGCCATCCAATGCCACCCAAAACCCCCCAGCGACACCTTCTTCTTCCCTTCGCGGCGGAGGCGATGATTGAAGGCCTTCTTTTTGGGCGGCGCGGGTGCGCAGAATGGTTGGGGACTCCAAGATGGTGAGATGGTTGGGGGCAATGGATTGAACTGAATCCGAATGGTTGTGTATCCCTGTCCAACAAAGCATGAAACTGGAAAGCTGTATGAAGCTTTAGCAGGTCCTGACGCTTGTCCCAGAGAGGATGGGTCACCAATGGTCACCAATCAATGCTGAAAGGGCGAGAGGGGCCAGTCATTTCGGCCTCGAAATGACCTCCGACTCCCGTGGCAGACGAAAGGAAGAGAGAGAAATGAGAGAGAGAGAGAGAAAGAAAGAAAGAAAGAAAGAGGCCATTTTTCCATTCAAGTTTTGCCCCTCACAAGCTTGCGGACCATCACTGACCTACTTGTTATTTTTAGATAGGCTTGTGGCTTCTGTATTACTGTATTCGGAGCCTTCACAGGTTTTTTCCAATGGTGGTTGGCACAAGGGGTTGGCTGTGGGTTTGTCTCAAGCCCACAGGTTGGGAAGTCTCTACATCCCCATGTGGAGGTCCAGCCCTATCTCAGCGGAGAAAAGGTTGTTTGGTGCGCACCCAAGTCACGCTGCACAATTTGTTGCTTTCATTATATAGCTGTTTATCTCCTTCGGGGACGTCATCTAACTTGGTGAGGGCTCCAGAACTGATGTGCAAACTGATACAAAGAGACACCTGGTCCAAGTTGGCATTCCCATATCCATCAAAGGCATGGTCTCAAGAGGAGGGCCCCATCATAAACCGTAGTCCTGACGGACACAGCGTGTTCATCAGCTTCTCCAAAGTCACCCGGCAGGTCTCCTCGTTCTTGAGAGGCCCAGCTGAACTCTGCTCTTGAAGCGGCGATTGCTCGCGTCCAACAAGACTTGCTTCAAAGGGCATACTTCAAAGAAGGGACAAGGGGGTATCATCTATGGTGCTTCTGCATCCCCATCAACCACATAGTCATCTCTCCTAGGAGCAAGAAGCTACTAGGGGCTGGCTCCTGTCATCTCTCCTATTTCGCTCTGGCCAGAGCCCTGCACCTTGACCAACCGCGGTGACGCCGAAGTACTGGACGAGGCCACCTCGATGGTACAACCAGTGACCGTCAGTGATGTTCTACGACCAGTCGCACGACCGTCAGGGGCACAAGAGAGGAATCTTCTTCAAGGAGTCGATTTGAAACTTTTTTTGAAACATGTCATCTCCATATGTACACTCCCGAAAAAGAATGAACACGGCTGTCATTTTGAGACTCTGCACGGCAATCCGCTGGTGGCTGCTCTGATCCGCATGTCGAAGATGAGACTTCTGTGAGAATTGAATGGTCTAAATGGCTCACAACTACGTAGAATCTTAGAAGGCAAAATGTTCCAATATGGAAAAGATAGAAACAAGGAATTGGTTCTAGGTTGGAGAGTAGCCTAACTTTGAAAGCAAGAATAGGTGAAAGGAAACAATAATACGGAAAGTTGCCGTTCCGAGACTGTCCCTGGTCGGGTCTTCCAATGTCCTCCATGTCAATGAAAACCTGGACCTTATGAGAGATCGACAGTGAACGTATCCAGCGTCCGTAAATTTGTGTTGGTCGGTGAGTCGGTCGGTCGGTTGGTTGGTTGGAGATTTGGTGTTGTTGGTCAACCTCACCAACGGCGACCAGCAAGGATTGAAAGAAACCTCAAATTATGCCCAAAATACCTGAAACAAATCATTATGAAGCCGGCTTTCCTCTTTTGATTCACTTGGCCAAATCTCTCTGCCTTCACTTTTCACTTATACAGGAAAAGCTTTGAACTTAGATCACAACAGTGCATCACCTTCAGCAGTTTGTCCTTTGGTTCCCTACTCAGAAACTCATTGATTCTTTAGTAGACCCTGCCCATCATCCTCCCTGCTGCCTTGCTGCCCGCCTGATGGGCTGCTAGGTCAACTTCAGCATATTCGATCAGCATGTCCGCCAAGCAGGACCCGAACTGCACAGTCCGCCGGGCGTCCGTATAGGCCTCAACACATGGGCCGATGTTCAGAGGGGTTCAGATGGATTGGATGACGAGGCCTCCTAAGTGAACAATAGCTGAGCCGTGCCAAGCATTCTGCTGCTCAGCTGCTGCCTGTCTCCAGCGCTGCTTCCACTGCTGGCCTGGCCACCGCGAAACAACTACAGGAGGTGAAGATGGCGACGCCTTGAAAAGTTGAGGGTCCCCAAACTCCCGTTATTAGCGCTTCTGATTCTGAGGCGCTTGAATAAGAAAAAAGTATGTGTGTATATATATATATATATGTGTGTGTGTGTGCTCTTTATTCAGCCTTATTTTGTGTGCATTTTCCAAGGAGCCTCAAGCACACCTGTCCAGCAAGTCATGACTTCCCCAGCTCGAGACCGGGACCGATAAATCTCTTTTAGCACGACGGGGTAACCACCTCCTGGATCATCTTTCAAGTTGATCTTCGCATCCAGATGGTATCGTTCCATCTGCACCGCCTGCAACGAGCTCGCTCGCTCGGGTGGACCGTGCCCGCTCGGTCATGGAGTTTCATGGATGCTTCGGATGAACTTCACGCCCGTGCTCTTAGGGCATCCCGAGTTTAAGACACATCCAAAGGAAACAGGAGGGAGCCAGAAACCCACCCCAATCCGCAGTTGCAATCAACGATAAGCTCGACTACCCTACACGGCTTGTGAGATTCCATTGCACATCCGTTGGAAGGTCCAGATGTGTGCTTAGCAGTCAGATGCTGGGCTGTCTGCGATCCAGCGCCAGCTGGGCGCTCCGCGCTTGAGAAACTCAGATCGTCTCTAGTCTGATCCGCCCCGTACAGTGGTTTTGGAGTGCGAGTGGTACAAAACGTTGTAGCAGCACATAGCAGACATCTATGTCATGAAAAATAGTAAAAGGCACAGGTGCATGAGAGGCCCGATGAGCAAAAACCTAGGCGGCCGCGAATGCCTTTGGTGGTTGTGACACCCTACGACAAAGCTGTGGTGAACTCACCAATCGGCCACATCCCAACGGTAAAATATCCACAGAACCGGGAGGTTGAGCTTGGGTGCGACGGAAATTCAGGGACTGGGTGCCAAGCACTGCCAACCGTGCGCACAGCACGGCCCGAGGTCTGTTTGACACCTCCGCCGTTGGGGGCCAACTCCGCCTCCCATCGAGTCACAGGCTGCGCGCCTCGCCGATTTGGGTCGCGATCGTCACGAAGGGTACCTCTCCGTACCTAGGTGGCATGGCTTCGGCAAATTTCAAAAAGCTGCCATGGGCAGGTGGGGCTTAGGGACCCTTCAGGTCGCAATTTCACCAATTTGGACCCTTCAATCTGAATTTGGACCAGCCAAAAACTCCCAGGTCGAATGGTGCATTCCAACAAAACTGGCTATATAATTCTCTAAGAGTTCCCCCACTAGCAGATTCTTGGCTTCTGGCCACACCGACATCCAACGCCTATTTGGTTTCCCGTTTGTCCCCAGGTCCCTGTTCCCGTTTCCATGCGAAGAAGCTTTCCAGCTCTTGCGTCCGCTTGGAGGTCGTCCTGGTTTCACCACGCCCCAAGACTAGCTCGGAAAGCGAAGGGCAGTTCTTCCAAAGTCATGAACAGATTCTTTTCACTTAAAGGCAAAAGGCTGGAAAGCTGGAAAACTCGTTTGGAGTTCAGAACTGGATTCTGTGCCACTCACTTAAGACTGAAGTTTGGAAGCCCAAATCCGTCCAGATTCAGCTGTATTTAAAAACGGAGCATCTACTTCCAAATCCATTGTACAAAACGCAGGGAGAGTTGAGTGCATATGACATAAATAGGCTATGTTTACAAATGATGCGACCTCTCAGTGGAATCAACAAAAGAAAAAAGTAATTGTATATATTATATTATATATACCGCCGGACTGAAAGTTAGAATGCCGTACCGGCTCCAGGGTGGAGGCTTAGAATGCGTGTCTCATTTTCCTACACTTAGAATGCCTGCACGGCCCCACAAATAGTAAAGATTTAGGGCGGCATTCTAACTGTCAGTCCGGCTAGAGTGCTTTGCATCAAATGAGCTCTATACAGTGATTGAATCATGTAAACACGATGTGTATGTATATATATATATATTTCTCAAGTATATATAGATCTTCAATGGGAGATGAGTTCAATCATGGTGGAGATGGTGGATTCACAGGAGCTGGAAGAGGCGGCGGATAGGATTTGACATGGTCTTTTTCAAGACGGCATGCAACGTTTGCTGCATGGCGCCAGCTCAAATACCTAAATTTCCTTTTTTGAGCCAAGGCACTAGGCAAAACACTTCAACAACTCATATATATTATATACAAATTAGCCCAGGTACGTCTCAATATTTGTTTAAGACACGTCTCAGGTACGCCTCAATGTGCTGGGAGGCATTCTAAGTGGTAGCCGAAACCTAGACTCTCCACCCGGTGATAGGCATTCTAACTTTCAGTCCGGCGGTATACATATATATATATTAAACTATATTATCATATCTATTATATAATATATATATATAGATCATGGCTTTGCATACTGACAATACTTTGCCACAGCCTGGCTTCTGGTATGGCTGTGGCCCAAAAAAGAAAGAAACAGGAAGAAATCTCTAGGTGTATCACGTCCCCTTGTTCAAGGGCTTTGGGACTGTGAAATGGAACAAGTGTTCCTCAAGAAACTCAACGGGTCCTTGGATGTCATCCAAACCCCTGTGGACCCAGGGACCTCTTGAGTCCTACTGTTGCGAGGGCTGGCGCCCAAGCTCTTTAGAGCCATGGTCAATGGTGAGCCATCCTCGAACTCGAACCGGTATTGCAGGAGAACTTTTCCACCAGCACGACGTCGCCAAAACGACGTCGGTTTTGCCTTGTGCCGGTAGTTCGGTAGGAAGATCAAGTTCAGCAAGGTCTGACTAGCCAGTATGGCCATAAGATCTGGAGCTAATCCGCAGTTTTGAAGCTCCTGGCATGAGCCAGCATACTTTGGCTTGAATAAATGGCACACCCCATCAAAAAGCCGAAAATGTGTAGAAGAACTCTTCCTTCCACAGCCTGAACGAAACCCACCTGGTTTTGCTAAATACTATTCCAAGGTTGAACTCTCTCATCCACTCTATCCCAGCTTTCAACGCCACAAACTACATCCGCCCGCAGGTCTCCTTAAAGGCCCGGGATCCTTTCCCTTGGCGTAAGGCACACTGCTCGTCCTTCAGCAGCTCTGCCAGGGTCTTGACCCAACGGTGACAAAGCTGCTGGACCCCGCTGCGGGCAGAGCCCTTCCCGAGTTCTTCCAAATGCCGTTGTGACCTCTTCGCAATGAAAGGACACCGAGTGAGTGCGGAGGGTTGGGAGCCAGACCACACCAATAGAAATGGTCCGCACATGAAGAACACAATTAGAAATGCCTGGATTGTAGCCTTGGCTGATGTCGGATCTAGCTATTTGGGAACAGCAAAGGACTACATTCAAGCTACAATTGACTCAGGCTTGGCACATTGACACTCAAACCACTCGCAGACCGTGACTGGCGAGCTCGCCCAGCCCTCTGAGTTGGCGGCTCCAAGAATTCTCGATAGGCCACGTTCAAAGCAACACGTTCCTTGGGTCCAACATATCAAATAATTGATGGCCAGGCTGAAGCAATGCACATTCGTCCGCTTTCTGCAGTACTGGAGAAGAATCACAGAAGTGTCTGCCGAGAACTCATCACAAGTTCCAGAAGACATGACGTTGGGTGTTTGGGAATTTCTGCATGGATGCTGGGCAACCATTGCAATGGAAAGGGCCAGACGTGCTTTTTGACGTGAAGTCCCTAGGATTCCACACATGCCTCAACCACATAGATAAGAGGGCTGTGTTCCTTGCTACTGCTGACGCAAAAATCCTGCACCACTTTGTGAGGATGATGCCTCAAACCCTAACGCTCGCTCCCTCTTCTAACACTGTTATAGCCGAGGGTGCTGGGCTTTGGGTTTGTCAGGTGTGGATGAGCTATGTGTATATATATATATATATGTCAAAGCGGTGCAGGATTTCTTCTGTCAACCGTAGGGCGTAGGCTTCATCTTCCCCTCATGCTCAGCCCGCGACAATCACCAGCTGCCTCCTCCTGGGCTCTGCGCCAGAGAAGCAAGCCTTCGCCTGAGCGAAGCAAGTCAAGCACAATTGTGAAGGACATCTGTGAAGGAAGTGCATCACTTCCTCTTCCAGCTTCAATATCTTCTTGACACAGAAGTTCACAGAAGCTTCCGTGCCATATTTATCAAGAGTGAGGCCTTGGGGTGAACTGGTCTCTGCCAATGAGTTTATCTTCCCCATCTTTCCATGGACCAGCCATACACGGCTTGCATATCTCGCACGCATCCCGCGCCTTGGCATCACTGGTGAGGATGGGTAGGGCTGTGGGTCCATAGAGCTCCTCTCGTACCTGATCCATTCCACCACCTGGAGTCAGCCCGGCTGTTCGGCGGCCGGTCGGTCCTAGAAGTCTGCGGTCGGTCCTAGACAGATTGACACGGAGCCGACAGAAGTACCGTACCCAAAGCTTCAGGGCCATTGGAAAAAACCAACCAACTCCAGTGTAGATCCACCCACGTGCCTACGACTTCGTTGGGCGATTGAAAGCGCTTCACGTCTTGGAGGAAGCCCTGCCACAATGAGCAGGTGGGAGATGGGGGATGGTGAGACGCTGCAGTGCTGCTACAGTACCGAGGATGTTGGAATTCTTGTGGGCCTGGGGCGTCTGAACCGCGTTTCTCCTCTGACGAAGCAAATCAGCCCCGAACATGGTAACCAACGCACCACTAAATCAGGGGTTGGCAAGGCCTTATATAACGGGGAAGGGATCAGGAGTCGGACTGCCTTATCCTTAGAAGAAAGAGAGAGAGAGAGACGGAGGGGGGAGGGGGAGGGACAGGGAGGGTGAGAGAGAGGGAGAGAGGGAGAGAGGGAGCGAGGGAACGAGGGAGAGCGAGGGAGAGCGAGGGAGAGCGAGGGAGAGCGAGGGA
>CAXAMN010011112.1:1409256-1465141 GCA_963970005.1 Durusdinium trenchii | reverse complement strand
CGAGGGAGAGCGAGGGAGAGCGAGGGAGAGCGAGGGAGAGCGAGGGAGAGCGAGGGAGAGCGAGGGGGAGGGAAGGAGAGAGAGAGAGAGAGAGCGAGAGAGAGAGAGAGAGAGAGAGAGAGATGCGCAAACGAGAAGGCACAAGCAGGATGAGGGTTGTCACCCATCTCTATAGAAACGCTTACCGTATCTGTTTGTTGAGGAGGCCTCTGGTTGAGGGCCGTAGCGGCTGGTCATCTATGTTTTGGAGGACAACACTTCACACCTCCTGGTGGAATAGATGACCCTCCAGTTGGTGCATCCCCAACATCCCAGCATGTCCCTGCACTTCCCGGGGCACCTCCAAGAGGGGCTCAGACAAATCTTCAAGGAGCACATCGTGACACGCCAGCAATCGCGCGTCAAGAGCTTCGACCACCTGCATGAGATTGTGCTGTCCCTCAATCGAAGCGCTTGTGCGTGACGCGAGCGAGCGCCTTGGTTGTCTGTGTATGATGTATATATGTATGTATACTGTATAGGAGGTCACCGGAGTTGCCAAATCAATGGAGTTGAAGATCGTTAGATGGGCCGTTGACAAACCTGTGAGGTTACTTCTAATGCCATCAACTTTCTGGTCGGTCCTTATCGGTTGATGTCACACTCTAGAATGCCCAGGTGGTCTCCAGTATCCTTGGATCTTTTCCAGTGCCTATATGCCTTTTTTTTTATGGACAAAGATCCGGCCTGGGTCCTAAAGGCCCCCCTCCAGCGAGCCTCACTGTGCACCTCGCCAGCCAAGTACATCTGAATCTTCTCTCGCAGCTTCTCCTGCAGTTGTCACAGGCCACAAGACCACCTGTTACACAAAATGTGTCGGAATCAAGACCAAAGGGTTGCCCGAAACCATTGAACACCATACAAGCGCCTCAGACAAGTCTTTGTAGGAGTAGGCCTCCGACACAATTGTGGGAGTGGAGCTTTCGTTGATTCGGACATGTCTTTTGGAATGTTTAGAACGGATTTCACGGGCCATCAGTTTCACCATAACGAACATGATGAGTCACTTATGAGTCAGGGGTCAGTGTCAATCATCTTTGAACTAAGCGCCCTCCATGAAATCCCATTCCCGGCCCGCACACCCACATGCCTTGGTCGTGCCTGCGTTGATGAACTTCTCGTGTAGAGACTCCAACTCTTCCACATGAGAGTCGCCTGTGCCTTCAGACTCGC
Source organism: Durusdinium trenchii (assembly GCA_963970005.1). Classification (NCBI taxonomy): domain Eukaryota; class Dinophyceae; order Suessiales; family Symbiodiniaceae; genus Durusdinium; species Durusdinium trenchii. The sequence continues at coordinate 1,463,929 of CAXAMN010011112.1, read as the reverse complement.
CCTGCTCGATTTCGCGAAGGGCCACCTGAAACGAAGGAGGACCACGAACAGCAAGCCGAGCACTGCGGGGGGTTGGGACGGATTTGGAACCTGAGCACCCAAGCGCTGTAGACATGACTTTTGGAAGAATGGGGGGGCAGATCTTCCTGTCTCCCACCTGTGCCCAGGGACATTCCTATTTCAAAGAGAACAACTCTGGGGACTCAGTCTGATACCCAGGCATACCCAGGCTCTGGAGAAACCTCTAAGGTTCTCAGGAGCTCCTCCCGTTCTTTAGCATGTTTCCAGCGCCTGGAGATCTTTCAAGCGTGCTTTGGGCCCTTGGAGCGAGTAGAGGGGCATGGGTAGCCTCGGCCGAGAGGGTGCTGAAGAGATGATGCGCTCGAGGGGGTTTGTTATCCGCAACCTGCAGCAGATTGGCCACAAACACACTATCCTCTCCACCATCATCCACTTTACTAAACCAAAGGATCTAAATTTCCCTGAGTTTGGACAATACTTCTTGGATCACCCGACTGTAGGAAAATAAGAACCATGAACAGTGTCCGATTGCTTCTCAAACTCAAGAACTCCTTGAAACACTAATATGGCTAGGAGGATAGGAGGATTGTGCGCAAGCGAGGTACCGTTAGATCTCAGGATCGCCGGAGTACCCGGGACAGCCATTCTTTGGAGATGGAAACCTCATAAACTCATTAGTTCTGATTACGAATCAGGAACACGGATGAAAGCACAGCAAGAAGTCGTCATCAGAAATCCCCTTTGAATCCCAGCCTACCATGATAATCTGTATGCAACGCTCGCCGCACCGGAAGGGCCTGAGAGGCACACTGTAAGGGGGGGCATTTCTGTGGAAGGATCAAAGAAAGTCCTTTTGGTGTACATATGATAAGTTGTCATCGCCTACACCCCCCGAGACTTTTTGATACGCAATCCTGAGTTGCTGTCTTAAAAAGTGTGCTGTTTGCTTTGTCTCGGGATCTTTTCGCACAAAAGCCCGGCTTGGGGGCAAAGTTTCAAACTTGGTGCAGTGCAGTGTAGAGATGGATCGATGTCCTCAATCCCAAAATACGGGTGGGGTGGGGATCACTGGCATTCTGGAGGTCGGAATTCTCTGCTCTTCCTTGTTGCAGAAGGAAAATGTTCAAGTTTGCGATGTGCGAGTGGTAATAAAATGGAAACATGAAATATGAGTGAAAGAGATGTGTCCTCACTATGGATGCGGGAGTGCTGTCTGGCGAAAGACAAGAAAAATGAAATTGAAACCTGAAAGTGTCCATGCTGGCTGATCAGTTCATTCGGCAGAACGATAATTTTCTTATGGAAAATTGCCCTGAGTCACACCCCAAGATGAACAAACGATTTTCACCTACCAGCCTTTGGATCTTGCGCTCCTCACGGGCGAGTACTGTGGTGAATATCTACAGAGAATTACAAGTATGGACAGCGGGGTCACGCCCATTATTGTCAGACAAGGAAACTCCTTAATCCAAAGATCAACACTCTTTTGACAATCCACGATGCTCCACGACGTTCCCCGCTCACAAAAATAAACCGAGGCTGGTGCCACGACTTGGCCAAGCTTCACCAGCTTCGCCTGGCCCAAGCGCCGCAACCGGTGCCGTCTGGTGCCCAGCCGGTGGACCGGACCACCACCGGTGCGACCAGTCTTGCGTGGGAGTACAAGTGTCACTGGTCCATCGCGATATAGACGGATGTTTGGGATTGTACCTTGAAGGATCTTTAAGGCCAGGAGCCCCTAGTAGCGTCCTTGCTCCTAGGTTTAAATGGATCCATCGATACCTCTCTTTTCGATACCAGGTCGTATTCCCAATTGTGCCTTGCTTTGAAGGCGGCGCGCCAGGTCCATGACACATCTTCGACTCGACTTCCGTCAGAAACTCGCAGCTGGTGACAAACACAACGACTGGATTTGAGGACCCAGAAGGATCACAAATCCCAGTCAGATGCACTGGTTGTGTTTGAGGTTAACGACTATACTATAAAATGTATTTGGTTTGAGTCCTTTTTGGGTTATGTTTCTATCACGACCAAATCTGGGATTCTTTCGGTTTGAGGGTCACGGGACTCAGAAAAAAGAAGGGACATCTAGTTTCGTTGAAAGGATAGGAATTTGTCAGTCTGAGGGATGGATCGCAAGGTCGACTGCCAAGGCACACCTGGTATATAGAGAGAGAGAGAGAATGAGAGAGGGGGAGAGAGAGAGAGAGAGAAAAAAAAAAGAAAAGAAAACTGATGGTCCGTGGTGTTTCCAAGACTTCACTCTTGGCTTTTGATATTCGCTGCGTGCACACATGCGGCTAGGAGCGTTCTATGACTGCTGATGTTTTCTTGCCGATTGAAGCTGGTACAAGGGCAGCAGAAAAGGCGCAGCACACAAAATGCGGTAATGTTTGGATCAGGAAGTGCAAGCCAAGTTGTAAGTTGTGCGAGGGCAATCTCTCTGTCATTCCTTCTATTACAGTCTCCTCCAAGCACATACGCTTGGTCACCCTTAGTTGTGAAAAGAAACATCTTTCTCGTCCCAAACTTGCATTCGCCACAGGTCAATCCCACGGGCCCCACGTCACGGCCACACTTCACTCGTCGTCCCTCGTCGTCCGGCATCACACGGTCACTGTTTTTTCTCACGAACGAAATCCCGCGAGGATGGTCTACTCGTCTCGTGCACGGGTAGTGTTCGCCCTCTCCGTCGGATTCCTTTTCCTTTAGGGCCCTTAGGGGCGCCCGAACCCACGAAGAGGAACACGACCGTGCGTTCTTTTGTGGAGCACGTCTCATGCAGTGAACGTACTACCCGCGCTCGGCCAAGAGCCGAGATTAAAACAGAGATCAAACATGGGTGTAGAAAGACCATCAACAGCATGAACATGAAGATGTATTCTTCTTTTTTCCTGGACCGGGGCCGTCCACAATAGTGATACAGTGATACCCCTTGCTTTTGACATCATGTTTCCACACCATTCAGCTCGCAAGCCTTCCCCAAGCGGGCCAGGACTTGTGACACTCGTCTCGGCTCACAGCTTGGCACTGGGCATCATCTCCACCTCAAAAATGTCAATCAGAAGACTCACAAAGCCTCCAAACTCCAGATCTCCAGCCAGGAAAAAAGATCTTCCCTCAAAGAGAAAGTCTCCAGCAGCGTCCAAAATCGTTTTCATGACCTTCAAAGAGGTCCTGAGGCCGTCAACCTCCATGTTGTGGTTTTGGGAAGATTCGGGAAGTCCTCCCGGAAAACCCTGCCTTTTTGGCCAAACGGAACAGACCGAACCCCTAAACCCGCCCCATGGACCCGGTGCGCAGAAAGCGGTCCGAACAGAAGGCGGGTCTTTGGCGCTGGGGCATACGTCAGTGGCGCCGTGGCGCCGTGAACCAGTTGAAAAGGTGAAAGAGAGAGTCGAGGAAGTGAACAAATATCTACCAATCCGACTTCACTCCTGAAAAGAACTACGTAATAGTGTCTGTCATCGTGTCTTTCCGGGAACGGTACCAGCCAAAAAGCTACGGCAATCAATCAGTACCCCGCCTCTTTTAAAGGGAGCACGCATCATCTTCCCAACAAATACAGAGAAAAGCTTTGAAGCCTCATCCACGTCCCCATTCAGACCAGGGGGCGATAGTGGCATTCGCAGTGCCGCCCCCTTCGCAAATCGCCAGCAGCCCAAAGCGCTTCTGCCAGGATCTAAATGTTTGGAAGGGTGGGCAGAAGTCCATTCATTCAAGCTGAGCTTCTCACTACAACACGATCAGCACGGTGCATGGAGGAGGCTGCAGATTGGTGGCTATGCTGATGACCAAATAATCAATCCCTTGCAATCAAAGTTCAGCCAATGCTGAGGTTTGTAATTATGTGAGTTTGAGGGGTTGGCCGGTTGGCCAAGTTCAGAGATGGATCCTAGCCAAGGCCATCGAGATATCTGCACCAGCAGGAACCCCAAGAGAATTTGGTATGCATGGCTGTTCTCCCGCCAGTTTTCCGAGAGCAAGCGAGAGGGATCTTGCAGCTCCAGAGACGATCACTTGCTGGCTCTTGCATCACAGTATATGATTGTGGATAGATGGGTGGATATGTGACAAATAATATGAAACAGAGGATGGGAAGACATTGATAGATATATAGGTAGATAGTTGATCGGTACATCAATGCATTGGTACACTGATACATCGATGGATACATGGATACGTCTCATAGGTGCACAAAAAAAGATTATGGATGGGTTAGGTAGAGAAGAAGCAGAAGCAAAAGAAGAAGCAGAAAAAGAAGAAGAAGAAGAAAACGAAAGAAGCGATCTTTCCCCTTGTCCGCCGATGTCTTGGCTTCCGCCAGATTGAAACTGTGCAGCAGTCCGAAAGCACGGCCAGCAAAGCCAAGATCACAAATTGAATTTAATGGCTTGCGGTGAAGGTTGGTGTTTTGGAATCATGCATTTTCCAATTAGCTCCTTCTGCTAAGTTGAAGCTGTTTTCCAACTGACCACGCGGTTTTCACTTCCACCTTCTAATCCATGCCCCAAGGATCGGGGTATAGATCGTGTGTGGGTTTGGGTGTGCAGCCAGATGTCTTTTTGGGCGATTAGAAAGGAAATGCAAAGGTTGCTTCTTCTCAAGACGGCGAGAGTGTTTTTGTGGGCTTTGGGATTAGCCATGTATGAGTGTTCTAGAGAAGGAAGAATCAAAACACGAGGCTAAACAAGAATAGTCACGCCAAACAGGTGCAGCAAATTCAAGGCACTGTGTCGAACAGCTCTGCCTTTGCATCTTCTTGACGCCGTCTTGAGAAGCTATTTTAGGAGCAAGGACGCTATTACTAGTAGCTTTATATATAATTATATACTCTAAGCGACCCAGTGCTGAGCTTGCAAAGCTTTACCACACCCGAACCGTCCACCCGCCCGTTTGTCGGGGATCCACCACCCTTGAGAGACAGTATGTTCAAAAGTTTGAAGCTGGGCAAATCTCCCCAACACTGCAGATAGGCCTTCCTGGGTATCAACATCGAGTTAAGCTCAAACAAGAATAAAATGCCAAACTGTTTAAACGGATTGAGTGTATCTGGTCTCAAGGACCCCAAACTGCTGGGTGTTCATCAATGCTTCTGAACGCTCCAAACATCACCCTGAACATGTCTGAACTGACGAAGCTCCTGGTAGACCTGCTCCGAAACAAGTGGGGAACCCGTTTTTGTTGGTTCGTTTGATCTACGAGGATGGGTCATGCACACTTCTTTGCGCAACACACTTTTGGAAAGAGATATCGTCTTCCCATGAGCTAGAAAGTGCCATGCTAGTGAGTCAGTGTAGATATCCAACTCGGAGGATACCCCTGACATGGTTCCCCCAGCGCGTCAACCGTGTGACCACTGGCCTTGCGGCGCTTGAGCTCATGGAGCAAGGTGGTCATCAGCTTCGTGCCGGTCCCTCAAAGCGGCCGACCGGGAAAGGAAAAGAACAAACAATCTCACGAGAACCAGATGCTTTTTCTTTTCCTTCTTTTTTGGGGGGGCCGCTCCCCCCATCCCTACTTAGTTAAGTAGACGCCTACTTACAGTAATTAAGTAAGGGAGAGGTAGCTACTAGGACTTTGTTCGCTCTGTTCATTTGGTTCCTAGATGTTTGGGGAAGCTTAAGGTATAGCCAATGTCTGTTGTGTCTCCCTGATGGTCTTTGTGCCAGCAGTACATCACCGGATCTCATGTGGTCTTGGGAAACGTGAGGTCCAACCGGCCCCAACAGCTCCAACCAAAAACAAAGCGCTACATCCAGATCGGCAGGTCTCCGCTAGCACTGCTACACCTCCTGAGTCCAAGAGGTAAGACTTCACAAAGTTCTCAGTCTTCAACATCAAATCTCCCTAGCTCAAATCCCAAAGACTCTCTTTGGGCAGCCACCACTTGGGGGTTTGAGCCAAGAGTCTGGTCCCCGCCACATTGCACAGAACCCTCTAGCTGCCTCAAATCCCTTGCTCCCAGTGGACGGCCCAGCCTCCCAGTGGATGGCCCAGCGCCATTGCACCACCGTTGACCTTGCTGCGGGTTCCATCCCTCTCGTCCGTGGCGTGGCTCATGGGCTCATGGTGCTTCTAAAAGCAAATTCCTCAACAAAAATATGCTCTGGAAGCCTGCTCTGTCAATATGAAAACCACTTTCTCTGGACAAATGCGGCATCTCCATCGTCGAAGACCCTTTCAAGCGACCTGTGAGGTCGCCTCGGTTCGACCACCCAAAAGTGTTTAGCCTTTGATTTCGATCGCCAAAGCTTGTTCGCAACAAGCATCTGGAAAGATCCAGGCTGGCTATACTCATAGCTTGCCGTGTTCTCTCACACAGTAGAAAATATTGCGATGGACATATTCCTAAAGCTGAAGAACTGCGAACCCTCTTGAGCCAACCCTCTTTCGGCAAACCCGCTTTCCTTATGGGCAAAAAGTCGAAACTCATTGAATTCTTGGAAAAGTCATTCTGCCCTTGCCCAGGGTCCCATTTGCGGTAGTACCAAAAGTCCTCGTCGAGACATGGATGACCATCCCTAATGAAAGCAAACCGAGTTTGGACTTTGGATCATCCCTCACGTCACGCTCCTTCTGCAGCTCAGCCACATTCAGCTTCTCAAAATCTGCGCCCAAGGCCTTTTTCCAAAGCATCATGGGTGGCGAAGCTCTTGGGCTCTACCAGCCACTGGTGTCAACTCCTTGTTTGGTTAGATGAAAAGGTGGAAGCAGGTGACCTAAATGACCCAAATGAACTCCAACTTGTGCTCACGTTTCGGCCCGGAACACCAAGCCTTGCACCAAGCCAGGGGCACTGAGGCAAAAGCTTCATTCACCTCACCAAGACGGTTCAAAACGGGCCAACACATCACTTAGGGACGGCTGCTTGATGACCCAGCTCTGAAACTTGCCTCGCTCAGGAGTCCTGAAACCAGAGAAGTGTCATGTCAGACCGTTGGATCAACAGTTTCAGGTCTTTACTGTCCAAGATCCACTGCCCATCTGCCTGCTCATGCTTGTGCAGAGACAAAGAAGAAAACCATGCTGGGGGTACCACCAGCTGGTCCATGCTAAGAAATATGAACATCGTCACACGATGAAGGATTCCCCACCAGACATAGCCCCCCTCAGGTCAAAGTTAGTGAGGGAAGCCCCATGTCCCACCCCTTCTCAACTAGAGCCTAGGGGTCCAGGGGCTAGGAAGCAAGTTTTGGAAACAAGTTCACCACCACTGAATTTTGACACCTTAACAAGTTCAAAACATGGGACAGGGGCCCAACCAATAGAGCCAGTGGAAGGATGAGACCACCGGGACGGCCTCCCTCATGAGTGACCTGGATGACAGTCTGGGCAGGTTTTGCGGCTGCCCTCCAGCCGCAAAGAGAACATGTCAAAATAAAAGACGCTCGGACGCCTCATAAAGATCAATGTCGTCGATCTTCATCTTCACCTGAGAACATGTTGATCCCTTAGGATGGACGGAGAAGTTCTTGTGCAACAGTGGTGTCCATTCTGTAGATTCAGATGGACAAATACCCAATCCCGTCATCATACATGTCACGAGCCACTGAAGTGTGGACACCTAGAGTTCCAGGTTGGTTGATCCGCCGGATAGGCTTCGGCGTGTAAGTACAAATACACATTGTTTCTCAAGTCGGTCTGTCTGGGATGTCTTAGAGGATGGTCTAACCCTGGTAATAAGGTTGCCTCTTGAGTTGTCCCTTTTACTGACGATTCCAATTGGAGTGGCAAACCCACTGAAACTGATAAAAGTGCAGTCACAAAGCGCACAGGGCCGATCGCCCAAATCAGCACTTTGGGCAGTTTATGTCTATGTTCTTCAAGGTTGAATGCAAGCGCAAACATTACAAACTTCTACACTCCGTCCACCTTCTCAGAGGAAACTGAGGAAACCAAAAAACTTCCAAACCTTCCTCAAAGAAGCTCTGCGTGCTTTTGCCCTGGAAGCAAAACAGCTCCAATTATCCCCTCTGTGGCCTTCTCCAAGGCTTTCTTGGATGCAGGGATGGGCCTCAAAAGCAGCCGACCGAAATCATCCGGTCAGGTGACACAATCGGGAAACAAAAAAGGCTGGCGGCTTCACAGCAGAAAGTGCCGGCATCTCTGCCTTCAGACAAACCATATTGATGATGTTGATAGGGCAAGCGGCTGAATCCTAGATGTAGTCAAGTTCCACTCGATTTGTATGCTGATGTCAATGCTTCAAAGTCCAGAGATAGGTGCTGAAAATCCTATGTGAAACAATCATCTCTCTTGTTCGAAACTGGAGCCAAAGCTCTATTATTCTCTCTTGCTGTCCAATCGTTGCATGCTACCATTCAGAAGACAGTTTCTTGATCCAAGTACCCTTTCTTGGGATCGGAACCCTTCCAGCATCACCACAGGATCAGCCGCGGCCTTGGCAATGTGGATCCTTCTCGCTTTGAATTTGGGGTTGAAGTGCATAAAACGATAGCGACTCATCTGCCTTGCAAACCTCTACCTGAAGCTTAGCTCTGCTGGGACCCAGACTAAGGCCAACGAATGAATCCTGAGGACGCAAAAATTTCCAAAGCAAATCGTTCAGCAAAAATGCTTGTCTACTTGTCCTTCTCAAGCAAATGCCAAACCAGCGTCTGCAACAAGCTCCGATTTGGACCCTCTCCGGGCCCTTCCCTTCTACGGTTCACCTTCGGCTCAGATCGGTCGCACCGGCCTGGCCATGGGCTTCAGGCCCAACTTCTCCAGGCCGCGTCTCGGATGTTCGAAGGAATTGGACGGAGAAATGGAATAATGGATGGGTGATCTTTCAGAGATGGAAGGAAAACCCCAAGTCCACCAGTCCACCATGTGTGCTTCAAGCAGACTGTACCAACTCGCTTTTACAGGTGGCCACTTCATCACTCACTGCAACCTGTATAGGGCCTCTATGGTCCCCGGCTCGTTGCAAATCAGCACGGCCGAGGCCCCATCGCCTCGGGTCCATCGTTCCCGACCGGTGTCGCAACTGTCAGCCCCGTTCGTAGCGTCTTTGCTCCTACTGGATGACAAAATATAAAGTAAACTTTGTATGCAAAGGCCAAAAGCCACTAGCAGCTAATATGCCGAAGCCATGATGTCAATGTCACAATTGTCACACAATCAAAATTAAGTTGTGTCCAAAGGCAAAATCATGCAAAATCTGTAACACTTGATGAGGGCCTGTCGCTGGTCTTTTGTAAAGAACTCGCCTAGTCTTCAAGGCAGACCTCCTGAAGTCGCAAACACCGACGTGACTCTGGGTGTGCTTGGCAGATTTGCGATGAGCTTGCAGGCGTCATAATGCCATTGGGGAACATTGCCTGGAGCCAAGCTGAGGACCAAACACTGAAAAGCTCTTCAACAACAAAACAATCAGCCATGCACACGCTGTTGAGTCTGTGGTGACATGATGGGTTGCCTATGTGGGTCAAAAGCTGTGGGAACGCGGGAAACCGCGGGATTTGTTGACTTGAGACTCTGATACTTGACCCTTTGAGAAAGAAAAGAAACTTTGCCACAAGCCTTCAACTTGCCGACGCTCTCAGCAGTTACGTTCCCACGAATCCCTTCATCCTGCCGAGAGAGCAACGGGACAACTATTGAGCTTGGTCCCTCGTGCTTTGTGTTGACCTAATCGAATGCACTTCAACAGGGCTAGTCACTTGAGGTCCGAGCGTGCATGGAAGTGGAACTCCACAACTGTACCAACTGACCAAACCTTTGACACAGCGTTAAGAAAACGGAGGCATCTGCTTCTTCTCAAGTCGCTTCGGGAACTCATGCTCGCTCCTCCAAATGGACGCCCTCTGACTCGCCTTCCTTTCCTTGCAAATGGAAAAGGGATGAAAAATATAAATTCATGAACATAGTTGCAAGTGTTTCCATTGAAACTATGCTCCTTTCCTTTCTGTTCAACTTGCCCCTTCCTTGTTTAACAAGACAAGGAAAGCTGTCTCGCAGTTCGACAGGCTGGATCCATTCAAGACTTTCCGTTCACCACTTAACAATCAGATTTGATGCACCAAATCGAAGAAAGGACATCTCAAATCGACCTCCTGTTGGGCGCAAGCTCCGACTTCCAGACATTCCGAAAACATCACTGTTGTTCACACCCCCAAATGAAAGGATCTCCACACCTAAAAAGGACCTAAGGGTAACCTTGGTTCAACTATGTTCAACTACATAACAAATATTCAAAGCCCCCCCACAGCCCCCACACCGCTGTCGGTCATCAAGGGGCTCTTCACGGGCAGTGGTACAATCTCATCCTGAAACTTGCCTGCCTGGCGCGTTTCAGTTTGAAGGAGATGGACTTATGAGAAGTCGAGTAGTGGACAAGCTACTCTCGTTGGCTTCATAGCCTGGTCAGAAACCCTTCCAGCAAAATCTCACAAATTTGGCATAGTTTCTACAGTTTTCAAAGGGAAGACTGGAAGTTTGGGGGGTGTTTGACAAGGCATGCGCTTGGAGCTTCAAAAAGTTCTCAAACAATTATATAGTATTAAACATTGCTCCCTACAAGCCATAAAGACGAAAAAAACACAAAATGCTCAAGGGCAAACCGATCTTTATGAAAAAAGTAAGGGTGGAAAGGATAAGGAGATCGTCGGATAGGGAGATCGTCGGATAGCCATCTGGATCCCCTATTCGATTCCTGTTGGAGGGTCCCCTGGGATTCTCGTAGGAACCCCAGCCTCATAGAGCCGTTGAGTCATTGTCCAGTCCCAAAACTGCAAGAGCCTCTTGTGAGCCTACACTGGCACTGTCAACACACAGAATACTACTACCAATAATGGAGAACCTGGGTCACAAGGTATTCTTTGGTTGCCAGTTATCAAGCAGCCCCACCCTTTGACCCAAACACACCCAACTAGCTTGTAGTGTGTATATATATATATATACATAGCTTGCTCTTGTGATGTTGATCTTCAAACCTCAAGAGTCCAGCTGACTTTTAGCTTTAACCCATCCCCATATGGTTGGTGTTTCTCAATATGGAGCAAACCGCGTTGTAAGCATTGGTGTATAATCTTGGTGTATATAAATGGAACAAATGGCTGAGGCTGAGATTTTGGATGACCTGTATCCTGTGCGTCATGTCCGGTCAATGCCCCATGCGAACCCTCAGAATGCACAGAACAATCTGCCATGGCAAAGCTTCGGATTCTAGCAAAAAGCATCGCTACTAGGAGCAAAGACGCTCCTAGGGGCTCCTGGCCTTACTACTAACTAGGAGTAAGGACGCTACTAGGAGCAAAAAGCATCGCTACTAGGAGCATCTCTTTCCACTCGCCCGTCGCCTTTGTGGAGGCTGCTGCCCTCAGCTGCGAGCTCACCGCGAAGCGGTCCACGTCCTTGGTGATCGACCACCCAAAACGAATCCAAAATCCGCCGCTGCAAAAGCTGGTGGCGGATGTCCTCCGGTTGAGGTTTGGATGGAGCACCCAACATTCATGAAGGGGGCAACCTTTTTGGGGTTGCCCTTTAGGTTCAGGTAAGCTTATAATTATATAACTATATACAGTATATAGAATTATATAATATAGATGTGTTTAAAATTTCCAAGGAAATTCTGCCAGAGTTCTGGCTTCGGTTGGTCTTTGGAATTGCTCATAGTGTTCTTCAGATCCAACAAATGATCGGCATGTCAGCAAGTGCCAAAGCCTTTTGATCTTGGTCGAGAACATCCACATTGGCCGGATGTCCATTCGTTCATGCCGAAAAGACTACAGGGTGGATTTTAGTTGGTTTGCTTCTTCAACAAAATACACAAAAATCTGCCACTCTGCCTCTTCTGAACATTGTTCGTCCAGCATGTCAATTGTCAAACCACAACCGCGCCGTCCCGACCTGACGGGTCAGCTGGTACTTCTGCGCCAACAGCTCTGCGCCACCAAACTGGGAGAAGGCCTTCGTCTCGTGCGATTCGCACAGTCCCCCAACCCCAGGCATAGCCGACGCTCTTCCACCATGAACCCCCTGACCCCTCGCCACAGCAAACTAAAACGAAGCCACAAAGCCAAAACTGAACATAAGTTTGACACAAGAGAAAAGCTGACCATGTGAACTGATGGAGACTTCATCGACGTTTTTTACCTCCTCCGTCCGAAGATCCCTACCCATGTTGATCAGAACACGTCTCCCGCAGTGTCCAAACTGAATCCCTGCCGGGCGGCTGAGGTGGAGATGCCGAACTGCTCAAAGGCCTCGCAGATGGATTTGACAGTACAGTTAAATGAGTGGTCCATTAGGTAAAATAACCAACAGCAACCCCACACGCGAAAAGTCTACACCGATGCCACTGTCTGAAGTGATTGCTTTGTGGAGTCCAGGCTTTTCTGCCTTACAAAAATCGTAATATCTGTTGATGGGACCCCAAATCATCTCGGGATGTCAGCATCTGGGTGTCTCGCAACAAACTGTTTGACAACTGCCCCACAAATGTACAACCTCACATCTGTGATCACATCCGGCAACTGGCATCATAGCCTTATTTGTTCACGCTGAGCGAAAGTTCAACTTAATTACACAACTGATCCATACTGATCCTATCTCTGGGTGTGTTGACCTTTTGACCCAAAGCCACGTGGATCGCTCCCGCCTTCAGTTTCTGCTCATACTTCTGGTTCATGGTTTCGGTCATGGGAAACCCGTGGCCAGCCTGGCAAAAGCGCCGCAGTGCTGATGCCTCACTGGTTGATTGTCCAGCAAGAAACTGATGATTTCCTGAGCACCAGTGAGAAACAGGTCTTCTCTTCTGGCCTTCATGCCATCAATGATGTTGGCACCAATAGGCACCAAAGACCTGAAGCTGAGATGTGTGCCGAATGACTTCAAGAACAGACGGACGGCAGTTGCAGACCGAAAAAGAGGCGTCCAAAAGCAAAGCAATTAGGCTCCGGACGATCTTTAGGATCACATAGCGTGGTATGGGCTACACATAGTGTGACACCCACATGCTCCGGCGTCCAAAAACTGATTTCGTGTGTGTGTATGTGTAAAAACTTGGGTTCATAGGGGACCTTTCGGTCTTTTTCAGCAGGGGGCAACCTCGTGAGCATAGCTGGCTGCCCAACGAAGAGGGCTATGCCACGACTGATAAGATATGGCGTCTGATCAACTCCACGTACGTGTTCTTTTTTTGAGCTGTTGGGCACGCTGTGGCTCCACCTTGGCTTCTTGGACCTCGAACCTGGACCTTGCAAGATGCTCAAACCCCCATACATGCTTTACTCAAGGACATTTTTCAGCTAGGTTGCCATTTTTCAATTCTGTACGCATTTCCCGAGTGTGTCTGGCCTCATGCCAGCCCGGAGTGAGCCCGAAAAGTGCCCCCCGTGGCCTCGTCGAACGGGAGTTGGTCTATGTCCCTGCGCCCGGGACCAGAGCAGCTCGCAGCGAGAGCTGGAGCTTTGTGGCATAGGTCAGTTGAGATTTGACGGCTTTGACGGAGCTTGAGCAGGAGTCGTCCGTAGCGACCAAAGCAGGCTGAATGCCAAGAGTAGACCGCAGCGGTCGCAGAGCTCTCAAGATCTGTTGGGACCTGTTCCAACCTAAGGTGCACACACAGCATGCACATAAACTAGGCCACTTCCCCTTAGGCTCGCTCTAATCAGGTTTGGCTTCGTTTCTCCGGCCCCTTCATCTTGTTTCCCCCTTTCATCTTTTTTCCCCTCACACACTTTTCTTTCTTTTTCCTCGTTCTTTTCATGTCTTTCCTGCCTTCATGTCTTGTCATCTCATCCCCTATTTTCCTCTTTTGCGCACGCTTACATCCAAACGAGGTCTTAGGTCGCCCAGGCTGTCATAAGGAGGTCTGGTTCTCCAGAGGTCCCTGTTCACTTGGTTTCTCTTCTTTGCAGCCACATACACTTGGTCTGTCTTGTCCGGCTTTCACGTCCTCATTTCTTTGTCCGCTTTGCGGGCGCACGTCAGTCTGAACCTTAGCTTTCACTGTTGCCTCCCTTTACGGGATGCGTGCGTGTGAAGCCCTTGAAGTCATAGGGGGCCTTTCGGTCCTTTTCAGCAGGGGGGCAACCTCGTGAGCATAGCTGGCTGCCCAACGAAGAGGGCTATGCCACGACTGATAGGATATGGCGTCTGATCAACTCCACGTACCTGTTCCTTTTTTGAGCTGTTGGGCACGCTGTGGCTCCACCTTGGCTTCTTGGACCTCGAACCTGGACCTTGCAAGATGCTCAAACCCCCTTCATGCTTTACTCAAGGACATTTTTCAGCTAGGTTGCCGTGTGGCAAGTGGCTTTCAATTCAGTACGCATTTCCCGAGTGTGTGATTGTGTGCGTGTATTCCTGCAAAGAAAACCATACATAATCGTTCTTGCCTTTGCCTGCGATCCCAGTACATGGCTTGTGGTTTGTTTTTTCACCTGTGCCTAGCCACTGAATCAACTAATGGCCTTGTTCTTGACATCATCTGCCTTCAAGCCCATGTCCACCTACATAACCCTATGTGACAAATAAAGGTTCCCTACGACTAGAGTTGTCTAATCCAAATGGCTTGCACCCCCCTGCAACCGGTGATGAAGCCTTGCTTCGCAACCTCGCGGACTCGAGCTGAGCCCCAGGCATGACCTCCACACCACCCGCAATGCCTTGCACAAGTGCCAGTCACATGCACCAATCTCAGAGATTGCGAAGAAAAATATAACTGAACGGAAAACATGTTTGGAAAAAATATACATTTGCCAGGGTGCAGCAATCGTGCACTCCACTCATCACTGCTTGAGCTGCAGCATGAATGGCCTGGCTTCTCAAGTGCAAACAGGATTTGATGGCGCCCCACCTTTGAGCGTTAAGCCCCCTTCCAGTCCCCTAAGCTGCATTCCACAACTCAGGGTCAAAGCTTGTCGCACAGCACTCGCGTTGCAAGCCTTTCATAGAAGCAATGAAAGGAACCACCATCTATATATAAGCAAAAAATGTCAACCCCGCCTTTCGGTCTTGTTTCAGCCTGCCTCCAGTTCTCAACCCATCACTTAAGAGAATCTCAAGAAACCCAGCTCAAATCGCCGTTGCTTATGCACCGTGCCTCGCACAGATTTGGTTGCAGGTGCATCAAATTTTCCAACATACTGCGCGTCACGCGAGGCCTTTGAGCAATCGCAACCCCAGCGGAAGCAAAATCGAAGAAGTAATCTCCGCAAATGACATGCCAATGGCCGGAGTGAGGCCAGCTGTCTAAGAATAGGTTGAGTCATAAAAGGCGTCTCTTTCCAGGAACCGTGAAAGAAATGTCCCCGAAGTGGAAATCCAGAAAGCTATGGAAGTCCTCGATTGCTTTAGAAGCGACACTGAGAAGAAGCAGTTGAAAACGATCGAAGTATGGACAAAGCTTCTGATGTAGAGCAGACTCAAGGCGTGTTTTGTAAGGTCCGTCCACCGGACAACAGGCAGCGATCATGAAATACGCCTCAGGTCTTGAAAAATTCCGCCTTCGTCCAAAGGCAAGAGCTCAGGCGAAAACCTCTAGAAAGGCCAAGCTCAGCCGAGCGTAAGCGCATTGAAGCCATTTGCGAAGGGAGGAGATCCGAACTCCAGGTTTTATGGGGCGGGCCCAGTTGTTTCCTTGTGGCGCTATGCCAATCGAACTCTTGAAATGTCACCTCTAGCCACTGCTGTGTATCTGTGCTACCGAGAAAGTTGCACGCTGCGAGGGTCGATGTGGTATATACAGTAAGTCTGTTCTCATTTGACGTCATCTATTTGACCAAAACTAGGTGACAGCGTCAGGAGTACTTCCCTATCCTGCATGCTAAGCACCATGTCTGGCCTTTTTTCATTTGTCAAGCAAAGGTTTCCCCTCTCATGTGGAAAACATCATCCATCAGCTGAACTCCAACTGCTCCGGAGCAGATGCACGCAGTCCTTCTCATGCTTTTGGATGCTTTTCGGTGCTTCTCACTGCGTTCGCCCCAACCGTCTGCCTGCTGCGAGGAGCCACATTGCCGGTCCACTGAGGTGCCAGGCACCTGGGCCGGTCACCGGTCCACGGCGATCTTCTTGCGCACCGTTTTGACGTTGGAAGGGAGAAGACGTCTGTCTGTCAAGTCAATGGCTTTTTCAATATACACTTTGGTATCCACTCACGGGTCATCTGGTTCATCTGGGAGCTCACTAATGTGTGCCCCAAGCAGTGCGAAGTACACGGGTTGCTTGTGCTATATTACAGTAGCTAGCCTGCCCGGCAGGGTGGGATATGCTGATGGCAAGACTTTGAAAATTGTCAAAGTGAATTCAGCAGAGGACCTAAGGTTGGCGCATGGTCAATGTCTCTCCATCGAAACAAGCTCACAAGCTGAGAGAGACCATGTATCCGAATCACGCCACTTAACCGTCTTAGTCTTAGTCTTACAGTAACTTTAAACCAAAACCTAAAGACCTTTTGGATCCTTTTGGTAGAAAGATGCATTCATGTGCTGACTTGGTACGGACTAGATCCACTGTGACATGTATCTTTTGTCCATGTGGAGATACTCATACCAGCACAAATTTTATGGGAATCTTAACTACTAGCTTCTTGTTCCTAGTAGTAATGCCAGGAGCTACTAGTAGCTTCCTTGCTCCTAGTGGCGATGCCCTTTGCTGCTAGTAGCACGAACTTCCTCATCAAAAAATTTCAGAGAAAACTGTCGACACGACTTCCTCGGTTCCCCTGACGCTTTCGGGCAACAGCCGCGAGGAGAGAACCACGGTGCGGCCGACGTTCGCAGCCTCAGTGTTTCCAAGTTTCATCTGGGTCTGATCCCCCCACCTTGACGGGTGACAAAGATATGCTTCCAAACTTTGAATCCAACTCCGGTCACAAAGAGCCAAGACACTTGTGCACCCACTTGCCCCACGCATCCGAAGATCACATCCTCCACCTGGCCGTGGGGGAGTTCCCAGTTCGGCTCGCTCTGAGAAATCTACGGTGTGGATGTCTACGACCTCCGCCCCCTCCAGCGGGGCGGCAGACCAAACCCTGTTTGTTTTAAAGCCCGGCGGGGGGGGGTAGGCCGCTAGTAGAGGTAGGTAGCTACTGGTAGCAGGTAGCTAGTAGCTTAAGTAGCTACTACGGACAGGACGCAGAATAGCTCGCGCTTCTTCAAGGAAGGTCCCTCAGCTGCCCTAAAGGCGGCGGGGGAAGCTTCCTTGAAGAAGCACTCGCACTAATGACTTGGTTCCTAGATTTTACGGAAACTAAGGCTTGGTTTCTTTTCCCACGACGAATGGGTTCATGTCGAAACGATGGGCTGAACACAGCGGCAATGCCATGCCCATCTCTCGGAGTCTCGCCACACCTCCGCACCCGGCAGCTTCTGGCGCTCCAGCAAAGCATCGCAAACGGCAGCACCCAGCTCACCGGGATGGTAGCCTGGAGCTTCATCACTGAGCTATGCAGTGATGCTATATGCCCTCTCCGAAAAATGCGTTCTGGTCCAAAAACGGAGCCCGTAACCCCAGCAAAGCCGTATGACGAACGTCACATGTCAAGCAAGTACCACATCGGTCCCTGAAGGCTTGAGACCCTCTAGGCAAACATGCACCCATGTGAATCCATGAAATCGGTGAATCCATGAAATCGTGGTCAAATAGATCGTCTTGCGCAAACTGGATGAGCCAGTCATTGAGATGTTGACCCCATCTGTCCAATTTCGGGTTTGGGTGTTCCAAGTCAAGCAACACTGAGTACCCCAAACTTGCCAAACCGCGTTGGTTTGCAAAAACAAAGAGAGTGAAAATGCTAAGCTTTCTGCCCAAACTCTGTGTGTCCACTTGATTTTCGACAAACCCTGCTGCACCAAAACCCTACAAACGACTCAAAGAACTGTTGCGCAACCTGGCCTGAAAGCTTGCCATTCTTTTTGCCACCAGCTGTCCTGTGTGTTGCGGAAAGCTTTGGCCAGCCATTCTATGAAGTTGCTATTTGGACCCTGCCCACCACACTCCAACAGTGGACGATGGTGCTACATGAGGGCCTCCACTAGAAAATAGTGACCCAAGGTTTCCACTGCTGCAGATCATGGCAGCCCCTAATGTGCCATAGACTCTTTTGGCTGCACAGAGCCTACATAATCCTTGGAGTTGGCCATCTGGCAACTCCAAGCACATGACACATTCACCCCAGAAAACGGAAACACTCCTGCAAGCATCAACGATGTAAGCTGTGAAGGGTTTGAACTCCACCATGGCGTCCAAGATTCCAAATCCACTAAGCAAGCTGTTTCACATGTATTCGCTGATTGTGAGCAAAGACTTGAATTTGAGCCAATCAACGTGTCGTCGAGGCTGTCGGCTTGTTTTTGCCGTTTTACTTTACATTCACCATTGATTCATCATGCTGAAATCACTGGCTGTTTGTACGCTATATGTGGCTATACCGGTGCAAACTGATGCACAAGGCTCAACAGACTCGCGAAGGAAGCGTATCATGTTTCGACTTTGAGCTCTTCGTGGTCTGACCCCAAGCTATCAAGAAGTATGATTAATTAAACAAAGGAACATCAATGAATCAATATGTTCTCGAGTTTTCACTCAACAAAAGCTCTCATTCCTCCCACTTGGCTTTGGGTCGGCACCCCCAAAACTGATCGATAATCGATGCACATGTTCCTCGCGCAAATGTGTTTGGCCTAAGGAGTCGGACCTCGCGCTGGCGTGGGGAGGAGACAAGCTGGAACGGTCCGTGTGAGATAGCTTCAGCTGGATGAGGGCCTGCGGACCCAAATATCATGCTACTCCCTACATCCTCTCAGGTAGGCCTCTCTCTGTATGTTTCGTTGACTTTCGCATTGCCTCTGACAAATTCTCGAAGAACTGGAGTGGGATACTCTCCCAAAAACTCACATCAACCCTGAAGAGACCGAGCATTTCTCTGCAAAAACTAAAGTTTTTGACGCAATGGCTGCCTTGATCACGTGCTCACCCCTGTGTGCATGTATGTATGTAGTGTCGTATGTAAAAATACATTTTGCCTCTATCTCCAATTGTATATGTGGAGGTACGAATGGTGTACATTGATGCTCTTTATTGTCAAACCCAACCAGTCACACGAATTACCCTGAAAAAGAAAACCACCGTTTGGCTGCCAACGACGAGCGTCGGGCATTGAAAGTACCTGTGATGTTCAGCTGTGCCGTATGCGGCATGGCCCTAGCTCACGGCCCAGCTGGGTGTATAAATTGAGGATCCGCAGGCTCCTTTGTTGCTGGCTGGCGAGCTGTTCCTCGCAACCCTTTGCCTGGCAACATCACGCTGTCTTGGAAGCCAAGCGCTTCACCGTGACAAGAGTCCCAAGAAGAGCGACAAGTGCAGGACAGGCCACGGTCACCAACGTCATGATGCCAGGCTCTTGTACTTGTGGATTGTCGACTCCAAGGAAATCAGCTGCTTGTTCTCCAGCTACGAAATAGAGGCACCTCCCAGATCGCAGGGTCTAGTCCTCACACTCCCATAAATTCGTGGTTTGGAAACAAGTCAATCGTTCTCAGCATCCCTACCCCCTGCCTCCCAAAGAAGAAAATTGCCTGATAGATCGCAGCCAAATGCTTTTGCAACCAAGAAGGTGCCCAAGCATCCAAGAGCCAACTGCTGTGCGCACTGGCCACAACACCATTGACCACGATATTCCCTGACAAGGTGTACGGATTGTAGAGGCCGAGCCTGGGCACAATCTGGATGGATTTCACAAAGCAGACTTCAGCTTTGGTGTCTTCTATCAGCCAAACTTGTTGACCAACTTGCACCTCTTCCGCATAGATGGTCTGTCGGTCGTCCCAATGGCAGGGAACTTTTGTGCAGACTTGGATGAAATGCTTTCCGGTCAGCTCCAAACTAACTTCCCCGATGTCCAATCTCACAAAAGCTGCCAGAGTGTTTGGCTGTGCATGGCCAAAGAAATAGATGTCATCGAAAATCAAGGCACCGGCCGAATCCAAGGCCAAAACCTTTTCACCGACTCGAAGCTCGTGCATCTGCTTCTGACCATCTGGGGTTTGCACCAAGGCATTGGATGGGAAGCATCCACCATCTGATGCGGGACACTTTTTCTTGAGTCTTCGTTCCCAAGAACTTTCTTCCCGAGCCCACTTCCAGCATTTGCACCACCCAGCAGAAACCTCAATCCCCATGCCACCCCCTGCCGTCAGCACTTCACCAATCACTTGCCCACCAAGGGCCTCGGTTTCAATGAAAGAGACTCCGGCACACCCAACTAGGCAAAGGCCACCACCCTTGAACCATGCCTTGCCTAGGATATCGCTCCATTTCTTGAACCACCCAGCACTGACCGTGGCGTCGATGCCAGCACCAAGCTCCAAGCCCCCGCAAACCTCACCTCGGCCGACTGGGTGCTTTCCACATCATTCCACCGGAGAGCGCCCAAAGGTGTCCTTTTGACCCATCAAAAGAAAGAATTAAGCACACAGTAGATCATGAACTTGAGGCAACCAACAAAAGCTGAGTATAGAATTGTGGATGAACTAAACTCAACATATGCTACTTTTTCCTCGCCTTGCTAGTTGGCTGGGTACCCGGTGATGTATCTATAGCCGACTGTCTCAAAAGGTGCCTCACTGACAGGGAGAGTCATGGGTTCTTCGCGTTCGGCATTTTCCAGCAATAACTATTCCGAGGCTGCATATTGAAAATTGGCCTTTCTAGTTCGAGTGATACATTTGTTCAGCTCTGATGTCTTGGCATATGTTCACTTGCCCAGCAAGTCTGGAAATGCAACGGCTTATACACAAAGGAGCTTGAGACATCTAAAAGGTCTTCGTCGTTTGGAAGTGCTAGCTTGGCCCGGAATGAAATCCACAAACTGGATGACAAGCACTTCCAAACAAGGACCCAGCCACCCATGTGGCCTAGCTTGTACTCGCAGTCATTGCCTCTCCAGCGTTCAAAGCCCTCTGCCACAATCTGCCCATAGTCAACCGCCACGCCAGCAGAAGCTTCCACACCAACCTCGTACATGCGAGCTTCTCCGTTGCAGCAAGTGGCTTGCTTGTGGGTGAGGCGCCTTCTCCTGAGAATCAACACCCACAAGACTGGCATGACTGTTCTTCAGGGCCAGGTGCTTGGTGCAACACCAACGTCAGCGACAAAATTGCTGCCTTCAACTCGCCTAGAGTCAAGGGTTTTTAGCCAACTCCTGTAGTTTTGACAGAGTTGGACGAGCCTTTTCGGCATCTGTTCTTCACACCAAAAAGTGAGAAAACATATATAGCCCTAACTTCCGACCGCTATCTGCCTGCTGTTCATTGGCACCCACTCACTTGCGCACGCCAAAATCACCTCACTTGCACGCGAGGTCGGCAGTCAACCCTGCCTGTTTGTTTAATTATGAAGGGAAACCGCACCTGCACACGCCAAAGTTAACCCACTTGAGCACGCAGCGACTCACTTGCGCACACAGGCATGTTGCTACCTCGGGTGGCTTGCAAAAAGGTCTACTACGTTGGAATGGCACCTTCTACATCTAAATGTAACAGCTCCGGTGGCTCACAAAAGGTGCATTACCCTGGAATGGTTCCTTCCTCCTCTAGACGGTACTCTCGGGTGGCACACAAGAGGTCTACTACGCATTACATGTTTGTGCCTTGGCTCTCGTTTAAGGTCCCCTGTGTTCGATGCTCACCAAGCTGGAGGGTGTCAAAAATTGGGTCCGATGTGAAGAAGTTTGTTTCAGAGCTTGAAGAGTCACTGGACGAGCACTGGGTGAGGGAGCTAGCGGTTCTTCCCAAGTACTGGGTTGTTGCCACGCAGGAGGGTGACCAAATGGAAGCCACCGATAAAATGCTGGAAGCAGCGAACATGTGGCGGGAACCTTCTGGCAGCCGGCTTTGCAGCTTTGCTGTGATGTTCTGAGCTGCTTTGGGCAAGCATCTAATGTTGGGCGCTTTGCAGGGAGTTCAGAAAGGAACGGTTCCGTCTCCTCTGGATTCACAAAAGGTATGTGACGTCGGAATGGCCCCATGCCCTTGGATGGGTCACAAAAGGTATGCTAGTTGCTAGCTTGGAAAAGGCTGTGGGCCCACACTCATCACTGGTGGACATCTTAGTCACATAAAGCTTACCTGAAGCACAGTGCACAGTGCAGTTTCTGCAGAACACTTCCTGAAAGAAAGTCTGTTCACAACAGCTGTTCACAGGATGCACGACGGGGAAACTTCCAAATCACTCTTAACACGTCTTGCCTCGAAAACCTGAAGCCAGCTTGAAGATGTGCACCTGTCTTTATGGCAGGAGTTTCAACATAATGCTTTGCAGTCCGTTCATACCAGTTCATCAAAAGATGTGTGTGGCAACCGGAGCAGAAATGTTTTCAACTCTTCGTGTCTGACATGCCTTGGATGACCTGACACCTGGAAGATCTGCAT
Source organism: Durusdinium trenchii (assembly GCA_963970005.1). Taxonomy (NCBI): domain Eukaryota; class Dinophyceae; order Suessiales; family Symbiodiniaceae; genus Durusdinium; species Durusdinium trenchii. Next base: position 1,441,523 of record CAXAMN010011112.1, on the reverse strand, counting down.
GTTTGCTCCTCTCTTCATGGCAAACATATGACTACTGGGAGTGTGTTCAGGTGCAGCCATTATAGTGAAGGCTTGTCAGTCTTCCAACCTGCGCGTGCACAAGCTGTACAAGCGAAGCATTTTCCGCGTGCACAAGCGAGGCGATTTGCGCGCGCACAAGCGAGGGCCATGCGCTGTCTTTTTTGGGGGGTGCGGAATCATGTTCGCTTCTTGTTACTACTAGTAAGGCACTTGTTTCTAATAGCTTCTAGTTACTACTAGTAAGGCACTTGTTTCTACCCCTCACGTTCTCCGGCTGTTCGCTTCTTCGCTCACTCTCCGCTCTCGGCACTCACTCCCGAGCCTGCTGCGACGTCGGCGACCGTCGTCGCCCTTCCCAGACACCGTCTTGTCCAAATGAATCTGCAAAGCGCTGAAGGGTTTCTTGCGTTTTTTGGTTCCTGAAGTGCTGATGTTGCTGCGTGCCTGCAATTTGGCAGCACGATGGAAGAGGGCTGTATGCAAGGTGCGCCGGGTCTTCTGGAAAGGAATTGGTTTTTCATGGTCTGGCAATTCCTTGCCAAGCAAGGGGCACAACTCGGAGAAGAGTTCTGCCAAATGCTTGTAGTGTTTCCGCAAATGCATGGCAGAGACGCGATCCATTTTCATCTGGCAGTCCCTAGCACCATCTCCATAGTTGAGCACCACACCCTCTTCTTCGCTCTCCAATTTCTTGTCTTGCAAGCAGGCCTCCATGAAGGCCTCCTCAAAGTGAGGTTCGTGTATGATCCCAGGCCATGAGTGCGCTGCGCCCAAGAAATCAAAGTGTTTCGAGCTCACATCCTCCAAAAAACGCATGCACTCAGGCTCATCTTCGATGGGCAACACCATATCGACGAAGACCGCACAAAACCTACTTTTGAGCGGGACCCCTCACACAAAGGCTTTGCAAGTTTCGACGAAAAAGGTTCCTGCTCCCCTTCAAAAATTTCAACAAACAATTTTGTAATCTAAAATAGATTGCTTGCCGTCTGCTTGCCCAGCAACTCCTCTGGGGTGTTCAAAGACTCTGGGCCAAGCATGCGGAACTGAGCCTCCATGTTATAGATGGCCCGGTCACACTCCGCCTTTAGTTGATTTGGGTCAACCTTCTCCATGGACGACTCATCACCCACGAAAAGCGCTTGCTTGCACCTCTTGCCGAAGGCCTGGACCAGCGCATGCAAGAAAACAGAAGAAGATCCAACAACAGGATATGATACAACAGGTAGATCCACAAGAGATTGAACCCTTTCCATACTTGTTCACGTTTGTCAATCTCAGTGCCATATGTCCAAATTATATTCAAACACTTACTTTTCGAGCTTAGCTATATATGCGCCTCGATTTGAGCCATGATGGGGAGATCGAGATGGGCGTTGTTCTTCACAAATTGCAGGCATCCCTTGTAAAACATTGCATTGTAACCTAAAGATTCCTCCAAATCATTGGCCAGGATCTTCAGACTGTCCTTTGAGCTGCGGCACACGTTGGAGCCGGTGCCAATGCTCGTGTTGATGGAATCATGTAGCTTCATTGCGGCGCTCAGCGAACTGAGACACAAAAGAACCACGGCAGTGACCACCGCTTGCTGCATTCTCGGTAAACGAGCGGAACGGAAAGGGTTTCGGGCACCTTACCAGGACCTGACTCGCCCCTTCGGCTTGAGCCCTGCAGACTGACTCAGCGTGACTCTGTGATGAATGTGTTTTTGGCTGGTCCCAACAGGGTGCCAAAGGGTCCAAGTCATGCCCTCCAGGCCCCCGCCTTCCAAAGCTTTCGGAAGCTCCACAGCCATATCCGCCAAATGGCCAAACAGTAGCAAAAACATCAGGCAGTTCTTTTGAAAGTTTGCACTCAAGATGACTATCCAATCAACACCATTCATGACCCTCTGATCTTCTCTGAAGTCTTGGTGAGAAAACCCTGGCAGGACCAAAGGTCTGACGATCAAGTGCTGAAAATATCGCATCCCACAAAACAGTTCAGCGCGAGATACTGGGAAGTTTTACATGGAACATCCAAAACATTGTGGGCCACAACCCCATCCTTAGGAATCTCCTTGCAAAGCTTCCAAAGTGCGGGGGAACAACTAAACAACCTTTGTCATGTCAAATGTATGGAGGGGTTCATGAGCGTGAGAATTCAAATCCAACAAAGGCGACGAGTTTGGTCGATGTCTATCTTTGTGAAAACGCGGATGCGGCAGCTTCCTTTTTCGATCCCGCTCCTTGAGCCAAAGTCACAGTCGGTTCAGAGTGCCTCAAAGGTTCTCCAAGTTTCTCCAGAGCTTGTCAACTCTTCTTAAAAGAGTCAAGACTGTTCACAGTCATCTCAAACCTACACAAAACTAAAGAGAACTATCTCAAACAGTCTCCATGTACACGCAGTGCTACCATGAGATGGAGACCATACCGGTGGGCGGACTCGGCCGTGTCATGAGTCAATCATTGGCTCAGTATATATGTCGAGCCAGTGTCGGGGAATATCAGATGTCAAAATTACACCACCGTAGACCCCAAACAGTTTGTGTTTTTCCAAATCGGAACACTCTGCAACTAGAGCTTGCGACGAAAGGACTGCAAGCAGCTGGGTGAAAAATAAAGGATTGCAAAGCAGAGGCGGACACAGCAGTCAGAGCTGGGAGACACATGTAAAATTAAGGGTTGGAAAGCGCTGGGACAAATGTAAAGGATTGCCGACAAGACAAATGTAAAGGATTGCAAGCGACACGCAGCCCAGAGCCGGGAGACAAATGTAGAGAGAGGGAGACAAATGTAAAGGATTGCAAGAGACACGCAGCCCAGAGCTGGGAGACAAATGTAAAGGATTGCAGGGCAGAGGAGGTGGGAGACAAATGTGAAGGGGGGTTGCAAGCGAGAGGGGGAGAGAGGAGGCACATGCAAAGGAAAGAAGGAAGACAAGGCGGACACAATGACCAACAAGAAGGGGAACAAGAAGGGAGACAAGAAGGGAGACAAGACGGACACAGTGCCCAACAAGAAGGAAGACAAGACCGGAGACAAAGGGAAACAGAAGGGAGACAAGGCGGACACAATGACCAACAAGAAGGGAGAAAAAAGGAAACAGAAGGGAGACAAGAAGGGAGACAAGGCGGACACCAACAAGAAGGGACACAAAAGGAAACAGAAGGGAGACAAGACGGACACAGTGACCAACAAGAAGGGAGAAAAAAGGAAACAGAAGGGAGACAAGAAGGGAGACAAGGCGGACACCAACAAGAAGGGACACAAAAGGAAACAGAAGGGAGACCACAGTGACCAACAACAAGAGGGACAAGACCAGAGACAAAAGAGAACCCCTAACAGTAAACTGTTTGGGGAAAGATGGCATGGATATAAAAAACACTTACAATCCCGTGGCTTGAACAACGCACGCTTACAAAGCCCGTTTCCTTCGCACGACGTTCTGCAGGCGACGGTCTAAAAGGTTGTCCTGCCAAGTTGGTAAAGCAAAGCGCCAACAAAGGACCGCAAACCAAAGTCAGCTCCAACCCCAAGTCATCAAAAACGAAAATCTACTCAAGGAACAGGCACTAGGTGATTCACACCCTGTACGCGCACAATCTTTCACACCACTTCGTGGGTCACTAGGCGCCGCCATCTGTCTCTCTTCTTCTTCTCTTCTTCTCTCTTCGTTCTTCTCTGGACAACTTTGGATCAGACAACAACGAAGATCCATGCACCTGTCTTGAATGTGATCTCAATGTCATCAATCAAGGTAAACTCGAGTCCAGCTCAAGCAAAGCTCCAGACCCAACAAAGAGTCAATCTCGACCAACAAAGAGCATGCAGATAACTAAGCTAACAAGCAACAACGCAAGTCAAAAAGGATCCCTCAGGGATCTTAGGGTCAGATCCCTATTGCGATAACTCTCATGTCTCATCATCGAGATCCTCGAAAGCAAAGCTTTCAAGAACAACACACCCGCTAGCTCAGGTAGCAAAAGTTGTACTAGGGTTACAACGCCATGCAACATCCATCTAAAAGACCTGACCAGCGCACAAAGCGAAATGCAACTGCGAAAGAAATCACAAGAAACATCCTGGATGTTAAACTTGCAATGAAGTTGACTGCAACTGCATGATGCGACACACACGGACAGCGCAGCAGTCCTTTTCTCGGCCCCGCTCTTGAGCCAAAAGCCCAGCATTGAGGCTCTCAGCAAAGCGTTCACGCAACCAAAACAAGTCACAAGTCTCTGGCTCTTGAGCTACACAGTCCAAAGACTAAGTAAGGAAGCTCTTCTAAATACAAGAACCAGCTAAGAAGTCTACCAAGACCACTCTGGTTGCGACTCCCCCAAAACCAAACAGCAAGAAGGAACCAAAAATACAAAGAGGCACCACTCCTATGGAAAAATCAAACTCAAAATCCCAATACAGAGCTACATGTAGCGAGCCATACTGCTCACTCCTTTTCACACCCCTTCTTGGGTCACTACATGCTAGCTACTCAATCCTCTTTCTATTCATTCCATTCTTCTGTATTCTTCTTCTTCTCATTTTTTGAAAACTCAGCTCATCAAGCTTTCAGCCTTGACGTCCACAGGTCTTCAACAGCAAATTCAACAAAGCACGCCAAGTTCAACAACCATGCACGCACGCAACCACTCAGTCAACACGCACGCCAAAATCAAACCGACAAGGAATGAACCAAGGATCCCTCAGATATCTCTTAAAGTCACACACATTGACTTCTTTGAATATTTGGTCATCACTGGGACCCTTGAGCGACAAACGTTCAAGAAGGTGCCTGACAGGCAATGTCGCAGACGCGAAACCCAATTTGTCTGGAAAACTATGGACTTTCCAGGCGGCCCCTAACGACACTGCGTTGCCGTAAATGTTCAAGTTTTTCTCTCAGACATTGCATCGTCAGCATCACAAGCTCTTCAACATCCACAAAAGCAGTGAGCTATAGTAGTAGCCTTCAGTAGAATGATCAACATTCTGTCAGACATGCTCCATCCATCTCCTGTGAACATGGTCACATCAGCATTGAAGAAGGAACGACGAAAGATGAGAGAAGATTCTCTTCCATCTCAACCCCTGGTTCAGTTCAAGTTCTATCCCTGCCGCAGGCGTTCATTCTCCGAGCTCCGCAACCTGAAAAACCTGCTGCCCAAAGTGAGTGGATCAATCAGCGCAAGAGCTGTCTGCAGAAAGAACGCAAAAACGGTTCTCCAATCCATGAAGAGAAACAAAGATGTCTTTCTTGCAAAATCCGAGCAGACAATTTTGCCTGCAACCAACCATCAACAAGATTGACATGAAGGTTTGTGAGAGTGTCACAGAAGCTGACTGGACATCCGATCGTGTCCCAAGAGGGACACCTGCATTTTTATCATCTTCGCCAACTTTGGTGGTGTGGAGTCTTGATTCACTGAGTTGAAGTCGAGATCATCAAAACTGTTCAAAGAAACATTCACACTGCAAAAGCCACAAAGACTTCTGCACAAAGCTTCTAAACGTTGAACATTCTGAGCTTTGCTCTCCAAAGCACCCAAAACAATTCGAAACACAAAGTTCCGTCAAGGAACGAGAGCCAACCCACCAACCAACCAACCATCCATCCATTTTTCCATTTGCATGCTGGGGCAGTTGCCTGCGGCGCCGCGCAATTGTGCGCTGGCCAATCCCATTTTTTCTTGCACGGGTGGAGACGCCATGTGTGCAGAGAATGCACAGGTCATCTCGCGCTGAAGACTTGCAAAGTTGGGCTGCCTTGTCTCTTGTAGCGCGTGGCACTGGGTCTGCACTCCCGACCTGTGTCACCACGCCAGCCAATCCCCATTTTCGAGTTTTGTTTGCACGGGTCGAGCGCCATGTGTGCAGAGATTGCGCAGGTCATCTTGTGCTGCGCATGATGGCCAGAAAGAAAGAACCAGAGAAACCGAGCAGAAAACAACCAAACCTCCAAACAAACAAAAAAACCCAGAAAAGAGGGCAGCCTGGCTCGCAACTCAAGTGGGAAAGAGAAGGGGTGAAACATGGGGCAACCAATCAGGCACGCGGAGTTTCAAACCTCAGCAAAAGATGACCTGCGCACACCGCACACATGGCGTCTCCACTCGTGCAAAAAACATGGGGCATTGCAAAGTGCTGTGGTGCCTCAGCGCTTTTGACATCGGGCTTGGCACCTGGCCTTGGTTGAGGCTGTGGAGTTGCGCACACCATTTTACTTGTTTGTTTAGGCTGGCGAGAGGCTTGCATGACCCACGCTATTCAGTCACCGTGAGCATGTGTGAGAGTAGACAGGCGTGCAACGGAAAACAACTGCGGAGAGTCCCATTGCTCCAAGCAATTGGAAAACCAGCAGTGTTGCCTGCAAGGAGTGACTCTTTCCATGTTGTCAATGGACAGCCCCATGTTGCGGCAAAAGCATTTTGAGGGGGAGTCACACAGAGGTGAGCACAGGAGGGAAGGGCGCAGTCAACAAGCTTTCAAGAGTTTGCAGACGGTGAAGCGTGCAATGCTCTGAATCCACCGTGAAATGGGGCAAAACCAAAATTTGTGAAAACACGTAGCGTCCCCTTTTTGAATCCCGCTCTTGAGCCAAACGTTACAGTCGGTTTGACTGTATCTCTGTTCATCCACTCTTCTTCTGAAGAGGTCTGACTGGTCACAGTCGTCCAAAACACACTCAAAGCACAAGAAAGCAACTCAAAACACTCTCAAGCAAACCTACGCTGTACACAGCTTGTCTCACACTGCAGCTCTCTACATAGGGCTTCTCTAGACATGCTCTCGCCACTTCTGGTCACATCCACTTAGTGCTGCTAAGGTGGTCAAAGAGAACACACTCCAAGGAGGAAGATCCCAACACAGCCCCAACCCCAAGGACAGAAAACGAAAAGTTCCACTACAAAGAAGTACTAGGTGATCCACACACTGTACAGGCGCGCTACCCACACTTTTCACACTCCTTCTTGGGTCGCCTCGTGCCTTCTCCTGGTCTTCCTGTCTTCTTCTTCTTCAATTCGTTTTCTTTGAGCAACTGAGGTTCGAGCATCAACTAAGATCTCAACTCCTGTCTTCCAGAATGGTCTCCAGGTCGATCAAACGTCAAAAAAACTCAAGTCAGCAAGTTCAAACAAGCTTCAACTCAATTGACCAAGATTCAACCAAGCAAGACAACAACAAAACTGGTCAAGATCCCTCAGAAGGCATGGTCTTCGGAGTCTCACAGTGATGACTCCTGGCTCATGCACTTTTCATCCTTGGAATCTTGAAAGCCAGTTGCCAAGCGAACACCTGACAGGTCAAAACGACAAACGCTCATCGTGACAAACCTGCCAAGTCCAAAAGTGCACAAAAAAAAGGAATCTGCTTCAAGCCCTTGGGTACTGTTTTTTGACTGCCATCTTCTGAAGCACATCTTGAGTTCAAAAACCCTTTTTCTTACCTTCAATTGCAACCAATCCACTGGACATGGAATCACTGCAAAAGCTTCAAGTCCCAAACCCACAGCAGGTAAAGGTTAAAGTGCCATCAAATCCGTTCAAACCTGACATTCACTTCAAAATCAACAGACACAGTTGAAGAGCAAGTGAATCTCTGCTGAAAACCCTCTTTTCAAAGTGCTGGGTGGTCGCAGTACAGGCCAGTGGATCTTGCTCAGAATCTTACATTCCCAGCTTTCCACATCGCCACAGATCCTTTGGATCTCAATATTCTCTGCCTTCAACTCCAGATCTGCAGGCACCCTCGGAAGTGGGAAGTCCGCTTCATGGGTTGACTCTTGACACATTGGCCAGCTGCACATATCCAGTCCGCAAGGTCACCATTGGTTCCTTTTGCACGGGTGTGTGAAAAGAGCGTACAGCGCACGTGTACAGCGTATGGCTCACCTAGTGCTTGCTTCTTTGGGAATTTTCGTTTTTGGAGTGCTTGGGGTTGGAGCTGAGTGGAGGTCTGTGCCCTTTTTGTGTTTGACCTTTGACCACCTTAGCAGGAGGATGTTTGAAGTGGCAACTTGTGGGTAGGAACTGCTTGGAGAACCTTTTGGTAGAGCACGATGTCTTTAGAGACTGTTTGATGTAGTTTCCGTGCAGTTTGTGTGGTTTGGAGACGACAAGGTACAGTCATGTGCTCTTTCAAGAAGAGTGCATGTGCTTCTAAGAAGCTAAGAGGACATTTGAAGACAGTCTTTGAATGACTGTAACTTTGGCTCAAGGAGCGGGACCGAAAAGGGCGCGTTGCTACTGTGTTTTCACATGGTAGCGGAGCCCGAGGATCCTAAGGGTGAGGGGCAGACGCTTGAGAGAAGAGTTTTTGTTTTTGGAAAGGTTTGTAGAAACCTGCAGCTTGTTTGAGCCATGGCCGACCAGACGTCGCCAACTCCGATGAGTCCTGTGACTTTTGGACCCACTGTCATTCCCATGAGTCCAACAGCTGAAGGGACTCAGCCAGCGAGTGCAGAGCCTGGAGTGTCGAGTAGCGATGTTGGAGCAACAAGGATTCCTTTGATTGCACCTGATCCTGTTTTGTCGACTTCTTCGTATGAGTGTCAACGAAGTGGTGAACAGGTTGATCCTTTGCAGACTAGTGATCCTTGGTTGTCTTTCTATTCAGGGCCTGGTAGTCAGCAAGCTTTGAGAGATGCTTTGTGGGGAACTTATGGTCCTACTACTACACAGCTAGCAGCTATGCCGAGAACTTTGAATTTGCCACAGTCATGTTCGCATGTTGGTGATAGGTTGCAACCTGGAGGTGTCTTGACAGGAGGTCAGGATCAGTTGGGAGCGCCTGTTCAACAAGAAGGTGGGCAGCAATCTCAGCAGCCGAGTTTTGTGCCTGGACAGGGTTTTTCTGGACAGAACGATAGTGGACATGGTGTTTCTTTTGGTTTGCCACCTGGATGGGATCAGAATTTGCCGACAGTAGGAGCAGATGGTTTGCCTTTTTCTGGACCTTCAAGGTCTCCTCCCCCAGTTGATCCTTTGTTGACTGGTTTGATGAATCAACAACTGCAATTGGGACAAGCAATGATGGAGGTTTTGAGGCGACAGCAACAACAGCAACCTCAGCAACAAGCCCAGCAACAACAACCACAAGTTGGTGTTCAAGACCGTGAACGACTTACCATGGACACCAAGTGGATCCCTGCAATGCCCATGCCATCTTACAAGCAGTGGGTGAGCAGGTCTAGGGAACTTTCAGGGTTCAGAGATTGGGCAGAGAAGCTGGGAGGTTGGTTGTGTCTCATTCACGACCGATATGGACCAGAATTGAGAGAGGCATTGCGCATGGAACAACCCATTGTTTTGCAAGGAGCTGACCAGGAGCTCAGAGCAAGGAGATTGTTTCATCTGATCCAGCAAGCGTTCACTGGATACCCAAAGATTGAACACATGATTCGAAATCAGATCATGGCCCGTGGGGCAGCTGATGCGAATGGCTATGAACTTTTCAGGCTGATTCGACGTGAGTTTTCAATTTACAGTAGGCAGGAGGCACTTTACTACAGAGAGCTTGTTTTGAAGTTCACTGTCAAGAAACCTTCGATTGATGGTTTGATTGATGTGCTTCGAGAGATCCAGACCGAGATCGAATCATTTCACAGTATGCTTGAGGCAAGTGTGATGGCCAGAGCATTGGTTGATTTGAGGATCAATGAGGGGGATCAGTTTTTGCTGTATTTGAGGAATTTGCCGGAAAAGGTCTCAGAACATGTCCAACTCATCAGCGGTGCAGGGACTGTCCAGCAGCTTTGGCGAGCAGTGACTGAGTATTACATTCGCAGTCGTGCTACTGGAACTATGGAGAGGGCACATGCTGTTCAGGGTTCTCCTATTCGAAGCAAGGGTTGTTTCAATTGCGGAGACCCTGGCCACATGCAGTCAGAGTGCCCCAAACCAAAGCGCTGCAAACACTGCGGGAAGAGCGGCCATGTGGCCTCAGATTGTTGGGAGAAGCATCCTGACAAGCGACCATCCAAAAAGGATGGAGCAGACCCTGTGAAGAAGCCTTTTCCAACCAAAGGTAAGGGAAAAGGAAAAGGAAAGAGCAAGGGCAAGGGCAAGGGAAAGAGGAACAAGCTTCGAGAACTGGAGGACGGTGAAGAGTGGGAAGCTGAAGAGGAAGGTGAAGACCCCGAGGTCGATGAAGACCAAGACCAAGTCGCAATGATGGTTCTTGCGAGGAGTACTGAGAGTACTGAAGGGGTAGGAGCCTCCACAAGCGAGCCTGTAGTGCACAGCGTCACTCATCCTCTTGAGTACTTGTTGAGTACTCAGGGCTTGGGAAAGGATCTCAAGACCCACTGGCTTGTAGACTCAGGTGCCACTTGCCACATTGTTGCTGAGGAGTGGTTGAAGCTTTACAAGGTGAAGCATTGGTACCCAGGCTCAGCTCCAATCCTGAGAGGTGCAGGGGATCATATTCTTCCCACTGCAGGGATGGTAGACCTAGAGTTCAAGGTAGGTAAGATCCCTGTAGTCATGCAGCGAGTAGTGGTGGCGCGCATCAAGCTGAATGTCATTAGCTGTTATGCTCTGTCTGAGACTGGTTGGTGGACCAAGTTAGGAGGAGCCCGCGAAAGCATCTTGGAAAATGGTCAGGGGACCACTTTTCCACTGAGGATATGTGAGCGTGCTTGGTGGTTGAAGGTTGATTTGATTCCCAAATCAGGTCAGAACAGACGCAGTGGCAAAGCGACCAAAGGTCCAGCCCCCATGGAGGTTGATGAGGTGAAAGGCCCCCCATCGAACCCAGAAGGAGAGATCAGAGAGACCAAGACCACAGAAGCACGAAGCACTGAAAGCACAGCCACACCACATACTCAGTACAGAAACGACAGAAACGACAGTGAAACGACAAACGAAGCACTGTCAGAGCAGGCACGACCAGTTTCGAAGGCAGGAAAGTCCAGAACTAAGGGTCGAGAAGTGATGTGCACTCAGCCTGGTTCATTGCAGTCTTTTTCGTATGTGTGTCGTATGTTTCGTTTTTGTGGTGATGAGCGTGTTTCTTTTCCAACTTTGTCTTGTGAAGATGAGCCCAATACGTTTGAGAAGGGGAAGGAGGATGATCAGGAAGATTTTGCCTCTTTCACTTCTGAGTTTGACACCTGGGAGGTTGAGTCGAACTCGTCTTTTGTGAGCTGTGAAAGCCAGTTTTTGGATTTTGACTTCTTTTCCGAGGGTCCGGACGGAGATTCGGAGGCTTTTTCGGAGGTTTTTGAAGGATCTGAGACGGATTTTGCTTCCTTGCTTGCGTTTTGGAGGAACCAAGAAGGGTTTCCGGGGGTTTCGGAGGAGTCCGAGCGTGTCCGGATGTTCCGTGGGTTGCCGAAAACCGTTGATGTTGAGAGTGATGACATGGAGGAGTACACTCCTTCCATTCCCGATCAGGTTGGTCCAGAGGCGGAGGCCGAAGGTCCGATGGTTGAGGCAGGTTCCGAGGTTGACGAACCACCCGGGAGTTGCCCCATTATGATCCTGAGGGTGCACATTCGTCGGATCTGGAAGATCCATCACCCGAACTGGAAGGCAGTTTGTTGTACGAGCACGAGTGTCGAGGACATTGGCCGTATGATCGAGGGTGTGATGCGTGTGTTCAGGCAAGAGGTCGGACACCCGCAAGACGAAAGGACCAGGAATCTAGCACATGTGATCTTGCAGCTGACATCATGTTTGTAGGAGGAAGGCACTGGAAGGTGTTGGTTTTGCTCATGATTCAGACTGGCATGATAGGTATGGTGGTTTTAGGTGGTGACCGGGAGAAGGACGTGAAGTCCACTGTCTCTGTGTTGAATGAGATCGGTGTTGGAGGTTTGTCTTTGGAAGTGGCCACTGACAACGAAGCCTACCTGCTGAACCTGATGCAGAGGTCTCTGAGAGAGTCCAACTGTCGAGGCTTCCATTGGAGGAACATTTCAGAGAATCGTCCACAGGCCAAGGGTGTAGAACGTGCTGTGGGGATCATGAAAGAGGGTTTGTTCACCAATTGGTTGGCTTTGGAAGCTCATTTAGGCATGAGGTTGGCTGTGGAATCATCTTTGATGGGGTATCTGGTTGGGTACACCTACAGGACTTTCAATGGTTTTTGTGAGCGCCAGTGGGGTGGCACTCCTTTGGAATCTCTGAGAGAGAAGAGAGGAGGTCAGATACCACGAACTTTTCCTTTTGGGATCATGGGTTTTGTGAAGCCAGTTCATGCACAGAAGTGGCAAGGTCAGAGGATGGTGCTTGGTGCTTATTTGGGGGCCAGGTACAGCACAGGTGGTGGTTGTTTGGTTTACCCGGTTTCTGTTGACTCCACTGGAGTGAGGGAAGTGATCAAGGGTCACAATTTCAGAGTTAGGGACCAATCACCATGGTACGATGTGAACGTCTTGTTTCCTCTGCTTGCGGGTGCATATGTTGATCCCAGAAGTGGCGAACAAGCGCTTCCTCCGCCACCAGTTCATGATCCGGAGAGGTCAGTGAAGAGGCCACTTGAGGACTCAGGTGGTGCAGGTGTAGGTGGGGAGGTTGCAGGTGAAGAAGGGGATGGAGACATGGAAGTCGAAATTCCTTTGCCAGATGGGAGCTTAGCTCCAGAAGGAGCTGGAGAACCTATGGACCTTGATGTTGTCTTGGATCGAGTCATCCAACATGCCCAGAACGAAGCAATGAATGAGTTCTTGGCAGGTGCCTCTAGGTGTGATGAGGTAGGAGGTGATGTCGAGGCAGAAGGTCAAGGTTCTTCCATCTCAGTTCAGTTTGGGGGAAACCAAATAGATGTACAGATCGCTGAGGGAGTGTGTGATGAATTGACAGGGCACCCCATAGCGCATGACCAGGTGGTTGAGGGCATTCGCACAGAAATGGTGCAACTGGAGACATTGGAAGTTGGTGACACCTATCCTGAGAAGAAGGGTCGCACCATCGCAGTTGAACATGAAGTTCAAATCCTCACGGCGAGGTGGGTTTTTACCCAAAAGACTGCTGTCCTTTGTTGCGCCCGGTTGGTCGTTCGCGATTACGCCTCTGGTGCTGAAAGCGCGTTTCGGTCTGGCATCTATGCCCCTACAAGTAGCTTAGACTCACTGCGAGTGGTCCTTGCCTTCTCAGTGGTGGAAAGCATGAGCCTTCTTACAGCTGACGTGTCGACAGCATTCATGTACGCGCCTGTTGAAACCGACGCTTGTGATCTGGTTTTGCTTCCCCCGAATATCACTGTGAAGGGCCAACGAGTCATTTTGTGGCTGAAGAAGGCCATGAATGGTTTGAGAAGGGCTCCATTGTTGTGGTTCTTAGAGCTCCAGAGAACGATCCGTGACTTGGGCGGAGACGAGACCTTTGAATCAACGTTGTTCAGAGTGAAGACTGACGCCCAGTTTTTGTTGGTCCTAGTTTACGTTGACGACTTGCTTATAGCCAGTAATGACGTTGAAGGAGGTGAGAACTTCTTGCGTGCACTTCAGAAGATCTGGAAAATCAAACGCACGGGAAGCATTCCGTCCGGGCAGAGAGGACTCCTGGAATTCTTAGGCCGCACGATATACAGACGCAATGACGGAGAGGAATGTCTGTACTTTGGAGTGTCCAGGAGCTACATGGAAGGCATCTTTGTTTCATGGGAAGAGAAGCTCAAAGAATCCACCGGTTCAGCCATGCCCAAGCTGGAGGAGCTGCTAAAAGACGCAGAGAAAAAGTTCGGGACTCCTGAGCTGTCCGCCACGGAAGCACAGCGCTACCGTAGGGTCCTCGGACAACTTGCGTGGGCAGCGCTCTCCAGGGCAGACCTTGCTTTCCCTGTTGGGTTTTTGAGTCGATTTCAGTCGAAGCCCCATGTTCCGGCAGAGATTTGTCTTCGTAGCTTTCTTCGTTGGCTGAAGGGTCATTTGCATTTTGCGCAGCAGATGCCTGCTAGTTCACCACCCGTTTTGACTGAAGAAGGGGTCGTTGTAGGTTTTTGTGATGCTTCATGGAATGTGACCAGCGTTTCTGGTGCTGTCATTTCTTGGCGTGGATGTTGCCTGAAGTGTTTCAGTAGGAGACAAGAGGTTCCTGCGTTGTCGTCTGCAGAAGCAGAAGCGATTGCCATCACGGAGGCTAGCAAAGAACTTGTAGCTCTGGGGATGTTGATCGAAACAGCTCGCGACGGGATCCCTCTTGACGAGATAGGCATGCCAGCCAAGACCACCGGAAGCATGAAGCTTCACTTGTACAACGATGGGAAAGCGGCGATTTCCATATCGACCATGGAAGGTTTGCTTCGACGTGTCAAGCACATGGAACTTCGTGCACACTACGTCAAATACCTCCATCGAAGGCGCCGCTTGACCTTGGAACATTGGGAAGGTGTTTCCAACCCGTCCGACGGTCTCACGAAGAGTTGCAAGCTCATTGAGATGTGGCTGAACCTCTGCAATGCTGTAGGACTTGTACCTGGTTTGGATGAAGATAAGGCAGCATTGTTGAGGGGCTTGTCTCGAGACGCCGATGACGACGAACTTCCGATCGGTGAACGTTCAGTTCGAGAAGGGGAGTATGCTCATCGTGCGTGTTTCTTGCGTTTTTCGTCCGTTGGGGATCGGAAGGTGACGGAAGCTTTGGGCATTGTGCCTGCTGAAGTTTGAACTTTGTCGAATGTGCTTTTTCCGGAACAGTTTTTCGAGATGCACTTTGACTTGGGAGAGTTTCTGAATCTGTTTTGTGTGTTTCCGTTGTTGTTCGTTTGTGTCCGAACTCGTTCGGAGGAGTTTCGTTTTGCTTTGTCTTGTTAGCACGGGGATTTGGAACCTTTGTCATGTGGACAGAACTTTAGTGGAAGGACGTGTCCGAGAGCAGTCGTTGAGGTCCGACTAGGTTCGGAGGTGTAGGAGGACTGTTTCTTGTTGATTTAGGAGCCTTCTGTTCTTTGGTGCAGTGTTTTGAGTTTTGCAGAATTGAATGCATGTGCGTTTTGCTTTTTGGAATCTAGATTGGAAGCATTCACTGTGAAATTGCTCAAAGCTGTCTTGTGCATTTGTTTTCAAGTTTCTTGTGTGTGAAATGCTGTTTTTGGGTGAAGATGGTTTTGGACAGCAGGAGCCTTGGGAATCCAGTTTTGCTTGACCGACTTTCCGGATAGCTACCTCTTTCCTAAGGAAATCGAGACGACGTACTGTTTTTCTACTTGCACTTGTACTTGCCTATGTCTAAGGTGAACTGACCGATGCCCGCAGCCGTTTTTCTTTCAAGGACAGGAATTCTTCCACGGTGGAGACTGGAACGAGGCCAAGAGACTGAGAGAACTTGAAAGTTGCGCTTGCAGTTGCTGTAATAAGGACTAGCTACCCATGGGAAGTGACTGTGAAAGCTTTTGAGTTGTTGACATGTTGACAGGTGAGTAGGGCTAAGGCAATAGTTGCTCGAGCTTGATTTGCTTGTTGTGCATGTTTATGTTTGTTGGTTTTTAAGTTTTACATGTTTGCAGTTGGAGACGACTAGAGCGATAGTAGCTTGAGTTGGATTTGGCTGTGAGAAGTGTGGAACAGATGTGTTTTTGTTTGCCTTGTTTGCCAGTTTGCATTTTGAGCTTGGAAGATTCTGGAGTGGTTAATGTTTTTGTAAGTAGTCATCTTGAAAGCTTGGTTTGTGGTTTGAACTTGTTTTGTGAGTTTTGCAAGTATGAGGAAACCATGTTGCTTTGTCTCAAGCTGCCTCCGCGACCCATCGCCTGTTTGACGCTTTTCTTTCGCACACCGACATCCGTTGAGAAACATGTCTGCTGCGACAGCCGCGACCAGTGCCCGTCCCGCCGCCGAGCGCGACACGATCGTGCTGTTTCCGGGGCGCGATTTGATGACAGTCAGCTTGTCTGAGCTTGCAGACTGCCAATTCCAAGGAGAGGCCTCAGCTTCTTTGATTGAGGTCGGTGCACTCAATGACTTGCGTTGTGAAGCCACGAGATGGCACACTGGTGCGACCAATGTGGAGAAGCTGATTTACCACCTCAAACGCCTGATTGTTGAGCTTGCAAGCCAGGAGTCCGATGGCCACCAAGCAAGCGACATTTTCCCGACGTCGCCTCTACAGGAAGGCTTTATGTCTTTTTCGGGAAAAAGTCTGGCAGATTTGCGAGGTGAGTTGCCCGACTGGGAAGGGCGCCTCTTCCATTTGAGGGCCGGTTCCTCGATGTTGGCTTGGTCCTACTTCGAGAAGTTGGTAGCACTCGAGAACATGTCGGTTGACCGTTCGGAGGGTACGAGTAGCCTAAGCAACCCTATGCCAACCTCGGCCAGGGAGGTCACTGTTGAATCTCTCCTTGATTGTCTTGTCTGGGCCACCAACAAGTTCGGTCAGCTATCAACGGTCATTGGAAAGGTGCAAGATGCTGCTTCCAGCATGGCCGAATCGAGTGGTTTGGTCAATCCGAAGCTTGATGCCCAGCATACCAGTTTGCTTCGCATGTCTGATGGGATCCTTGCCCTCGCGGCCAACATTAAGGTCAACGGAGATCAAGGAGCCCCGCTTTTAGCGGGAGTCAAGGCGATCCAGAAGCAGCTGGAGAACTGTGCTTGGCAGGTCAGTGGATCGGGAGCCAAGCTTGTCAATGTGAGTGTGAAGGAGTTGCTGATGAGCAGTGCCAAGGTCCTTTCGGAGTGCAGTGCGCAGCTCGCCAAAGGGGTGGACCACTCGCAGCGCACTTACGAAGGCATGATCGCCCTCAACGAAAATGTCAAAGAGGGGAACCAGTTGCTCAAAGAATTGGTTGAAGGGCAGCGGATCTCACTTCGGCATGCTGCTCAGAATCTAGCTCAGCAACAAGCTTCGACTCCACCACCCGTGCCGGCACCACCAGTGTCGATGGGAAGTCAAGGGGCCAGTACGATCCCGGCAGCCTTTCAGAATCCAGCACTTGGAGTGGGCAAGATTCCTGGTACCAGTTTGCCACAGCCGCCAGCTGTGCCAGAGCGACACCCAGGAGTGACCCCGGCTACTCCAATGGATGATCCAGCGCCAGGGTTTAAGAAGGTGAAGTTGGCGGATGGATCTACGATGACTATTCCAAAAGGATGGCAGCCGGATCCTAACTTGTAGTGCCTTGAATGGTGAACTGCCATCAGAGAAATGGCATGATTTTTAGAAGGCCATTTTTGCGGCCCAGCAGCTTGCACCACGAAAAAGAAAAAGGAGGTCATCTTTGTTAGTGTTTCCTTATGTTTTCAGAACATCATGTGCCACCATGCTTGAACTTGGCTTGACCTTGGCTTGAGGCATGCTTGAACGTGTAATGTCAGGTTGAATTTATGGAGATATGATTTGGAGGCCATTTTGTTCGTGTCTTGTTTGCTTGTTGCTTGGGGAGTTCATGTTTGAAGATTTTATCTTGTCTTGAGAAAGCAAGAGAAAGCAAGAGAAAGCAAGAGAAAGCAAGAGGAAGCAAGAGAAAGGCAGATCAGATAGGCAGGTGGAATTAGACACGTGCAGTGTGGCAAAGGGTTTGTGATTTGGAGTTTGAGTTTGCTGTGGCAAGACGAGTTCACTTGATTCAGGATGTTTGGAACCCAATTCATGACCAGGTAACCTCTAGAGAGAGTTTCTTGTGATGTCTTGTGCAGTGGCTTGGAGCTTTGTTCATCGCAGGTTTAGCTTCTAGCGAGTTTTCTTGCGAGTTCAATTGTGCTTGTTTGCAACTATGTTCATTGCAAGTTCGTGTCTAGGTAACCTTGGTAGTTTTCATCTTGTGCAGTTGATGTCAACTTTGTGAACTTGTCAGGTCTTGAGGTCAGAGGTTCGCACGGCATGGTAACTCTAGATCACCTTTTGCTTCCTGAGCTGACAGGTAAGTTGTCCTTGAAAGCCTTGTGCTTTTGAGGATCTCGATGATGAGGTTGAAAAGGGTCAATGAAATAAGGAATCAACCCATGAGATTCCATGACCCACCTCTGAGAGATCCTTCTTGCACGTTTGTCCTTGGTTGAATGCGTGTTGGTTGAAGGTCGAAGTTGGTTCTTTGATGGATCTGGAGTTTTGCTTGGTTTGAGCTCGAGTTCACCTCTGGATTGATGTCATTGAGATCACCTTTGAGGGCAGAAGTTTGGATCTTAGTTGATGTCTGATCCTTAGTTGCTCCAACAAAACGAACAGAAGGAGAGAAGAAGACAGAAGAAGAAGGCAGGTAGCCCTAGGCGACCCAAGAAGGGGTGTGAAAAGTAGCGTACAGCGCACGTGTACAGCGTATGGCTCACCTAGTGCTTGCTTCTTTAGGGAATTTTCGTTTTTGGAGTGCTTGGGGTTGGAGCTGAGTGGAGGTCTGTGCCCTTTTTGTGTTTGACCTTTGACCACCTTAGCAGGAGGATGTTTGAAGTGGCAACTTGTGGGTAGGAACTGCTTAGAGAACCTTTTGGTAGAGCGCGATGTCTTTAGAGACTGTTTGATGTAGTTCCCTTGCAGTTTGTGTAGTTTGGAGATGACTAGGTACAGTCATGTACTCTTTCAAGAAGAGTGGATGTGCTTCTAAGAAGCTAAGAGGACATTTGAAGACAGTCTATAAATGACTGTAACTTTGGCTCAAGGAGCGGGACCGAAAAGGGCGCGTTGCTACTGTGTTTTCACAGGGTGGAGGCGCTGTGTGTGCACCAAAAACAACACCAAACGTGATTGACGACCACTTCGACAGGATGGCAGGACATGGAAGCAGGTCGAGTGACGTGCAAGGCGGTTGTAGCCGCTTGTTGGAGAAGACTTATGATCTTAAGTCGGCTTGCCGCCAGTTGCCACTGATCCGAAGATGGAGCGTTTCAGCTTTATTGCTTGGTGCCCCGATTCTGGCCGAGCTGAAACTTTTCACTTGAAGTGTTTGCCTTCCAGCGACCGCCGCTGTGCCACTTCCTTGGGTGTTCACGGCCGAGGAAGAACATAGCAGCAGGAATTGGCTCCGAGCTTGTCCGGACGAGTGCTAAAGATCCAGTTTAGTGGAGGCAGCACACAAAGAGCAGATCAAAGGAGAAGCCAAGGCAATCAGAGTGCCACGAGGTAAGAGCGACAAAATCCCACCGCAAGCCTTCTCCTTTCATATGGAAGTCCGACATGTCCCAGTTGAACCTGGTGTGAGGATTGAAGAAATTCCATGTCGAGATGTCCACTTCGCTCCATACTTGCAGTTTGCGATGCATAAATTTTGGTTTAAGTTTGTTTGTGAAAGATATGGAAGCTGGCGGCAGACAACGTTTTGTTTCTTAATTGTTTCAAAGCGACTTGCAGCGCAGTTGGAAGTTTTGAAAGAGTTCTTTGTGGAGATGCTTTAAAAGTGTTTTCGTGCATTCTTTGTGCAGTTTGGTCCTACGGGATATGTTTTGGCTCAAGGTCAATTTGTTTGGCTGGCCGTGGCTTTGTCGCCATCCCGTGCGAACGCCAGTGGCTAGAAGGATGGACTCTAGGAAGTTTGCTGAAGACGTCTTGAGTCCCTCTGGAGAGGCCAACAAGAAACCATCAAAATAACTTGTCGCCAAGAGGCTTTCCGACACATGCAATGCACCACAATGCTGACATGTCTGATTGCAGCATGGCCCTAGGGCCTTGATTCACTTGGAAGGCGTCCCTCGAGGTGTTGTCGAAACAGAGTTGGCGAGCAGCCTTTGGTCGCAATGGCGCGCTGGCCCTGAAGGCCTTGACCCAGTGCATCCATGCCCCCCAGTTTGTGGCAGAGCTGTCGTTCTCTGTGTCTCTTGCTCTTCGACGTCACCAGGTGAAGCTGCTGGAACCCAGGGGCAGACTGATTGGCCAGCATTCTGCATGTCCGCTCTTTGTCTTCACCGATGCCTGCTGAAACTCCCAAAGGCAGGAGGCAGGGGAACACTGTTCAGTGAGCATGCAGAACCAATATCTTGAGTTGTCAGACTGCCAGATGCAGTCGCTTGCGATTGCGCAAGTCGCTTGCTGTCGGCTATGCTCAAACGAGCGACGGCGCCCGTACAGGGGGAAAGAGGACGGCCTCGTGAGAATTCCCTATGTTGTTGGAAAAAAGGAGTGAGTGAGCTTGCACAAACTAAACGACAATTGTGTCGAGGTTCACAGTTCATTCACCCATGTCTTGCGCAATGATTCGAACTGTTTGCTTGTATTGTTTGGATCGGTTGTTCAAAAGCACATTTATGAATGTTCGCTTAAACCGATAGGCGTTTCGCACGCCTACTGTAAGTTAGCGATAAAATGTAAGTCAGCTTGCTGATGCATTATCGTTGCTGCGTCAGCTTTTCGCATCCCAAATTTTGATGGCGAAATTATGTTAGTACAGTTGTGTATATTTGACATAGGTTCACACTTGTCAACATTGACGCATCGAGATTTAATCACAGCCACTCGTCCTGCCGTTCGAGCATGTGATTCGATTCGAACAACCATCTACAGGCTCAGATGCTTTTGCGTGATCACGCAGTTGCATCATGACAATTTGATCATGCATGTGCAAGATGTTGTCATGCATTTAGTTGACATGCTACTTTTTCTTTTGCCCACCTCCACTCCCTGTGGAGGCCTCTTCGTGTCCTCCTTGCAAATCATTACTTGCATCTTGCACCGCCTTACGGCGCCTTCGCACCTGCGATGAAGCCTGTGCTTCATGCTTCGACATTACCCATGCATTCTGCCTAACCCAGCCGTCAAGAGGACGGCCTCGTGAGAATCCCCTATGTTGTTGGAAAAAAGGAGTGAGTGAGCTTGCACAAACTAAACGACAATTGTGTCGAGGTTCACAGTTCATTCACCCATGTCTTGCACAATGATTCGAACTGTTTGCTTGTATCGTTTGGACCGGTTGTTCAAAAGCACATTTATGAATGTTCGCTTAAACCGATGGGCGTTTCGCACGAATAGCCTACTGTAAGTTAGCAATAAAAAGCTTTCTAGTAGTTAGAAGGAAGCTTTCGTTTCACTGGGAGTTATTTCACCTGTAGTAACTAGAAGCTTACCAGACACTGACACCACACAGTTTTGGTCGGATGATCAGCGCAGCTTAGGGCCACATATGTGGTTGTTGTGCCTGTTCATTGGATTCATTTCTAGCTGGATCGTTCAAACCGGGCAAGGGTGGTCAAGTCATGGTCAAAAAAAATTGAATCTAAGGAACATCTACTGTTCCAGTACAAGAAAAGATGTAAATAGTGCGCCCTGATGTTCTTTTTCTTGCGCTGAGCTTTGCAGCCGCTTGACCAGAGCTTTCTGAGTGGACAGCTTTTGCAAAAGTTGTT
Source organism: Durusdinium trenchii (assembly GCA_963970005.1). NCBI lineage: Eukaryota > Dinophyceae > Suessiales > Symbiodiniaceae > Durusdinium > Durusdinium trenchii. The sequence goes on along the minus strand of CAXAMN010011112.1, from coordinate 1,420,316 downwards.
GCAGGTACACACCAAAGCGTCCTTTGGGCTTCCCCTGCCACATCCCAGCTTCGTTGGGCCAGGTTGGATGTGACAGGCCTGGACACACACAAGTCGCCGGCTTCGGCGCTTTTTCAAGACACCCCCTACCGTTGAACCAGTGGACGAAAACCTTTTGCCCAGGGGTGGACACACACACACACACAGAGCCGTTTTCGGCGCGGTCAAAGTAGTAGTAAGGCCAGGGGCCTCCAGTAGCGTCCTAACTCCCAGGGGAACATTTGTACAAAAAGCGCCAAATTGTTGGCGCAACGAAGAACTAGTAGACACCTAGAAAGCCTTAGAAAGACAGAAAAAGCAACGAAACAAGAGCAGACTAAGAGGGCATGAAAGAAAAGTAGGGTAGTTACGAGGCCCACTTAGTTAAACGAAAGTAGAAGGCGAGCGGGACATTCGTCTTAAACCACCCGGGTAGCTAGCAATAGCTAGGAGAAACAGAAGGAAAGGCACCAACACACAAGTGTGTTGAGTGCGATTTCCTTCTGTTTCCCGAGTAGCGGGTGGGATAGCAACAGAGGCCTGGGGGTAGGGAGGGGGGGGGGTGTGCATGATGAATTCATCCGGCCTGTGAATACTTAGCAGCGCAGGCATGTGAATACTTAGCCGTGAAGTATGCTCAGGCTAGCGAGTTTGAGTTCTTCAGTCTCCGAAATCTGATGTATTCGAAAGTAACCGTTTTTGGGCCCGGCGGCCAGTGTATCGGTTGATTCAGTGGGGGTGTCGGTGACTGCCAGTGAGGGTCCAATGAGCGGTGGTGCTTTGGGGTGGTTGCTTTCCCATGTAAAAACGGCGCCCCTGTGACGGGGATCACACTCAGCACCCGAGTGGGACGGCTGAGCGAACCTCGGAACTTGGTACAGCTTGGCTTCAAAGAGCCTACTGTATTTGAGATGATCAGCTGTCCTAATTTGGGACGCCAGATTTACTGGAGTGTATATAAAGGAGCCCTGATCATGGGACCCCATTTTTGCGAACACTCATGATGGGTTGCTGTACCTTGGCTGGGCATCAGAGCTCTCCAAGATGAAAGCTGGCAAGCGCCGCGCAGCGACCCGGATAATCAGGCATCAAAATCAAAGTACCTTAACATCAGGTCTGGAGTGTAGAGCCTAGCATGAGGGTCATGGCCATGCTTTGATCACCTCGTAGTCGTAGTTTTGTCCACGCCAGACAACATGCCTGTCAAACTACGCTTATCAAATTAACCAGGAAAATTGCCAGCTCCCTGCACAGGGTTTGGGGCGACTAGAACTTTTTGAACATTGAAACATTGACAAGTTACCCTCATGTCGTGAATCGCTGAGAGATTTCTGTTTGAAGGTGAGTGATGTCATCATCGGTCGCGATTGGTCATAGCGGCTGCCTATGCGAAATGCAAAAATCAGTGCATTAATTCGTCAAATGCTCTGCAGAGAGCATATGCTTGGCATTCCTACATGCCGCTGGTACATATACATGCGCATGAACTAAAGGAAGCCATTGAAAGCTTATCAGCTAGGAGTACTATGGATTACTAGTAACAAGAAGCTGGTTCGGTGCGGTGCAGCGCCGCCACGGTCACTTTCGCCGTGCAAAGTGCAGCGCAGCGGCCGTCGGTGACTTCGAAGGAACCTGCAAATGCGGAAAATCATCGGCCACAGCCGGCTGACATCGAGCTTGCCGGCTGCTGTTCACATGCCATGCATGATGATTGACATCCATGACGTGACATGGGTGCCAGTCGGACGGATCGAACCGCTGGCATCCGAACATGCTACGTCGTACTCTTCCTATCACCCTGCTAAAGCTTTCGTCACCAACCCTCGGCCTCAAGTCGACTTTTCCACTTTTAGTGACTTTTCGAGACTTTTCGACTTATCGACTTCGCGACTTTTCCACTTTTCGACTAGTCGCGGCCGAAAAATGACCGACTACTTTTCCGCTTTTGGTCCACCCTCCTTTTGCTAGCATCCATCCGTGAGTCGACACAGGATGTTAAGAACATATACACTCGGACACATTCGCGTGTCACAAAATCACAGCCGTGCAGACAAGAACAAAGCTATTTTAAATTATAAGAGTTCAGGATGAGTGCTGGCGTAACAAAAGTGCACGTGTGCCACCAGCGGCGTAGCGGCGTAGCGGCGTAGCGGCGTAGCAGGGCATCTTGCACAGCGGCGCAGTGGCGCAGAGGCGTATCGGCGCAGCGGCGTAGCGGTGCAGCGGCGCAGCGGCGCAGAGGCGTATCGGCGCAGCGGCGTATCGGCGTATAGCGGCGCAGCGGCGTATCGGCGTATAGCGGCGCAGCGGCGTATCGGCGCATCAAGGACAAAAACAAAACTTTTGCACAGCGCACTGGCGTAGCAGCGCAGCGGCGCAGCAGCGCAGCGGCGCAAGACCGTTCGAAGACACTACGAAGCGCGCGAGCGGCGCAGCGGCGCAGCGGCGCAAGACAGTTTAAGGACACAAATCGCCACCACGCTGCAGGAAAGGTTAGACAACAAAGCTCCTTGAAAGTAATCGAGCTGTACATCCATGTTGTGAGTTTCCCGGTCTCATCACGATGTTTCATCCATATGTTGGGTGAGAGTGATGTGGGCGGGTTCATGTTATTTTTTTGCGACTTCAAAGCGAGCCCATGCCACCTCAATGCCCATTCAAAAGTGCCTGTGGACCTCAAAAAGCAGTCAATGGGCGACCCGACCGTTGTACAGAGCTTGCGTCTCCAATGTTTCGTAAGAGGAAAACAACGCACCGAGCCACGTTCAGATGAAGTTGGACACATATTTTCTGAAATTAGTTTTTTGCTTTGAGTGGGTTCCTTGGTTGTTAGAAGTCGGGGTTCTTGATGTGCCGATGCCATTTGGGCGGCCCTTCAACAAGTTGAAATAGTTCAATTTTTGGTTTTTAATGTCCCGAAGGGCCTGTCCCAAACTACAAGAACACTTTGCAAGAACGTTTCACAGCGCTTTTGGGGAATGCCTTCGCAGATGAGTGTCAAATTTTCAGAAACGAGAACTACCTACAACTGTTCAAGCATGTTGTTTTGGGACATTAAGTATGCCAAACGCAATTCTGCGGGGAAACGGATGGACGGTTGCTGAGCGTAGCAACAGCTGGGCGAGGGCGATACGTTGAAAAATGGCCAGGTCCATCGACGAAACTTAAGATGGAAAATACCTCGCAAATGGTTTTCAGGTTCCGTGTGGCACGGGGTTCCAACTTCAATTTTTTTTTAAATGGGGTTTGATGATTTTGATGTATCTTCCTTCAATTGTAGTGACCCACATCAAATAGATTCTTGTCCGCGGTGGCCATCAAAATTGGACCGTAGAAAATATGGTTCACACCTTTGGGACAACAACAGTGTCGGTCAAATTTGTCATTTTTTTGAAACTTTGATCACAACAATTTTGTTGGCTTGGTGAACAGGAATGTACAACCCTGCGATATTGCCAATCAAGTAAACGTGGAATTCTTGCCTGAAAACCCTCCGCCAGTCAGAATTATTGAACAATCCAACATTAATAAACTAGGTCTCTATTTTGCAGCACCGGACATCAGCACACGCGCATCACAAAGATCAGAAGAACCAAGATGAATTCACTGCAAAGAAGGAGACATAGTGACGTTGCGTGTGCCGACTAGCGATTGGATTCACACTCTTTGGTCAGGAACCCAGTTGGATGTGTTGGATGCTTTTGTGGATCAAAAAGCTTGGCGGAGTGGAACTCCGTGTCATTTGATCTCTTAGCTTCTTCAGGAGTGGCAATGCCCACGCGCGGGCCCGCATCGTCGCAACAACCTCAGATTTAGCCAGTTCGAGAATGGTGCGACAAAACAGACAGGACGTAGGGCAGTTTGCACGTGGCAACAACTCAAAGCCATAACTTTCCATTGCCGATTTTCTGGACGCTACTAGGGGCTCCTGGCCTTACTACTACGAGCAAGAAGCTAGGCACAAAGGGCATCGCTACTAGGAGCAAGGACGCTACTAGTAGCTCCTGGCATCGCTACTAGTAACAAGGGCATCGCTACTAGGAGCAAGGACGCTACTAGGGGCATTTGCGCTTGATCCTTCTTGTTTTCAGGCCTGCAGGTGTGCGCAAAGGTGGTGCACTCTCACGTGTGTGGCCCTTGAGAACCGCAGGCAACTTTTCCTTCAATTTTGAAGCATTCTGGTTCTGTTTGCAAGTTTCAGAGTTGGCTTTGAAGGACATGTAATTTTACTTATTTGCATCCTTTGGTGCATGGAGATGGATTCCCATGGTTGTGCCTTTAGGCTATTGCACGGCAGAATGGCAAGAGGCAAGGTTGTTGGACCAAGGAAGATGCGCAAACGATCGAAACCTGCTGCCTTGGCAAGTGTTGTCCAGGCCAGAGTCTGCAGCTCGAGCAAGGCCAGGCTGAAGTATCGTTTCGTTTACAGAAACTTGCTGGCAGGTGTTCGTAAATTGGCATTTGTGTTAGAAGAGCAAAGCATTGCCAGTCTGTTAGACAGTTAGACTCTTATACCTACTTTGTACATTCTTTTGGTGTGACTCAAGACTCACCATGACCGACCAGCTAACCTGGGAGGGATTCTCCTGCCAGTGACACTGCTTCTTTCGGAGTACTTTCCTGAGCTTTTTTTTTTCTAGTTCTTGTTTCTAATAGCATTTTTGTTACTAGTAGTACGGCCAGGAGCCCCCAGTAGCGTTCTTGTTCCTAGTAGCGATGCCCTTTGCTCCTAGTAGAGTCTTTTGACAGCGTTTTGTGACGAGATGCATTGACTGCCAAATCCAAGGGGCGCTCCTCCCCACCTTCCGAAAAACCAGGCAGCAAACGGCCGTTTCCGGCCATGGAATACATGTTTCCGCTGTTTCATAGCCTAAGAATGTGTTGCAGGAGTCTGGAAGAAGTGTATGTGGATCTTGCAGCAAGCGTTCTTGCAAGGTTATGTCCGCCAGTTAGCTATATATATATATATAATCTCTATGGGAGTGTGCGAAAAGAAAAAAGTGCAAAACCAAGTGCAGAAAAAGTGCATGCACGAAGAGCAAACAAAAATAGCAACTTTCAAAAGAAGCAAAGCCACCGCAAACATAACAACCAACAAACTAAAAGCAAACAAAGAGCAAACAATCAGCAGCAAACAAAAACAATTCAATCATCCCCGACTAGAAGGACACACAGCAGTAGAAGGAATAAATATATTAAGCACAAGAAGGTAAGTGCAGATTCGATCTACACTGGAGTCTTATAGGTGATCTTATTTTATATACTAAGTGTGGCAGCTTGACTTACTCCGGGCAGTTGCTCGTCTGACTGGCAACCCGCCTAAAACCAACGGGAGCAGGACCTCCAGCAGGTCCTCTGGCAAACATGGGAACCCTGCCCGGTGGCTCCGAGAGACTGGCGTGAAGAGTGGACAGCGAGTGGTTCCCAAGTCGAAGAACAGGCTCAGCTGTTATGGGCCTTGTCCGACCAAGCTGTCCCAAGGTATCGTCAGGTACCCCCAAAACTAGTGTCCCCGTCAAAAAGCGACTGGACAAGGAAGTGCGGTTCAGTGCACCTCCTGAACAAAACAAGGGACCACTGCTCTCCCTGGCAAAGGCAATCGATCCCCATGGGCTTTTGCAAGCATGCAACGGAAGGCTTCCACTTCCAACCAGAACATGGCTGCAAATGAAACGTGGTGTTTTCTTAAGGCCACAGCTAAGTCCCCTGACGGCACGGAGGAAAATTGGTCAAGCATGATTTTTCCGCACTAGTTTTGAACGTTTTCACACTTTTTCATTTCTTTTTTGAGGAATGCAAAGTTTTGGCAACCCCGAACCCCAAGAAGTGATTCTCCGCAAAATTAGGTAAGAAAAGGGTGATAAAAGCGACTCCACTACAGACTTGCACACAAACACCGCGTCCATACCGTGCCCTTGCCCCTGAGTCCCAGGTCCCAGAGTCCAGTTTGGTCACCTCCAGTTCTCATGCCAGAAGAACTCACCCGAAGACTGTGACTCTGCAAAAACGTTCCGTGTAACAAACATGAATTGTCCAGTCTTAGCGCCTTGTAGCTCAAAATGGCGCAGTGGCTTGTGTTTTTCTCAAGTTTTCTAGGGTGTTTGAGGCGTTTGCTTTGTTGTCCTTTTTTTTCTCATTTTTTTTTTGCATTTCTTTTGCTTTGTTTTTGCTTTTTGTTTGCACTACTTATCCAGGCAATTTTACTTTATGTTTTGAAGTTTTGCTTTTTATGTTGCTCGTATTGATTCTTAGAATTAGGTTGTAAGTGGCGGACATAATGGTAAGGACTCATTGCGAAGCTGACTGTTAGGACGCAAAGTTGTAAGGCACGGGCGAAACATTTAGGTTGTGTTATGTTTCTTATTATGTGAAGAGGGTTGAATTATGCTTATGATGCTGGTGATGCAAGATAGGGGGACAGCATTTCCAGCATCTTTGAACTACAACAATGCGAGTTACGTACAGGGTATGGAGACTGAAGTTTTTATAATTTTGGTGTGAATAGTGGTGGCCTGTTTCGCTCGCCACGCAACTCTGGTAAAACTAACCTATCCGAAACAATTTTTGTATGTTTATGTTTTCTTGTTTGGAGAAACCCCAGGGTGGGACCTGAAGCTGATTTGCATCTTGGATGTTGCGGTCGTGCACACTTACAGCAAAAGTAACATGTGCCCGGGGACAAGTTCGTGCCGTGGAGGTCCTGTTTTTCAGCCACCTTCGAGGCCGCCGGAGCCTTAAATTGATACTGCATCTTTTTCTCGATTGCTGTGCTGGTTTGGGGGCGTGAGGCCTATCGGAGAGCCCATTGGGCTTCTTGTCCCGCATTCAAAGTGGTTTTTGCTCCTATTTGTAAAGACTATCTGAGCTTGAAAACTTATCAACCTCGTTGCAAGCCAGGTATTTTTGTTCAGAACGAACTGGAAACAGCATGAAATGGTAGGCAAAACTACTGAGCCAGGGAAAAGACAGGGGAGATTGGCTTGCAGAAGGCATGCCCCCTTTCTCTTGAAGCTTTTTGTGCAATTCCCTGACGACTTGTCCAAAAGTGTGCAAATTTTGCGGGCGTTCAGGCAAAATCAGTTTCTGTGGTCCTTGATGAACCATCAGGATGCAATCTTAGTGCATCTGATTATGGCTCCGTTCCTTCGTTTCCAGAGTGTACTGCACAAGAATCTGTCAGGATCCCCGCAGTCACCGCAAAAGTCCCCAGAAGCGCGTCGGATGCTGGATACTTAGTTTGCCTGCTGTCCAAAGCGCCTCTGCAAGACTAGTACACTTGCTCCTTTTTATGGATTGCTGAGTGCTGAGGATGAAGCGGGCACAGACACAAGTAACGTTGCAGACTGAAGAGTTGACAGCCTAGATCCAAAGACAGGGACGCGGACCACGCCGATGTGCAGCTCACAGCAACCAATGTTTTTTTGCAATCCTACAATGCCAATCTCTCGCTCTTTGTTTGGCCAAATTTCCTGTGGAACCGCAAGGCCATCTGAAGTTGCTCAGTCACCAAAGTCAGATTCCAAGAGGTGTCTAGTGAGCCCGAAATTGAAGCTTAACCACCTGTCTTACGGTTTGCTATTTGGAATCCCTTTTGTCTCAGGAGGGTGAGCTCCCCAAATCAAACAGATCTGAGAAAAAGGGTTTGGGTCTCAGTTGACCGCTTTATCGCAGCTGCTTGAATTTTGCTAAGAAACAGGTTTAGGACTGTATGAACAAATTGCGTCGAGTCCTGTTGCATTCGGTTTGAGGACTTCTTTTTGGTTTGAGGATCGAAGACCAAGCTGGAAGACCGCATGTGATTCTAAGGCCATGTCAGTACCTGCAGCGCCGGAAGACGCCACCAACAGCTACATTCCTGCATTAGTCGCACGTCGGTTCATCTCATGTCACGTCGTTTGAGGTTCCCCTTTGACGGCTGACTCACTGCCGAAAGCGTCTGGCCCTTGGACAGGAACAGCGCTGCAACAATTATGCAAGACGTTGAAGGGGTAAAGGCCCCCCCGAAAAGAAGGTTTGAGTTGGGGTGGTTCTCAGTTTCCTTTGAGCGAAAAGATATTTATGCTCTAAACGCACCTACAGTAATTGAATGTAGAGGATGCGTGCACCGAGGCCGGCAAGGAGAAAGGTTACTACATCTGATGTGGTAGAGCAAGCGGAAGTGGAGCCTGAAACTTAGAGAAGCAATGTAGCATGAGAAGACAGGAACCAAAACTACAAAAATAGACACGTAGATTTCATAGACAGATACAGAGAATATGCATATTACATAGAGAAACTATATTGACAGATGTATGTCTTCTGCTGTAGCAGGGTTATGCACGCTTTTGAACCCGCGAAGTGTCGGCTCAGTGAGGGCCGGAGCGTGGGAACCTGGGTCTGAGACTCCTGGGAGTACAGACCCAGGTTCCCTGATAGAGTAATAAGGTTACACCCCCCTGTAGCCACAGGTCTTGACAGATAGTGGCCAGGGAGTGGGGATTTCCACCTGCGGTGGCCACAGATCCTCAAGGATTGTGGTTTGGGTGGAAATCAGGTACCTCAGTTGTGAGGACAAGTCAGGTCCCTTCAAAGTGGACCCCCTCCTAGCTGGATCAACAGACCCCCGGTGGTTTTTGATCAGAGAGGACATCCTCCTCTCCAGCTGCCATAGGTCCATAGGGACTGTGGCAAAGGAGGTAAGATGAGTTCAGCCTTCAAAGTGCTGGTCCAATATGGGGAGGAGCAGGGGGTTGAAGCTGAGCGGATATCCTCTGTCCTCCTCAATGGGTTGAAAGAAGAGGAGCCCCTTATGACCTTTGCCACTGGGAATGGCGGTCGTCAAGCATCTGAGGTGGCTGCGGCCTGGTTGACTGATGGACCAGACCCGTCCTACATCGAGTACGAATGTAGAGGCGACGGCGGTGCTCCCCTTGGCATTGGCATTGTTAAGGTTGAAAGATGGGAGAGTTTAGAGAATGGGGTCTTCTCTGGACAGCACGAAGGCGTGTCCGATGCAAAGTATGCAAGTTTTGTCAACCAAAAACTTCCCCATGGAGCCTGTTTTCATGTATCCACATTGCAGCTTGGCGCCGTACTACTCCTTTGAGGCTATGTTCACAGAAGTTTGCACGGCCCGTGGCAGTGAGATGGGGCAAGAGGCTCATTGATCTGGCAGTTAAGGGGAAGGCCTCCAGAAGCACCCGTGCTCCACTAACGGAGACGGGGGGAGATGCTGAGGTTGAGGATGAGGAGACAGAGTTGGCGAGAAAGAAACGCAAAGATGTCAATGATGTGTCAGGTGACGATGTTGTTGAATCGCCTATGTTGAAAAAGAAGGCCATGTTCATGAACAAGGGCAAAAGGAGGAGAGGGTGCCAGCCACCGAGATCACCCAACGACCTGAGGTCCTTCAGGGTGAACGATCGGCTGAGTCTGGTCGTCGTGGCGGACCTAGACCTTCACAGGCCCCGGATATCATGGCCCCTGAAGTTGCCCCGGCACGTGCTCCTGTCCGTCCTGCCCCAGATGAGAGTCCCAAGCGCCAAGAAGAGCCATCTCAGCGCCGTCAGCGGAGCCCCAGAGAGAGGGGTCCGTTGGTCAAGGAGGAGGAATGAGGTCGAGAAAGACGGCGGCGGGAACATCGTGTTCGCGAAGGTGATCCACCCGCTCCAGTTCCTCATGAACGGGATCAAAGAGCTGGGAGAAGGAAGAGGCGCACGGGGAGATCAAGGTCAAGGATGCGCAGACCGGAGCGGGCCCCTTCTACACCCTTTCTTGAAGATAGGGAGAAGTTTGCTGACCTGGCCAATGAGCAAGAGTCAGAAGAGCAAGGAAAAAGGAGGAGGAGAGAGCTCGAACTACGGGGTGATCTAACTGAAGTTGCGGGTCAAGTATTACTCTCTGCTTAACCACCGTAGAAACAGCAAACGGATTATTTTTTATTTTTTTCACGTTAGTGGACCTGTCCTGAATCATCGTTGCGCGATCTGTCAGTTTCTATGTTTGTTGTCTTTTCGAGTTTCCATGTTAGTGAGCCCTGGACTTGTTTTTGTCACGGTAGAAGCTGAGAGCTACATTTTAGATTATTTCCATGTTAGTGAGCTCTGGACTTGTGGAGTTCACTCCCATTCTTTAATGGTCGGCCCACCTTGCCATTGGACAGGTCTAGATTCAATACAGTGACTAACATGGTTACCGGTTACCGATGGCTGTTAGGGGCTGGGCACACTACGCAGGAGCTCCCAAACCTACGGAGCAAATGTTCAAGAGGCTAACTTAGCACTCGGCGCATGATTTCATGTTGGTTTTGGGGTCTCCACAGATAGTGGCCTGTTTCACCAAGAAACCGGACAGGCCCGAGAGGCGGAAAATGAGCTAACGTTGCAATGCTCAGGATGCGTTATTTCTTTTAATGTTCCTTTTCAAAAGAACCGCAACTTCAAAACGCTACCCTAGAAGCCAGTGTAATTAATCCCTTCCACCTATTAAAAAACACGAGGGCCCACCCCCCCCCTAATAAGGAAACCTCGGTCGCATTTTTTCTAATAGGGGGTCCCTGAAATCGGGGGGTCCAAAATAGGGTCACCTGGAAAGAGTTTCAAAACAAAAACGTAATCCATGAAAATTATGTATAAAATCCGTTATTAAACTCGTATCAAGAATGCAAAAAACCTCCAGGTCGAAGGGTCTTCCTTTTCCCCCACAAAAACCTTCATTAGAATAGTGATTCTTCAGTAGACTATCAGCTAAAGCTTTCGAAAGATGATGTCGCTGTGTCATGCGGTGTTGCATGACCTCGGTGGCAAGTGCGTTTGCGTGAGTCCGTGCCATTGGGGGAAGGAAAGCCTGCTGATGCAAGCGCGGCGTGTCATGGTGGATAGACAGGGCGGACAGAGGTGGGCAGTTACGGTTGTTTTTAAATAGGTACTCGGGATTACCAATTCTTCAAGCTGCCTCAGGTTGAGCTAACCTGGCAATTCTCAGGATGAAATTTTTATATATTCTCTGCAAGGAACTACAGCTTCAACACGCTAACCTAGAAACCAGTGAAATGACCAATTCCT
>CAXAMN010011112.1:1398246-1409246 GCA_963970005.1 Durusdinium trenchii | reverse complement strand
ACACGCTAACCTAGAAACCAGTGAAATGACCAATTCCTCAAGCTGCCTCAGGTTGTGCTAACCTGGCAACTCTCAGGATGAGCATTTTTAATGTTATTTGTAAAGAACCACAGCTTCAACACGCTAACCTAGAAACCAGTGTAATGACCAATTCCTGAAGCTGCCTCAGGTGGCGCTAACATGGCAACTCTCAGGATGAGCATTTTTTACTAAAAATAGCTTGAAAACGCTAACCTAGAAACCAGTGCGTTGGCCTATTCTTCCAGCTACCTTAGGTTTTCCTAGAGAAATACAGGTTCATGACCCTCCCCCTGACCAAAATGTTTCCACGTTAGTGTCTTTTAAGGACATTGTGGTTCAAGCCAACTTACGCGGTGTTCCCCGGTAATAGGCTCCTTGCAGGTTTCCATGTTTGTGTGGCCTTGTAAATCACCAATTCCCATGGTGGTTAAGGAAAGTGTAGACTTTTTCGCTGAGGAGTACCCCGGTGGTTATAGCGCTGCTCAGTTGGCTCGTCATGTGGCTATCCAAGTTTTCAAAAGCGGGACCCCCCTTGGTGACTGCCTGTCATGGTCAATTCAGCCCCCACGAGAGAGCACGGGCCCGCCGAGTGGCCTGTTGCCTCTCCCGCAATGGTTTTCGGCAGTCAAGGTTCTTCAGCGTTTCGAGAAGTTGGAGGTTAGTCGTGAAGGCCCTGGGGATTGGCGCGAAAGGGGTGATACTCGTAGCAAAGCTTCCAAAGTTCTTCGTTATGAAGGCACACGCTTGTGGCATGGTTTAGCAGTGGCGGCCATAAATGTGATGCATGGCATCCAGACGGGCCGCAAATTGGATCGTCGGCCAGTGAGGCCCAAGAGGAAGCGTTGGTTCAAATCTGGAAGCAGATTGAGATCTTTGTCGATGAGAAAGGCCCCAAGGGCGTGCCCAGAGTATGTGAGCCAGACTGGGTAAACAAAATTGATGAGTTGTCCATCTTTCCAACCTCGTTGTATTGAAAACGGACCTTCTCCTTATCCACAGGGATTCCCAACCAGGCATAGCCTCGTCCAAGATGCTCTTGAACCTGTTCAGACTGGCCTTCCAACGACGCTTCAACGGCCTTGTGGATCTGATCAAGCAACATGGCATCATCAACAAACATTATCCATGGTGGATCCGCTTGTAACTCAGGGTATTTATCATCCGATGTGACCGCCGCCAACTTGTCGAGTCCTGCGCCTCCCAGGGATGGAGCCCGCAGCGACAGCTCCCGAAGTGCAGCCTGCGTAATGCTCCCTGCACTCACTCGTAGGCCCACCCACAAAGGCGAGCTGCCCTTTAACCCGATATCCTCAGGCATCACTGGCTTTTCCAGCGTCATGTACTCGGGCCAACAGTCCGGGAGCTCAAAAAGGAAAAAGGATGAAGTGAGATCTTCGCCCGATACCAGGAGGCCTTTTCCATCGTCATGGATGAACCTTTGAAGACTTGATGTCCCAGTCAACTTGTAGCCATCCCCATTGAGCTGCTTCATCACAAAATTCGTTGCCCTCAAATCGAGGATGATACGAAGCACAGGGAGCCCACTATCTGTGAACTCATTTACTCTTGGCACACCAAAGGCCCCATTGCTCATGAAATGCGCTTCGAGCTTGGGAGTTTTGTCCACCACTCGCACCAGGCCTCGCTCAATGAGCGCTTTCACAACTAAAGGCCATTCCCGATCCGAACAGTGGACTCGGGGCTTCGGCGGCGTTCCAGGCGGATCTAAACGCAGGAGCTTCTCTGGTTCACGGAGCTGGGGGGCCAAACTTCCTGGGAGCACGTCGACCAACTTCACCATGCCTCCGGGCCCACCATACCTGCATTGATGACAAGCATGGTGTCCTGCGGATTTCAACCCAGAAGGCTTTGGACGTGGTCGGACTGAGGTCACTGTCGAGGAAGGCCCTACAGGTCTGGGCCGGTCAGGCTGTCCATCTACTCCAGGCTAGAAGATGCACGCTGTCAAATTTAGAGTGTGTGTTTCTGAGCATCCTGGATGACTGGGCAGAGACCAAGTGGACGATTGCCTTGCTTCAGGAATTTCCGATGTCTGAGTGTCTCCTTCCTCTGGCTCAGACCAGCCTCAAGGCACGTCTGGATCCTGTGGTTACATGCTCGGACACTTCGGAAACGGGTGGAGGTATGATGTATGCATCCGGGATGACATGGTCAGATAGAAAGCAAGCTGATGCCTTGCTTGGTGGTGAGCCCCAGCTCGGGGTCACCGATACGACTGTATTGACAGGATCTGTTTTGGTGGTGGATTTGTTCGCCGGCATTGGTGGCCTTGAAGAAGCCCTCAAGAGAGCAGGCATTGGCAAACACTACACGGTCTTTGTTGAGAGGAACAGAGAATGCAGGCGGTTGTTGAAGAGGCGCCGCCCGGCCACGCACATTGTCAATGACATCAAGGCGTTTGGAAAACAAGACTTGGCAAGGGCATTTGAGACGTGCCCAAACGCACAAGGGATCATCGTTGCAAAAGGCCCTCCTTGTCAAAGCCTTGGAATCGTGCGTGGCGAGCCTGAAGAGTCGGGCGATTCAGGCCACAAGCTTTTCTTTGACGTCGTGAGGGTCTTCAAGCTGGTTGATGAGGTTACAAAAGAAAGAGGCATCTGGACAGTGAAGTTCATGGAGAATGTTGTGACAGCTTTGGATGACCTGGAGCACGGCCCTAAAAATGAGGCCGGTAATGGTTGAAAGCGGTGACATCAGCCGAGTCAGTCGCCCAAGAATGTACTGGATCTCGCGATCGATTCCGGAGCAGGAGTATTTCGACTGGAAGACTCATGAGCTTTTTGACAAGTTGATTATCAAGGGAGCTGAGGCAGAGCCGCTGATCAGCTTTCTGAGGCCAGAATGTGAGTGGCCGGGAGGATCGGTGGATGAGAACTTGAGGTTCCCTACATTCACAAAGCCGATCAAGAGAAAAGAACCTCCTGCTGATGATATTGGCCTTCGGTCTGCTTCGCCAGAGGCTCAAGCTCGGTGACAAGAGATGAATTTAGATATCCTCTTCAAGCCTATGCTCAAGAGTTCATGGTCGAGACTCAGGTATGTGAGGAAAGACCGCTGGTGGCTGAAGAGAGGGAGGTGCTCATGGGCTACCCACGTCACTACACAATGGCATTGCTGAAAAAGGCACCTACCACGCTGACCGAGGAACCAGGGGCCGAGGACGTGAGGTGTGCAGCGCTGGGCTATGCTTTCCATGTCACCACTTTGGCCATTTTGTTGGACCAAGTCCTAGGAGCCATGAGGCTTAAGGGCATCAGAGGACCAATGGAAATTGCGCAAAGCCACGTTGAAGAGTCGATGCAACGTTTTGTGGAGGTCAAGCTGGAGCAGGAAGTCGAGGAAGCAGTTGAGGAAGGCGCAGGTCCGAGTGAAGCGACGAAAAACCGCAGGGACCGCAAGGAAGATGAGGAAAGCGCCGCTGAGGCTGGCAGGTGAGGAGCTACTCAAGGCTCTGAATGGCAACCTGGAGTTTTGTTTAACAGAAGATCAGCTCTTGCAAGCTGAAAGGCAGTTGAGCACAAAGCTTGTGTCAGCGCTTGCCAAGAGGCAGGAACATAGAGGCTCTGGCATCTATACTGATGGCAGTGGCACGAAGGGCAGAGTTATGTTTTCTTGACCCGAGAGAAGAAGGATGTCCAGGAATTAAAGGCCTTGATCTTGTGCTTAGCATGGAGGCTGCAATATCCAAAGTTTGTCTTCTGTCGAACTTTACACTTAGTCGACAGCCGGGTTGCGCTCGCATTGGCCATGAAAGGGCGATCTTCGTCACACGTACTGAATGGACTTCTTCGACAATATGGAGCACTACAGTTGGCTGGAAGAATCTCTCCTGTCCTTGGCTGGGTGAAGAGCGATCAAAACCCGGCGAAAGAAGCAGCCAGTCGACGCGCTTCGTGAAGTTTCAAGAGAAGAAGCACAGAGCTCCAAGTGAAAAAGATGTAAGGGTGCGCGCCCTGATTGTTTCACAGAATGTTGTTGTCAGGTACCAAGAGGCCTTTGATGTCTTCAAAATGGTTCTACCACAGTTTCTTTGGTGGATATCTTCAGTTTGGGGCCAGCTACTGTCCGCAGTAACTGTTGTGTATTTTATCTGCTCCACGAACACGCGCCTCTCTTGATTTTGTTTGTGGTTCAGCGCAAGTACGTACCCTGGAAGGAATACAAAGATATCCTGACCCGGTTCGCGGTAAAGACTGAGAGAACAATGGTTCTAAGGGGGGTACACAATGGTAGAGCTCCCAGAGTCTACCTCCCCCTAACACCGCAACCTCTTTTCTCAAGTACTTCAACGAGGACTTCTTGGGACGCATACCTGAGGTTGACTTGAAGTCTGACCAAAAATATTTCTTGTGTTTTTAGCTTTCCCTTTAACCTCTTTCTCTGTCCCAAGCGTGGTGTCTTTACAGCGTGCAGAAGTCACACCACAATGGACCAAATATCCATAAAGGAAGGTGGTCCTGTCCTATGAAACGAGAGTTCTTTACTCTTCGGCGTTGCAAGCCCGGACGCCACTCACCTTACCCTCCCTTTCTCCCCAGCCCTGTTCGTGGCACTTTTGGTCACTGAGCCAGTCAGGAGCGCGTGGAAAGGGGCCATAGGAGCTTGGGTAAATCGGCTTGAGCGCTTGAAGCGCTCTACATGTCTACCGGGGCTTGCATTCCCTTTTCAGTCACACGGCGCGGGCTGATTTGACCAAAAAGCGCCTGTACGGAGCAAAGGGTTCACACAAGTACATGTCTTCTGCTGTAGCAGGGTTATGCACGCTTTTGAACCCTCGAAGTGTCGGCTCCCACCTTCTCTGCCCCCGACCTTCCCGGGCCATAGGAGCTTGGGTAAATCGGCTTCAAGCACTCTACAGGTCTACTGGGGCTTGCATTGCCTTTTCAGTCATAGGGCACGGGCTGACTTGACCAAAAAGCAGCCTGTACGGAGCAAAGGGTTCATACAAGTGCATATATATATATATAGATATACAGAGGTAAAATTGGTAAAAGGAGGGATAGATATAGATAGATGTTGGAGACCTAGATTGATAGTGAGGTATGAATCGATGTATATATATATATATATACATATACATAGATCTTCTCATGGTGAGGCAGATAGAAAGGTAAATAGAGAAATAATAGGGCTTGTTGTTGGTGGTAGTGGCACTTCAAGGAAGAGTGGCCCACCAGCCAAGTGGCTTGGCTGACACGATTGGTTCTTGACGGTGCATTATCCAAAATGAACATTCTTTGCCCCATATTTGATAGCTACAACACAGTCCACTGAACTCTTTTGTTCTGTTCACAGCCAGTGTCTTACTGTGAACTTTAGAGTCTGAATGAGGCCTGAAAGGAGCACTGGTTCATGCATTGCTGACGTTGCATCTGGTTGTGCATGAGCAACGAACTTAGGCAATCGGACTTTCCGATGCAGAGGTCCGCAGAATCAGGATGCTAGGAGCACAGAAACCACTTCGTTGACGACCAACGATATGCCCTTTGGTCGTGTTTCCCGCTTCACAGCATGCAAGAGTGTTTTATCATCATTGCACAACCAGAGACAACTACCTAGGTGCTCTCCGCCGTTCTTACTGTTGAAAAGCAGGGTACAAGATGAAAACATAAAGTAGCCTCTTGGTTGTCAAACCGTTTTAAATATTAATATATATGTAATAATACAATATATATGTATATGCACCAGTCGCTGGGTGAAAAGAAGGACTGTTTGTATTTGTTTGCAATTTTGTATCATTTTGTGTTCATCATGATTGTGGCGAGCAGAAGAGTGATTTAGCCCTTGTGCCGAAGATGAAGAGGCGGACTGCCTTGGTTGCAATGGAAAGCAGCATCGGCGGCGACAGCACACAAGCGAAGATCAAGAGCTTGTTTGGGTTTGGGGTCTCGGTTCAGTTGAGGTGCTGTGATTATGACTCATTCTGCTATGTTTTTGGGTTCTATGTAGATTCTGCGTCTTCAGGTGCGGAAATCGGGTAGACCCCAAAGTCTGGACAGCCTGGGTGGAGAATTTGGCGTGTGGGGCACAGTGCGCAGTGCAGATGATTCTGTTAGTCAGAGCTCTGTGATTTGGGTCTGGAGACATAGCAGTGTTGACCAAGGCATTCCGGTCAGTCTCAGCCCATGGCAAGGCCCTCAGGAAGTTGAGCGTCTCCATTTTGTCTAACGTTAAAGCAGAATAGATGCGTCTCCATTGTTGGCACTGGCCGCAAACGGTGCGAGGCAGGGCACTTTCAAGAAGTCGACCATGAGAGCATTCGTGCCAAACAGGTTCCTTGGCTTCCTTGAAGTCATTTTTGGTCGTGTGATCAATCGAACTCATGATCAAGTTGTGACCTGTCACCAGAGATCTTGACCCAGGAGATTGACAAAACGCACATGGAGCTCCTAACTGAAACACACTTTTTGCAAGGCATCGTGTGGGGTACTTGAGATTCGTGCGATTGGAAGTTCTCTTATCGTGTTTTGTTCGTTTTGTTGTGCGATTCTTGCGCTGCCAAAGGCAAAGGGCATATTTCCAAATCATAATTTGTTCATCATGTTTTCATCATTTTCCGCTTGGCAGATTTGCAAAATGAGACCAATCAGCCTTCCTCAGTGGCTGGCAATCCAAAAGAGAGGCAGGGGGAGCGCCTGGTTCCGTTCAACAGAGAAAATTCGAGCTACGACCAAAACCCCCAAACAAATGGTAAAGTTGGGATTACAACCTTTCTACTAGAAATATTGCACGTAGCTCAATTGAAATATTAGTTGTACTTGAAATTGTCAATCGATTCGAGTTCCGAGGCCCACCCGACCGATGTCTGCGGCTTTTACTGACCGTGGGGTTGCTTCACTCAGGTCTTTAAAGCATCAGAGTGGAAGGATGTCCAGCCGTATTTTGAGAAAGCTGTTGCGCTATGTCGCTCGTGTGATTTCACTGAGCAACAAGAAGCTCAATAGTCTATTTTTTTTGGCATTTTTGGTTTGCATCATTTGAACAACTGGTGGAAAATCAAAGTCCAGTGCAGTGCAGCGCGATTTTGATTCGAACTTTGCGTCTGCGTGGTTCGGGCAGAGGTTCGGCTGCGGGAGGGTCACCTGCTTAGCCAGCGGCAAAAGAGATGAACCATAATCATACTTCCAATAGGCAAAAGAAGGCTTTCTTTCTTTCTTTCTTTCATCTATCCTGTTTTTCCTCCCTATCTCTCTCTCTCTCTCTCTTTCTTTTTCCCGCTTCAGTTGCAGAATGACTTTAGTAGCAACAGCTACCTAAGGGTTGGCCACTCGACAACTTCTTCGAATGGAGAAGCAAAGCTACGAAGACCCTGGTCCATCTAAGCACAAGGCAGCGCGTTTGGAATCTGAGCGGACCGGACGTTGTCCCGCTGGCTTTAATTTGGCTTTGATTTTAATTCCAATGTGTCCAGTTTTGTTTGGTCCGAAGGCAGGATGTGGTTGCACAGCCTGCCAACCCTTTCATGTACCTGCAGCAGGTGTGGAATCGTGCTGCGGCATTTTCAGTGCTACCAGGGCCTACATAGATGCAAAAAGTACTGTTGACGGGCAGGTCAGCCTACGCATGCTTGTACTCACAACATCGTTGCGGACCGCCCCAGACTAGGGCTTTGTGGTCAAACAACATTTGTTTTTTTCTTGGTGTTGTACCCGAATCGTTTGCTCAAGGGCATTCTTTCATGAGACACCCCCTCAGAATTGAGAGGCAGTTTCTTTGGAACTGAAGACTAGAAATCATTGTATATAGGTTAACCCCGGTTTTTTCTTCAGTTTTTATCCAGAGAAGACCTGTCAACAGTTGCAGTTTCAGCCATGCGAATGAAAGACAGCCAGCTATGAAAATTCAGGACCCAGTGAAAGTTAAGGTTGGTGTGCGTCTCAGCTCAGTTGCCGCAGCACTGTATGAAACAAGGAAGGCAACAATTTCAGAATGTTGTTTTGGACTAGATGAGAATAGTGACTCGTGGGCGCGCTTGGAGAATACTGATTACAACTGGAACACTGGAGTGTGAACCAAGTTTTTGTTGGCATTGCCTGATTCTGCTATACCTGCAGGCATAGCAAGGTTTATCAAATAATGGTTTGTTTTGTTTATATACATATATATATATATACATTACATGTTCCCTTTTCAGCAACTCACCGCCCAAGCCTTTGTGGACTATGTCGCCTGCCAACCCAAGGAAAGCACAACTATCCTCAGGCGCAAAGTCCTGGCGTTCGGAAAGTCCCAGACTTAGAGCATGTCTATTTTTTTTGAACTTTTGAAGAGCTGAGTGGACACTTTCAACACCTACTACAGTACAGAGTGTAGCAGATTCTCACAGCTTGAAAGAAAGCCTTCAACTGCCAACGACCTATACCTGAAGTTTAGATAGGTCTCTGGTTGCACTCAGGCACTAGAATATGCTCAAGGTTGGGAACTCTGCTTTTGGGCCAATTTCTTTGGATATGGATTGGACCAGTCATACGTAGCACTCTCTTGTTTGAGTCGCTTCTGTTCTTGCTCCTTGCAACTTTGGTTGTTTTCTTCAATTCTTCTGTGTTGTGGAGGAAGTTGCCAAGATCATGAGCTGCTATTCCAGCAGAGCATGACTCGGAAGGTGCAGCATCCAGATAGGCGGTAGAATGTTTTGCTACAAGAAGAGCCAAATACTCTGAGAATCTGAATCGTGTGAGATGTGAACGTTTACTTTGGATGTGCTTCCTGCATTTTCAACTGCCACCCTTCACTTGGTGCTGTTTTGAGGGTCGCGTCCGTGCGGATGCAACATCAACGGCCAACGCGGGGCAATACCGACGCCCAAAGATGGAGGTACGAGAGCGATGGAGAAGACTGAAACACTTTGATGAATACCTCATGAGAGAGAGAGAGAGAGAGAGTGTTTTGTGAAGACATCAAGACATCAACGGCCCACACATGAGAGCCACAGGCTATGATGAAAAAGTCCCCCGAGGCACCGAAGACTTGCGAGTGAGCATGCTACCGTTTTCCAAGAGAGCCAATGTAAATGATGCAACTCATCGACAGCACTGCAGGGCGGCAATCCAAACCTGCAAAGATCTGATGCTTCTTTCATCTTAAATCCTCGAGCCGAGGGCTGAGCAGGCTGAATAGTCAAAAGCAGCCAACCTTCACTGAAATTCCAGCCATGCAAGGACACAGATCCTCCGCATCCACATGACCGAATATGCAACACTCGGAAGGCGCTCGGAAGGGGAAGGGAAGACATGCTATTCGCATGCACAGAAGTGGCCGAAGTTGACTTGTGTGAGCAAAATTAATATGACCCCCAAATCGTGATTGAGCAGGGCTATGCCCCCCAAGTGTAGCTTTCAAGACTGGCACAAACCTGATGAGCTGCGTACATCCTCCACTCGCAGGAGAAGGGTGAAAATAGGGGCCGGGGTATATAACGACTTCAAACCCAATAGCAATGGCCTCCAACCTAATAGCAACGGCCTCCAACCTGATAGCGATGGCCTCCAACCCTAGCCTCCAACCAAAGGACTGCAAACCCCGGATAAAGAATCAATCTTGATGCCTTTCGATGTGCTGCTTTGCGAGTGCGTGCTTTCGGGGTGGACGGGGCTCTTGTTGCGGGGCCCGTGCAGTGATAACCAGGGTTGTGTCGAAGTGTTAACAGTGATCTAACGTTTGATTGTTTGGAAGTGGATACCGAGGTGCAAAGGATGTTCCTGTAGAGCAGGTCGGGGGTTGCTTGTGCACGTGGTGCCAAGCGGCTGACTGTTCAAGAGGTTTTGCGATCCCTTTGCGTGTGCCGGCATTTTGTAAGATCGCGATCGCACGACTTGGGGATCCAGGAACACAATTGGGCCACTCGTTTTGCCAAAATTGACACGCGACATCAACTATGTCCTATTGCACAATGACTTTAGTAAAGTCGGCTGCCTCACCCTTATCTTGATCCACAACGAAGGTCAACATGGCCAGACACAGCAACGACAGTCGACAGTCACGATTTCGTTGGATCTGGAGTCTAAACTCTATTGCTTGAAGACCTACCATAAAAAGCGGGTAGTTTGCCTCGACCCACCTGTCACATGCGATATTTGTTGGGTTCCGGTATGCTTGTGTAAGTCGCTTGCCCCCCTTTCCCACTACTCCAGACAGGTTTATTGTTGGCAGGAACATCCATGCAAATCTTCCCCAACCTGTAGCCCCCCGCCTTGCAACAATGTTTCTCAGGCACCACAAATATATGACCTGGATTCAACAAACACAACCAGGACAGCATCAAAACACGACCGGGACACGAAGTGCCCATCAGCTGACTGTGGACCCCGTGCGCGCACCGTCCCGACCTGACACACCATTATTTTGGGCAGTGTTGACATCGCAAGCATGCTATTGACTCGACAGTGTCACATACAGTACAAAAATCACCTACGTAACTAGACTTATGTGTTTTGCCTTCAGAAGTTTTCTGTCTTTTGCTGTCCCCAAGAGCTGCTCCAGGCTCGAGGAGAGTTCAAGTCAGGACCGTCAGAGGAATGCAGGCGTTTCGCCGTCAAGTGGAATCAGGACCTTTACAGGCGCGACGTCGATTGTGGCAAAATGGGTTCAAACCGCTTAAGTCCAAATACCAAGCATTAAAAGTGAGGTTTGACATGGATTGACCGCGCGCGACGAAGGTTTGACGTCCTGGCTTATGGCGGCGACGGTATCAGACCGCTGTATCGTGCAGGGTCGGCTCCTGAGTCTCATAGTTCACAAGAGATGCATATTTTGGGTCCCGCTTTGGCGATTGAATGGATGTGTTGCATTCTTCTTGTGGATCGGATGCTTGTGCAGCTCAATATCTTGGCTGCCAAGCCAATGTTTCTACTTCTCACGAAAGCTAGCGAAGCTAGCTGGAGTTACTCTTGCGATAGCAAGGTTTCTTTCGACCGGGTGCAAATCCTAACCCCTGATTTTTCAGGTCGAAGACCCCCCCC
>CAXAMN010011112.1:1372634-1398146 GCA_963970005.1 Durusdinium trenchii | reverse complement strand
CCTTGTCTTCCTCCCACCTTCCCTCCCTCCCTCCCTCCTCCCTCTTCGCAAGTTCGACTCCGTCCTGTCGTCGCTCTTTGGCATGCGGTTAGCGTTGCGTATCTTGCGGCCGCACTCGCTCACTCTCACTGTCTCACTGTCTCACTGTCTCACTGTCTCACTGTCTCACTGTCTCACTGTCTCACTGTCTCACTGTCTCTCTCTCATCTCTCTCATCTCTCTCATCTCTCTCATCTCTCTCATCTCTCTCATCTCTCTCATCTCTCTCATCTCTCTCATCTCTCTCATCTCTTTCTCATCTCTCTCATCTCTCTCTCCTCTCTCTCTCTCTCCTCTCTGTCTCTCGTCTTTCCGTCTCTCTTCTCTCTCTTCTCTCGCAGGAGGATCCGGGCAAAGAGCCACATATAAAGGACTCTTCACCCCTGCCTCCAAAAAGAGCGCCGTGTTTTTTCCTACCTCGCTGCCCTCCACTTTCCCATTCTGGAGCGCTAGCTTTCGCCCCCCCCCTTGGCCTCAAGTATAAGTCTATAAGCCAATTTTGCAACATTTTTTAGAGGCAAAAATACATTGTTCTCTTTTTTGAAGGACGGTGGAATGCGCTTGAAGAAGCAAATGCCACCATGAGGCAGTCTTGAGCATGTGTTTGTCAGACAATTGAGCTGCAAGGTCTTGTCCACCAAACCAGGGCTTTGCCCTTAGTTTTGATGCCATTCAACGCTGAACTACCTTCAAAAACTCCTTTTGTCATGGTTTGCAACCCTGATTGTGGCGCCTTTAATTTTAATGTTTTTAGCTGTGTGGGCTCGTAGGGACGTGATTCTATTAAGGCCGCAATCCGATCACCGGTGACGCTGGTGAGGGGCAGGACATCTTGTTAAAATACATTGCTAATGCCAATGATCCAGGAAAATCAATTTTGCAGAGTCAATGTTGTTGTTGTTGTTGCTGTTGTTGATGTGGTGGATACAGGACGGATACAAGTCCCCTCGTCGAAAGACAGAACATGAGATGAAAGGGAGGCCAACTTGCACGTTCGATCAGTGTTGCTAAATGGCCTAATTTCGCTGCGCATGCTCTGCCAGGCACACTTCTGGTCAAGGTGTCCGGATGGTCACAAATCATTCAAATCTTGATGCTCAGGCTCATTCTTGTAGTGGGTGCGATGCAGATTGTATAGCGCTCATGGTTTCCAGGGTGTCAACGTGTGCATTCAAACGCAAATCCAAGAAGACCCATGCTGCTCGTGATTTGTGCAGGCCAAAGAGGATCGTGAGAATCGTTTGGCCGTATCGCCTGCACAAGTTTGCAAGCTTCGGTCAGGAAGTTCGCGCTGGTGCAGTTGTTGAAGAACAGCCTTCAGTTCATCACACTACACTTGCTATCAATGACAATGTAACGTACATATCCTTATAAATCTATCGAATCAATCAAGGTTTGATTCTTGTGGTGTGACCTGCGACATTTCATGAAATACATTCGAAGAGAAGTGTTTGAGGTCCCTTCATTCGAAGAGTCGTGTGCAATCAAGCTTCACT
The DNA here is from genome assembly GCA_963970005.1 of Durusdinium trenchii. Lineage (NCBI taxonomy): Eukaryota > Dinophyceae > Suessiales > Symbiodiniaceae > Durusdinium > Durusdinium trenchii. The sequence goes on along the minus strand of CAXAMN010011112.1, from coordinate 1,396,611 downwards.
TGGCAGGTCGATGAAAACTTTGCCAAGCTTTGCAAAGCTGGAGTGGAACTTGGATCCCACCGCATCGCGGAGGCTCCGTCCTGAAGTGTCATGTGCCTGAAGTGTCACAAGCAGCGTGCATCGGGTGGAGCGACCGAGGTGTCCAAGATCAAGGCCACACAACACCGACAGTTGTCGACCAACGTAGCCAATGCACTGAGGCCATTGCCCGAGTCGTACGTTCTCAGTGCTTTGCGTTGTTGCTCTGAGTCGTTGCCGTCCAGGTGGGACGACTGACGGTTGACAGTCTCACGTCTCAAAGTAGGCGCAGCAGAGCTGCAGCAAAGCGGCATCCTTTGCTGTTTTTCCCTGTCCACCTGTCTGAGTCCAGAAATGCGTATGATACCGGGGTTACAAATCAACTGTCAAATCAACTTTTCTTTGCATTTAGTATAGGCTAAATGGATCAATCATCATAGGGTGTTGAAATGCTTGCATTTCTTGGCTCGAGGCTCACCACATTTACTGTGAACCTTGACACCTTCCATGTGCACTCACATTGTTTGAACTGAGACCCAGTCATGCAAAATTACCCCAGCCAAAGGCAATGTTGGGTTGGTCTGGAGGTTGTGACGCGAAGGCCACTGCAGAACACAACTAAAGACATAGCCCATATGCACCAATATCACCATCCCTTCCCCCAGTCAGACCATGCTTTTCTTTGGAAAAGACTTTTCGAGGTCTACTCAGTCTTTATGGAAGCCACGCAAGGACTGGTTAGGGAAGCCGGTCCTTGCATGGCTGTCATGAAGCCATGACTGCACATAGTGCTCGTGTCCCAGAAACCTGGGACTTGAACATCTGAACATGTGAAAAGGTTGCACTCCAAAGGAACTTGTGTGGTGGGGTTTGGCAAAGCGCAACCACTTTTTTGTCCTCTTTTTTGTTTCTTGCAAACCGGCTTTTGTAGGAGCCAGCTTTGGTTCAAAGGATGCGGTGAAGCGGAAGTACTCGCAGACTCTTCAAACCACAAACATCACTCACCACACCGATTCGACACAGCTTCGACACAGCTTCTTTCAACTGAACATCCAATGGCCTTTTCGGGAGCAGATAAGTGTGACAATTCTGCAAGCAGTGCTTTTTCATGGTTTTTCAGCGTGCAGTTGATTCATGTAAATACCATGCTCCAGTAGCCTTGGACCGAGCAATCATGATCAAATTCAGTTGCCGATTTTCCACAGATCTATGCAGTGTAACGGTGCAGCCGTCCAATGGCAGGTCAATGGATTCTACTGCAGTGTCGCAACACAGTGAAACTAGTAACAAGTGCATCGCTTCTAGTAACAAGTGCCTTACTAGTAGTAACAAGAAGCTACTAGGAACAAAGTGCATCGCTACTAGGAACAAGTGCCTTACTTACTAGTAGTAACAAGAAGCTACTAGGAACAAAGTGCATCGCTACTAGGAACAAGTGCCTTACTAGTAGTAACAAGAAGCTACTAGGAACAAAGTGCATCGCTACTAGGAACAAGTGCCTTACTAGTAGTAACAAGGTTCGCTATTAGGAAATCGCACTTTCATCGGCTAGACACATCCGAAGAGACTGAACAAAGCTGATTTTGGGCTTGGTTAGGCACCGAAATACGTACAGATGAGGGCGTGGTGATTTTCGAAGGGAGTCCGCACAAAGCCAAGGCGGCAAACAGGAACAGTTCTTGAAGTCTTGGAGAACTTTGTTTCAAAGATCCTGAACCAGCTTGGAACAGCAACCCCACAAGAACATGACGTGTGAACAAAGTTCAATTGTTATAGTTATAGCAATTGATTTTGTTCCAGTCTCGAGCAGGTGCTCTATGGCAACCTGCTGTGGACCGGTGCCCTTGCGCTCTCAAAATTCTTTGCCACTTCTTCTGCAGCCCCGCCCGTCAAAGGACATGGCAAGATCAGCTGGATGTATAAATTCTATGACTCCATGAGAACAAAGATTTGTGAATAGATTGTACTATATATATATAATGATAGCTATTAGAAACAAGTGCCTTACTAGTAGTAACAGGTGCCTTACTAGTAGTAACAAGACGCTATTAGAAACAATAAGCTATTAGAAACAAGTGCCTTGCTTCATGATCCAATGTTTGCAGGACGGTCTTGTTTGGAGCTGGGTGCCGGGACTGGTGTGGTCGGTCTGACCTTGGGATCGATGGGTGCAGTCCTTTGACAGCATTGAGATCAAAGGGATTTTGAAGACGCAGTGGAATCGAACCAATCTCGGACTCATTGGCAGTTTGTTGCAGCTTTGGATGGACACTATATATTTGCTCCTGGCCTCCAGGAGCCTGTGTTCATCACTGACAATGAACCTGAGCTGCTTCTTCTTATGAAGAAAAATATTGAGGTTAGAGCCTTAGGCCAAAAATGCCAAAAGGCCAGCAAGGAGGAACTCAGTTCCGAATCCTGTAGATCCCGTTTGCGGCGCTTTTTGCCGCTGCGGCGGCGCGTTTGCGGCCGTTCGATCTGCCAGGCCAACAATCTCAGTGATCGTGTGCAGACATTCTGCCTTGATTGGGCAGATGGCAAAAGCTTTATGCAGCAACTGCCGGATTTGGTGGTCGCAGCAGCAACTCAGCAACGATGAATCAGCAACGATGAGCATCAAATGCGATTCATCACGAAAGCTAGCACCAGCTAGCTGGAGTTGTCCTTGCTTTAGCAAGTGAGGGGCTGGAATCCTCGGGATCGCCGCATCACGTGAAAACTTCATATGTAGGGGGGCCCCCCCCCCGTGGGTTCAACTCCCCCCTCGGACGCCTCTGGGACACCTCTCGGGCATCTCTTATGGCATCCACTTTGGCTTAACTCCTCCGGGATACGGTGCAACAGATTCAACGAGCTCACAGGTTCGTGAACACATCGGATGCATCGAACAGTGTGGCAAAGTCCAGCCACGCTTCCTTAATTATCGGGGACTTCAATTCTAAGGTTGGCTGTGTCATTGCTGTTTGTGTGTCTTACATGTTCACAACGTTTTACCTCATGAGCATTTGCCTCACTCCGCTTGATGTCCCACCAGTCCGGATGCACCCCTGCTAGCTTTCGCCACCTACCCTCGGCCTCAAGTTGGGTTTCTTGAGCGTTGAAGAATTCAGCTTGCTGTGTCAGGATGTGCTATACGAAGGCGACCCTTGTTTGCAAGGTGACACATTTTCTTCGGAATTGGTTCCTTCTTGCACATTGAGAGACTTGACGTCGAGTCTTTTTGAACACACTCTATGCTTCGTTTCACTTGCCAGGGAGGGACGCTCCAGCATAGATGGTGGGGAAGGGGCTGAATGCAAGCAGTCAATGGCATCGAGACCATACAAGTCCAACAATTTTGCTTATGATTATAGGAATGTTGCATGGCCAGGTCATGGATACACACATACACTTGGCTCAATAAGCACAGATTGAAACGGCGGTTCGTTCCACTTGGCATACTTAACAAAAACGCGTTCGATCCACTTGAGCCACAAGGCGATGTCTCATAATCGGTTGTGGTGCATCGATAGCAGGCCTAGGGCCTACAGGGCCTATAGGGCCTATAGGGCCTAGGGCTTCAGGACTCACCAATTGCGTTGGTTGTTCGAAGCATGCATATTGGCAAGTAAATCAAAGGCAAAGGTTTATGACGATGGCCGAAAGCAAATGGCAGCCAAAGCAAAGAAGACAAACTGACAATCCGGGATCAACTTCGGTGCTCTCACTTGAAGGCTCCAGTACAAAAGTTCCCAGGGAGGGCTTGGGGGACTTGGGTTGAGCACCTGCTACTAGAAGACTGTACTAGAAGATCATTGAGTCCTCGGGGCTGGCCCTCATAGGCGGTGCTCCAAAAATTATCCAAAGCTGCCCTCAACCACTGGCCATCAGTGGAATGCACCCAGGATCACAGCCCACTGAGTTTGGCCAGATCCAGTAGGAAGCATGCGAGCAAGCGCCCGCAACACTGCATCAATCCATCCACTTCACAGCCTTTTCTAGCAGAGCAAATTGAAGATGGATGCATTCTATGTGATTTTGCCCAAACGCATCTCTGATGCTTGGGTTCTGGTGTAGCGAGGAAACATCGTCGCAGGAGGGTGGACGCCGAATACCTTGCGGAAGGCGCTTTGTTAGGAATGTCGTAATACCTTCCAGGGCGGTGGTCGCGAAGCCGTGGAAAGGCGCGCGGGCCGCAGAATATTTGGCGGAACGGGTGTTGGAGGATGATGGAAGGGTTTGAAATGTTCTGGATGTGGTAATACCTTGCAGGATGGCTCTGGGAGGTGGTCAAAGGCGTGCAGACCGCAAGGGATGTTGTGGAGGATGATGGAAAGGGTTTGACGTGTACTTTGCGGCACGTGCCACGGAAGGTGGTCGTTGAACCTGCAGACAGACGCGAGACCGAGGTCGGGAGAGAGCGAGCGCGAACATGCAGAGGTGGTAGATGATGCAGAGCTTCAAGGGCTTTTTCAGGACACACTTCATCAATAATGCGATTGTCCTGAAAGAACGGGCGCTCAAGATGTGCTGAATGGGCTCGAAACGTTGGTGGAAATGGCCGCTACTGGGGAATAGGTTGGGGCTGCTGGGAAGGGGCTGCCGCAGAGTGCAGTGGGTGTTGCAAATAGTTGCCAGTCTTGTCGAACTTTATCCGGCGCTTGACTGTGCCACACCTCTCTCTGCTCTGCCAAAGTAAGTGCACTGTGCACTCCGCTGCTTTTGGGTTCTCGGGCTCACTGCACTCGCTTTCCAACTTAGGATGGCTCTATGTTTTGCCACGCACTTGCGAAGCATTTGCGGATTGGAGCTGAAGCATATGTGGCGAACCACCACAACCCCGACAAGTGCGAGGCACTGCCTGATCCTTTTGGAGAAGGCTCTAGGCGTCAGGTTCTGTTTGATTTCTCGGACAGCCTGCCTAGCCAAGCGAAGAAGAGCCAATGTGAGATCAGCGATTGGAAAAAACTTTGCAGTGTACTTGAAACTCTTCAGAAGGCAACTCTGGGATTTCTTCGAACAGCCACACGACTGGGCTTGAGAGTTGAAAGACTGGAGGAGCTGGCAGTGGTGATAGCCCCTGTATTAAAACTGTGATAATACAGGATCGATTGGACCGAGAATTTCATGGAATTGTTTTTACTTGTAGGACTCTAAAGGCTTTGCCATCGGAAGCTTGCGTACAAACACAAGGAGGTCGGCCTTCCAAGAAGAGGCTTTCCATCCTTTGAACGGCAATGCTGATGCACCTTGGACCCAAACAGCAGTGAGTGCAAGTGTGGAGCCGCCGCCGATTCGCAAACTTTATTGGCAGGCAATTTGCACGATGGTCCGGGGTGCAAAGTTCCATCAACCCGACCTCAGTCCTATGGAGCAACGCAGCAGCAAGCCCCTTCCCGGAGTGCAGAAGAAATAGGTTTGGATTGTATCGTGGAATAACGTGTTTTGCAAGCCTCGATGTAAGATAGTTCGTTATGCGGATGTGCGTGTTGCATAGGTTCATTATTTGCACAGATTCAAGCGCCCATGTTTGCACCCCAAATTGATCGATATATGCCAAGGCATATTCAAATCTTTCGCCTATCACGACCAATTTCACATAATCTGTAAAGAATAATTACACCCTACATAACGATTAAATACATAAATGCACAAATAAATATTTACATCTATCTGTGTATATATATATATAACAATCTAAATTCATCTATCTATCTATAAAAACAGAAAACAAGCAATAACTATTTTAGTATTGTGAACTTGTAGTGCACGGCGAACGAAGTCCGTATCGAGAAAAACAAAGAAAGGACCTGGAAGGTCCCGCGGCCGCGCTTATTTCCAAGCAATTTTGTGCGCTTGTTCTGTCGGCCATACCTACGAATCTGTGCATGCACTCTAGCGAACGTAATTGAATGTCTCCAACTCTGAAACATGGTTTTCACACTAATAATAAACACCATGCGGAGCTGGCGTCTAGCAAACCACATACGAGCAGTCAGGGACCTCATGTGTATATCCATAGACGGTAGCTGCTTCTTAAGTGGAAAATGTGCAATGCACAACGCACGGATATCAGTTTCCATGGAATGGCAAGTCTGTAGATGATCACTGGACGGTGACTCGTGGTATCTGAGGAAACAACTTTGAATTTCCTGTGCAAACTTCTGCCACCTAGGAGTGGTGTTGATCATCTCCTATCGCAATCGAAATCGATCGATGGGTTGCACACTGGACTGAGGCTTACGAACTGCGTTCCATTTGGGTAGACTAAGAATCAAAGGCCTATGTTGGGGTCCATTATGGAGACCAATGCGTTCGAACCTACAATCTACGACAGCCCTGAGATGCTTCCAGCGGACCTGAACCTCACGAAGAATCAAGTTTGGCGGTGTCCATGGAGGAAGGTTGGGACATATTTCTGACGGCAATGGACGGCAATCAATGAAAGGTCTTGTACAAGTTGTTGAAAGATCAGTTTGTCTGTTTGGAGGGCCTTGGCATACCTGGGATCAAAACTGCCTATGTATGGAGGATGAACCTGGAGTGGACAGTCAAAATCTCCAGCAATCAACAACATGTGACTATTGGGGGTGTGTTGAACATCCTGACTCAATTTCTGCCACAGGTCCTGCCTATCGTGAAGAAGGGCATGTGCTGATCTGGTAGTACTCCAAGCCGTCTGGTAGACGGTATAGAGGTCATGGACCCTTTCCAGCATGAGCCGAATATGAATCAACCGTCCAGGGATCAGGACTGCGTAAGCAAGAAGTGAGGGACGAAGCAAGGTCTTGCGTATCATAATCAACTGGCTGGCGGAGGCCGCTTGGGAATGAATGCAATACCAAACATTGGTGGTCCATTGACAGTTCAACTGCCAACCTGATTCTTGGATCAGCAGGATATCCATTGCACCAGCTTATCCACTCGTGGTAATCCAAATTGCGCGAGGCGTTCCAGGAAAGGATCTTCAAGGCAGAGCCATTCATGGACTGCGCTCTTTGGGGTGGTGGAGAAGCAATTCGGTGTAGTTCTTGCTTCAATGTACCACGTAGCCTGAAAGGGACATCTGCAGCCCAAAAACATTGGCCTCTGTATATAAACTGTTTGACCATCCTGTAGCGCTCGTTTGCAAGCCCTTCTAAACGATCTTTTGATCCTGCGAATCCGAGACGGATGCAACACATCGCCCAGACTTCAGGCCTTTGTGCAGGCTCTCGAGGTTGTAGTAGGTGGCACTGCACTTCCACCATCCCGTGAAGAGGGGATGGCAACCCTCACGCCGGACAATGAATCCTCTGGATAAAAAGGCGGAGCATTAGGATTCATGTCCCCCGGACTTGGGACCCGGCTTGCCAGCAACAACAAGGACAAAAGTAGGGCAACCAATGTAGCATTCTCACAGACCGCGGTTCCGACTCCTCATGAAGCGAGAATCCACGAGAAACGGCTGCCGAAATTCGAATTGACAATGACGTTTAATTTTAATCGATATTAAATATATATTTATATAGGTAAATATTGATTTAATTATATATATATAATTCTATAATATTTATATATTATATATTTATATATTTAAAACATATTTATATATATTTTATGATATTTAATATTTAAATATCGAATGATTAGCTAATATTTATTAATTTTTATAATAATATCGAATAATTAATTAATATTTATTAATTCTTATTAATATTGAATTATATAATATGTAATTTGAAATATATATATTTATATTTATTTTTAAATATATGATTTATTTAAATTTTATAAATTATATAAAATATATTAATATATATTTATTTAAATTATAAAAATATAGGTGTTATTTTAATTTCTTTTTATATTGAATATTATTCGTTGATTGATTTTTAATTTATATTATTGATATTTTTTTAAAAATTATTAAATGGATTTTTTTATTGGATAAATTTGGTATATTTTTTATATAAACACTATATAAAAATTAAGATTTTTGGTCTTACATTTAGGAACCATGGATGTTAAATGTAATTTTGGAATTTATGGTTGGCACGAGGATTATTTTGGAGGTTTCGTTTTGATATGTATGATTATTGATTTTCTTCTACGGTATCGAACGAGATTTGGATTTTACGAAAGCCTAGCCTAAGGATAATTCGGCCGTTGAAGAAGACGCTAACTCTTTTTTTAGGCATTAATTGCATGATATGGAACCCATCGAAATCCTTGATAAGGAATTTATTTATTGGAACGCCATTTAACCATTGGATTTGCTGCTAAACATGCATCCACCTTGATTTTTATTCGTAATTTTTTGGTGCATTAGGATTAGATTGCATTAACGGTCGATATTGAGGAAAGATTAAATTAATTTCGATTTTTCCTGGATTGGATTTATGATTATTTGCTTCTATATTAATATTCTTGGAATATTTAGAAAGGTATTGCTCCACTTCTGGCCAAACGAATCCATCTTTGGAAGTATTTTATTATTATTTTTTTTTTTTAAATTATATATCCCGGCATCACATACTGGGTTTGATGGGAGACTTTAATACGATCCTATTTCTTGATCGGCCTTGTATTGGTAATCCGGATGAACGGGCTTAAGGAGGCTTATATACGGATTGTGATATCCTTTAGCAGATCCTTCGCGCCCAGGACTTGATTGCATTGCATTATAAAGACCAATATATTCTTACTTGTGAATATGGTATATATAGGTCTCGAATCGATTATATTTTTGTTCGACAACATCAGATTCAAGTTCTTAGGTTCGATGTATTCAAGTTCTCAGGTTCGATGTATGCAACCCACAATTGATCGTGCGTTTGAAAGGAATTTTTGGGCATTTTGGACCTCATCACCGCCCTCTGTTTGCGGTGATTCGCAAAGGATATGCTGTTCGGACACCAATTTTTGCTCTTAATTATATAGATAGATTTTAATTCGTCAGGCTCGACTCGATAACCCACCCCATTGGCAACGGTTTGGGGCTAGGGTCCGTGATTATATCTAATAACATGGCGCTCACCATGACTCGATTCCACGGGCGAATACCCGCTCGATGGAAACAACCATTTATGATCTTTGCATTGCATTCTTTCCCGAGAGGAAAACCCAGGTTCAACCCCACACCCTGATCCCCTCGATTTCTGCCAGGATGTGGAATGCACGACGACAAATCCTTGTTATTCGTGACCGAGGCATCCATGCCCTGTTCACGTGTTGGGCGAATCTAACTCAATTCCATGTTTTGCACAGAAAGCCATTCGTAAACAAAGCCGTCTTAATAAGCGAGCCAAGCTTGATAGGATCCTTTCAGATGGAGCTGCTCTCGCACTTCATGGGAAGACCTTTGATTGGTATAGGAAAATCCGGCACCTTTGTCCCAAACAGCCCAACCGCAGGATTCAATTGTTTGACGATCATGGCATGCCTCTGACGCCAACTCAGGAAATTCTTGCCATTAAGAAATATTATATTGATTTGTTTGCGGACCCCGGAACTTCTTGCCTTTCCTTCACGTTCCCTTGAACGTCTCCCCAGGGTGTTCTTGTTGAGCTGATTGCCTTGCCTGGCCATAAGGCCTTGGCACCTGATGGAATCCCAGCTCTAGTATGGAAATACTTTGCTGAGGATCTCATTGATCCCTTGATGCAGCAATTTCATCAAGCTTGGGTTGATGGTCCCATCCATTCCCCTGGCCACTGGACCACAGGATGGATTCATCTCCTTTCCAAACCTAAAAAGGCACCCAACATGCCTCAAGCTCTTCGACCTATATATCTTTAGAATCCGGTCAACAAGATCATTGCTGGGATTCAATGCAAGCAGATCGTTGAACACACCCTTGATAGGCTTAGACGACTACCGTTGTATGCATACCTGCCAAAGCGAGGGACCAGGGATTGCCTTTTGATTATTCACATCGCTTCGCGACGGTAACCGCCCGCACCGCATGGAAGGGGCCAATATTTCCACCGAACATCGCCCCGGAAGTGACCCCCACCCCCTCCCCAACGTGGCCGAGCATAGGTTCCATATTTCGAGATAGGGATTTAACATGGCCCAACGTAATTGGAGTGTTAAAAGACTGCTGCCATTTTGCGGGTCGGGTAAGCGGTGAGAGAGCTTCAGGAAGGAACACGATCTGGAACGGGCTCTTGTGCTCTTGGAGCCAAGGGAGTCAGTATGAAAGGAAGATAGGGACTTGAACGTCGCAATTTGATGTATCTTTTTTCAAGGTAGCTCAAGATCGCGCAAGATAAGTCGGACATTCGGCTCAACAGGAGCAGAGATAAGCAGAGATAAGGTCAATTAACGGTAACGTGTTCTCCTAATGTGGCTCGACATAGCTTCCATATTGCCGAACATAACCCCAGAAATCACTATCTGAAGCATATTCCCTCGAGACCGGGCCTCGTCGCAAACATGGCCGAACCAGGACCGGAAAAAAATAAAGATATGTCCTATTCATACGACGTTCAAGTCCCTATCTCGCAGATACGTCCTTTAGATAGTGACTTCTAGGGCTATGTTAGGCAATATCTTCACTCTATTCCAATCCCTTTTGAGCCTTCGTTGGGCCATGATTACGACGTTCAAGTACCTATCTCGGGGAAGCATACTTGAGATAGTGACTTCTGGGGTTATATTCGACCATATGGGAGCTATGCTCGTGAGATAATGTTACCGTTCCTGGACCTGATCTGCCTATCTCTGCTCCTGTGGAGCCAAATAGATGTTAGGCAATATGGAAGTGCAGAGGGTGTTTGCGACGTTCGGGGCCCTATCTCGAGAAAACATATTTGAGATAGTGCCTTCAGGGGCTATGTTCGATCATATGGAAGCTATGCTCGTGAGAAAATATTACCATTCCTGATTCAAGTCCCTATCTCGAGGAGACATGCTTGAGATAGTAACTTTGCAGGCTTTTCCAATCCCTTTGAGCTCTCCTTGGGCCATGTTTACGACATTGAAATCCCTATCTCGAAGAAGCATGCTTGAGATAATGACTTCTGGGGCTATGTTCGATTATATGCACGCTCTGCTCCTGCGAAAATGTTACCGTTCCTGGACGTGATCTCTGCTTATCTCTGCTCCTGTGGAGCCAAATATCACTTCTAAAGCTATGTCAGGCAATATGGAAGTTATGTTTGGCCACGTTAGGGTTTTTTTATTCCAATTTACGACGTTCAAGTCCCTATCTCGCAGAGACGTCCTTTAGATAATGATTTCTAGGGCTATGTTAGGCAATATCTTCACTCTATTCCAGTCCCTTTTGAGCCTTCGTTGGGCCATATTTACGACGTTCAAGTCCCTATCTCGCAGACACGTCCCGTTAGATAATGACTTCTAGGGCTATGTTACGCAATATGGAAGCTATGTTGAGCCCCGTTAGGGGAACCTGTTCAGCCAAATGTCCGGCCTCAATCCCGCTTAATTGATGCAGATGATGCAAAGCAGAAAATTGCATTTCTTGCATCACTAGAGGCTTCAAGACAAAAATTAGCGCGAATTTATCTTCCAGCACTTTAAGCCGGTTCCAAAAACGTGAAAACACAGGATTCTAGAGCGAAAATGCACCCCCCCCTAGCTAAAGCTATAGTGCGTGCGGTACTTGCGGTATAACGCATGCCTCATGAAAACGCCTCGGCACCTTCGGTGCGGACGGATTTCAGAATATTATCGGATGGTCCATTCTCTGTGTCAGCATCCCAAGTATGGCTCAGGGACCCTCGGTTTGGCTGGGGGCCTTCAAATCTCCCTGGATATGGAAAAGGCATTTGAGATTATCAATCGTCAATTAGTTGTTCGTGCACTGGATCTCTTTAACCTAGATCCTGACTTGTTGCATCTTATACACACATGGTTATTCCCTCATAAATATTTAATTCCTTACAAGCAATTAATAAATATTGTAATTGCCCGAAGGGATATTAAATAGGGCGCCAAAGAGGCTCCACTGCTTTGGACTCTCACCATGAACCTCATCTTGGTTGATCTGCAAGTACGATACTCCCTGGCATGGCGACGAAAATCCATCGTAATTTACGCTGACGATATTTACCTTCGATGGGTGTTCAAGTTTCCCCAGCAAGCTATTGAGGCATTGAGTGAATTTCAACATCTTTTGACGGTTCTTTAGGCTTTGGGACTCAAAATCAATATGGGCAAATCGGTGGCTATACTTCGTATGATTTGCCGTGAAGCACCTGCCTTCCTGCGCAAATGGATTTCGAGACCTGCCGCCGGCCCTATGCTGGTGCTTCCCGAACAACAATGGAGATTGCCTCTAGTTTCGAAAACGGCGTATTTGGGAGTTGTGATTAATTATAGAGCATGGGATTTTGATATATGCATACGGAGGATCACTGCAGCACAATGGTGTTTATGCAATCTCAGGTCGTGGCTCGTGAGTGATGTTCATCCATTCAAAACCAGGGTTGCATTATACCGCCAGTGTGTCCTTGCCACTGTCAGCTACGGTGTCCATGAGATGGGGCTTACCCTGCGTGGCGTTCGTAGATAATCAATATGATTAATACGCGCCATCGTATCATGGCTAAATCCCCAATTTATTTAACACATGAATCCATACACTATTTTTTCAATCGACTTGGAGAGGATCCACCTTGGACGGTCTTACTCACTCAGCAACACAGGATCCGCCAATCTCTAAAAGAGAGGCGGGATCACCTTGTGTTCACGGCCATGGCCAATGAAACCCCAGATGTTTGTATCCATGTCCCAGATCTTTGGATCTGTGAGCTCACTCCCCCCACTGATGTAGTGGATCCGCCACCCACGACTCAGGCCATCACATGTCGGGAATATCACCGAACATTCAAACAGGCAGGCATATTGAAGAGATATTTGAGAATTGTGCATGCTATTCCACATGAAACTGAAGATATCTGTCAACCTTTACGAGATGTATGGTAGGGTAAATCGGTTTGCGTCCATTATGCGCATGTCTTTATGGATATTTTTCGACTTAGAGATGCCATCAACAAACGTATATATCCACAATTCAACCCGGCTCAGGAGTCCATCGTCCCGATCATCAATAGACTTGACCTGCAGATGCACATGCGACACAAATCGATCCCAGGACTTTTACTGAATCAATCCTTGATGGCAGAGATTGCGGACCATTGCACCTTTTGTCATTGCCGGATCGTTACACGTTCGATATATAAGCCCTTTCAAGACTGTCATCATGAGCATGTCCATTGGCCGCACACTTTCGTGAATACATTTGTAGCATGGCCAACTTAGGCAGCGGTAGGGGACGATGCAATTTTTGTGATCGTGAATGTCGTGACATTCGGTCTCATGAATATGATTATTTCCCGGTAATGCCAGTGATGATGAAGGCATCCAGATCCACTGGAACCGTAGGCTCTGCGCAACACTGCACTATCCCACCCAACAACGATCGCTCCGTGACAGGTTCACCTGCACTTGAGGCTCAGCAGTCGTCCGGACTTGAACAGGATCTGACGGTTGACCCAGTCGGACCAAGTCAAGCCTCTGGCTCAGTGCCAGCCATGCATGATTATCCACAGTGTCATACCAAATTTTTGACTCTTGTTGTTCTTGAGAAGCATTTGATGACATATGATCACATGCAGAATGCTGATGGCCCAGTGGTTCGACTATCCAAGCTGCCCAAGCTGGACATTGTTCAGTCCATGATGCAACGCCCGCCTCAGGCTCTTCCAGACCCCATCAAAACCTTCACATATCTTCTATGCCAAGATCAGGTTGGGAGGAAGGCACTGGCTGGTCACCTTAGGAGGGAATACAGTGTTAACAAAATTATATTTTTCTCATTCCAGCCAAATCGTGACATGCTTGATGGTCGTCTTGCCTGTGCACATTGCTTGAATAACTATACAACAGAGGCGGCCCTTCGACTGCACTATCAACGAGCCAACTGTCCGATCTTGTTGATTGCATGGGTAAAGGACCAAAATTTTGGACCGGTCTTGACCACGTATGCCACAGCCCCTGTGTCACCTTCAGAGTTCAACGAAGCTCCCATGACCGCTCGCCGGTCACATGCCTTCCATCTGCCCACAGTCGGATTCCTGATTCCGGGTGAACGCCCCACCTTGGATACCAGAATTGACACGGGCCATGACATCATCTCCATCAGTGCAGGGTCTTTTACAGATCCCAAGATCTCCTCCCTTTTGGCCTGAATTCAGACTTTATTGGTGGGCCGATTTTACAGCACGCCTCGCCCACATCACTGACTTGCCACAAATGGTTCTTGAGGCCACCCCGCATTTTCAGCTCCTGAATCTCTGCCAGCTGCTACGCCCCCTTCATTAAGATTGGCACTCAGAGGATCAACAATTGTTCAGGTTTTAATTGATGGAACTTCAGGCCGCACCGTGGGTTCAGCATGAATACTTCCAAAATTTGCTCTATGAACTTGAACATGTATTGGCCCAAGATTGGTTTCATTTGTGTGGTGCCGTGGGCCTTCGAGATGGAGCATATGAATGCAGACGATCAATCTTTTGCAAGCCTAATGGAACTTTGTGGCAGTCACTTTGCGAAGCGGCCCAGGACGGATATCGAAGAACGCTCATTAGAGCCTCGACATACCCGAAAGGGACCGAATAAGCATTCGCGCTCATCGGATTCGGACTTGGACGAAGGCAGCAACTTGGTGACCATGTTGGCCAAACTTACCCTCCGCCAGGAGGATCAGCTGAATCAGCTGAACCTAGATCGTACTTTCATTTCTTTGTCAAGCAGGAAAAGGCCCCATACTTCCTCAGATGTTGCAGGTCTCAAGGGACTACTAGCATGCCAAGAGGGAACAAGGGGCGGTCACGATGTCACTTCGACAATTCATGTTCAAGACGGTGTTCGAGGAGCTTGCAGGTCGGGCAACGAAATTGCCTTTCGGTTCAAACGACCGCGAATTGATTCAGGCCCTACAGACAAAGCAGATCTTGACATCTCCCATGCCAAGACTCTCAAGGCCTCCAGTCGAGACCCGATTTCCTCGGAGGCAGCCTCAGCCCTGATTCACAAGGTTCACAAGTTGGCGGATCAACCAGATCGCATCCATCGTTTTTCAGCCCTCAAGCCCATGCCACAGGACCAGATCTCCAAAGATGCAGCAATGGTGGTGCGGCTCGACCTATCTCTACGAGGGACAGCGGCCCAGGAACTTCACGAAACGATGGTACATCTCACAGGGAGCGGATTGATACAATTGATCTTAATTCGCATTCGACCTTCGAATCTCCAATATTCGCCCTTGGCTCAGGCCATCGCTTCACGCCTAGCTTTGGGTGAACACTCAAAACATCCCATTCGATGGAACCGGATCCCCATTCGATTGCCGTGCTTCACCCCAATCGATTGCCGTGCTTCATTCGCTCCACCGGAAGGACTGTTCGTTGGATCAATTTTGATGTAGTTTCCGAGGTGAGGAGCCGCATTGTGGGCATTACCAAGCCTGCCTTCGAACAGGCGGGACACGACACCTCTCAGACGATGGCATTCGACCCATGCCTTGTCCACAGAAGATCTGTATTTGATCTGGTTTGTGGCTCACGACCGCCTCACGGCAGCTTGGAGCCGGATTGTGGAGACTCACTCCAATCCTTTTGTTCCTTTGGTTGCACTATGCCGTGGGCGCCAGATGCATTTAATGCAACCGACCGATAAGGTTGTATCCCACCACGAGCGGAGAGCTCTCCGCTTGAAGTGAAATATTAATCAATCAATAAATATATTTGATGAATAATATATTGATTTTAATATATATATATATTTATATATCTTAGATATTCATTGAATTTAAAATTTGTAAATTAAATATTTAAATGCAAGCAATTTTTATATTATTAAAAAAATATATTTATATATTTTTATTAGATGAATTATATATATATATTAAACATATTTAACCGTATATATATATATTTGGTTAAAAATATTGATTTTTTTTTGATATATTAGGATGATTTAGGAGTGCTTGGCTTGAATAATACCTTTTTATGGTTGGCAAATACGACTGAAGATCACACCCGAAGATTATAATACATTGATTATACTTATTGTGCTTCGTGATTTGCTAACAGAACCGATCGATATCTTTGTAATTCTTCATCAATAAATTGGCATAATCGAAGCCCTTTCGATACGCCTTGAGTGTGGCCAATCTTCATTTCTGCTTGCAATTCGAAAGAATCGTATCGAGGTGAACCTTCCCATTTATTTAAATTCTTTTGGTCTGCAGATGGAATGGGTAAAATATTTGATCATAATTAATCCAGGCTTATTTTAAGACTTGCGCATGTTGTTTGATTCCTTCTTAGGTTACTATATTCTTTGGAGATAATCGTTTCTATCGCGGATCTATAATGCACTTCCAGATCTATTCGCCCCCCCGCTTGGATTGATGACCCGATTTTTTGGAGACTGCAATGTTGATCATAGGTTGCATTAAATTTCGGTTTGCATTATATTATTTTCATCTCAAAGAAAGATATATATTTTTTCAATTAGATATTCAATAGATATATTATGGATATTGATGCTACTTTGATATTTTATTTGCATTTCAAGATAAATATATATAGATATAATTAAATTACTATATGTTTAGAAATTTTTGAAAAGATAAAACTACGATTAAGATATTTTCTGAATGCATAAAGAAGATTATATATATATGGGAAAGAATGTATATATTTTTTGAAATTTATAAATATATGTTATAGATTTTTGCATATCTATATTTTTAACAAATAGAAATTAATATATCTATATTAATGCTAACAAACCATATTTATAGAAAAATCTTCAATATTTACATATAATCATGAATATTTGGATCAATTAAAAATTGATAAACATTGATATATATATATATTAAAAATTACCAATGGCATATAATATACAATCTTCAAATATATATCGTACAATATTTATTTAATGTATTATTTTATCATGTTCGTTCATATATAGATTATTTTTGACTTCGGTAAGGATTGGAGTTTCAAGATTCAGAAGATATCCGGGACGGTTATTTTTTCCTATTGTTCAATACGGTCGAATTGAAACGAATAATCGAAGGACAATAAAGGAATATTTTTACATCTATTCTTTTATCCGAATTTAAATGTTAATTAATTAATTTGATTAATTTTTTTCCAAATTTACATACAATTGCAATTTTTTTGTTAGTTACATATTGACATATTATATCGTAAATATATGTAATAAACATTTTCAATATAATAGGTTATATTAACTAAAACATCATATTTTCAATTATATTTTCCTTAAATTATAGTTGTTGATATCAAATATATATGCAGATATTTTTTTTAATATAGGAATACAACTAATCATATATTGATTAATTTGGAATCTTTAAAAAAGAAAAATATAAGATTTCATATATATATATATATGGAAAGAAATAATGTTAATATATATATATTTAAATATATACAATTTCAATTTGTGTAATAAAAGAAGAATAATGATCCACATAATATCAGCAATTTGTTAAATAGTAATTCAACCGCAAAACGATAATATGCAAAGGAGGAATCACGAAGATATAAAGAATATCATAAATCCCAAGTAGATAAACATTTGCAAAAGAGGAATCGGAACGATTTCGAAATATATCCATTTTCCAATAGGACCGGAACCCCTATTATACAATTCAATATAATAAAAGAACCGTAATAATCCGAATAAATTCTTAAACCTCCTAAAATAACAATACGATTAATACCTCGTTAATTTAGTCGAATTTCAAAAAATTAACTATATTAAATCGAATGATACAACTTAATCTAAAATCAATAATGATCTAATATTTCTGTCATAATTATATTTATATATTTATGATATGATTGAATTGCAAACAAATATTCCCACAAAAGGGAACAATCAACACAATTCCATGGATGCCCGCTTTTAAGTCTTCTTTAACCCCAACCAAGTCAAACCACAAGGATATTTTTAAATGAAAACATGTCAACTGCAAAAATTGTGAGACGTGTCTAGCGCCGACCTTTTCAGGGGTCTGTTAACTTGTTGGAGCTGCTGCTATTGCTCGACTTCTGCAATTATTTCTAATTTATCTTCTCAGAAGTCTTCAGAGCGATATAGGAAGGACGTGCGAATTGACCCAAAAGATGGGGATGTTGTATGGGTAGGTGGATAAGAAAAGGTCCGTGGTCTAGCGCCGTGCTAGCGCCAGCCTAGCGAAAAAATCTTAATCGTTTTCTTTTTTTTCAATCTATTCTTGTTCCTGCGTGTTTGTCTTCTCTTTGGTGTGCATTCCTCTTCTTATTCGTATTTTTTTTTCATTTTTTCTTTTCCTACTTATTTATTCTTTTTCCTACCTAAGAAATCTAACGTTAATCTGGCGTTGCCCTTTTATATTGCCATAATCTCCTTGGGAAATCCATTTCTAAATGGAAACTTAATAAAAAAAAATAGATATATGTAATTTTACGAATTGACGGTTTTTTGAATAGATTTTAAAATACACAATCCATATAGAAATCCTAAAAATGAATACAAGGAAATCATTCATAATGAATCATTAACGAAAAAGAAAGAATTTATATTATACATTAGTATGCAAAATCATAAGAATCAACAATTGAAACTTTATATAACAAATCAAGGCCCCACAATATAAATAAATTGGTTAGTTGTAATCAATCCAATTAAATTCCAATCGATAAAAACTAATAGATTTTCTTTTTTAAATAATACGAGAACTATCTACGTATATTTAAAATTAGGATGCCGCTAGCACATGTGACCGTATGCGGTCTATTCAAATATAGATATAATAATATATATACCTTTCCGGAGATTGCAATGTTGATCATAGGCTGCATTGAATTTCATTTGCGTTTGCGTTTGCGGCTGAAATAACCAATGGAAATTAAATATGTTTATAACTATTTAAATATGATTAATATGTATATATATTATTTCAATCTCAAAGATATATATATATTTTTAAATATATATATATATATTCAATATATATATTATGGATATTGATATTATGGATTTTTTTTTAAAAATTAACGATATATATATAATGAAATTATTTTATGTTCAAAAATTCTTCAAAATACACAAATACTACTAATATACTATTTTTGAATACATAAAATATCGAATGAAATTATATATATATATATATTTGAAAGAATATATATTCTTGAATATATAAATATATATATTATATAGATTTTTGCATATTTATATATTTATAGTTTAAATCAATGCAAATGTATATATTTATCATAATGATAATGAATTATTTAGAATTCACGAAGATATAAAGAATATCATAAATTCAAAATAGATAATAAATTGCAAAAGAGGAATCGGAACGATTTAGGAAATATATCGGATTTCCAATAGGACCGGAATCTCTTGTGTACAATTCATTACAAAAAAACCGTAATAATCCGAATATATTCTTAAACCTCCTAAAATAGCAATACGATTAATATCTTATTGATTTAATCTAATTTCAAAGAATAACTATATTAAATCGAATGATACAACTTAATCTAAAATCAATAGTGGACTAATATTTATGTCATAATTATATTCTATGGATGCCCCGCTTCTCAGCCTTCTTTAAACCCCAACCACATTCAAACCACAAGGATATTAATCATCAAGACATGTCAAGTGCAAAAGCTATGAGACGTGTCTAGCGCCGACCTTTTCAGGGGTCTGTTAACTTGTTGGAGCTGCTGCTATTGCTCGACTTCTGCAATTATTTCTAATTTATCTTCTCAGAAGTCTTCAGAGCGATATAGGAAGGATGATCGAATTGACCCGAAAGATGTGGATGTTGTATGGGTAGGTGGATAAGAAAAGATCCGTGGTCTAGCGCCGTGCTAGCGCCAGCCTAGCGAAAAAATCTTAATCGTTTTCTTTTTTCAATCTATTCTTGTTCCTGTGTGCTTGTCTTCTCTTTGGTGTGCATTCCTCTTCTTACTCGTATTTTTTTTTCATTTTTTTCTTTTTCTACTTATTTATTCTTTTTCCTACCTGTTTATCTTATTGTAAAGAAATCTAACGTCAACCTGGCGCTGCCATATTATATTGCCATAATCTCCTTGGGAAATCCATTTCTAAACGAAGATTTAAATTTAAAAAAAAAAATATATCAATTTTACGAATTAACTTTTTTTATATATATAATAAATATATTCAATATAATAGGTTATATTAACTAAAACATCATATTTTCAAATATATTTTCCTTAAATTATAACTATTGATATCAAATATATATGCAGATATATCTTTTAAAATAGGAATATAATTAATCATATATTAATTTGTAATCTTTAAAAAAGGAAAATATAAGATTTCATATATATATATAAGGAAAGAAATAATATTAATATATATATATATATATTTAAATATATACAATTTCAAATTATGTAAAAAAAGAAGAATAATGATCCACATATTAGCATCAATTTGTTGAATAGTAATTCAACCGCAAAACGATAATATGCAAAGGAGGAATCACGAAGATATAAAGAATATCATCAATCCCAAATAGATAATAATTTGCAAAAAAGGAATCGGAACGATTACGGAAATATATCCATTTTCCAATAGGACCGGAACCCCTATTATACAATTCAATATAATAAAAGAACCGTAATAATCCGAATAAATTCTTAAACCTCCTAAAATAACAATACGATTAATACCTCGTTAATTTAGTCGAATTTCAAAGAATAACTATATTAAATCGAATGATACAACTTAATCTAAAATCAATAATGATCTAATATTTCTGTCATAGTTATACTTATATATTTATGATATGATTGAATAGCAAAATATCTTTCCCACAAAAGGGAACAATCAACACAATTCCATGGGTGCCCGCTTCTAAGCCTTCTTTAACCCCAACCAAATCAAAAACTGTGAGACGTGTCTAGCGCCGACCTTTTTAAGGGTCTGTTAACTTGTTGGAGCTGCTGCTACTGCTCGATTTCTGTAGTTATTTCTAATTTATCTTCTCAGAAGTCTTCAGAGCGATATAGGAAGGATGATCGAATTGACTCAAAAGATGTGGATGTTGTATGGGCAGATGATTTTAAAAAAATCCGTAGTTTAGCCACAAACCTGCATTTTCTTTTTTTTCAACTCATTCTTTTTCCTGCGTAATTGCATTCTCTTTATTCTACATTCCTCTTCTTTTCTTTATTTTCATTTTTTATTTTGTATTTATTTATGAGTTTTTCTATCTGCTTATTTTCTTATAAAGAGATCTAATATCAATCTATCGCGGCCTTATTACATCGCCATAATCTCCTTAAGAAATTCATTTCTAAATAAACATTTAAATTCAATTTAACGAATCAATATATTTATTATTTTTAAATATATACTTTTAAATACAATCAATATAGACGTCATATTAATGAATATAGATAAATATTAAATCATATAATATTCATAAAAAATCAAGATATTCTATTATATTAATATGTAAAACTAATATACTGAATATTTATATATTTATATAATAAATCAATGCAAACATGATAGTTACATATTAATTAATTATAATCAATCTAGTAAATGTTCCAATCATAATATTTCATAAAACATATTACAATAAATGCGATCGTATACGATTTAGAAAGATAGATATAATAGGATATATATAATATATTCGCTTTATTTAAAAAATTGCAAATTTATCATTTTTAATTGTTAATATATATATATATATTAAAATATTAAATTTATTTGCTAAATAATATAATTAGTTAATCTCTATAATTTCAATATATTATATATATATATAAATGTTCCAATATTCAACGAGTCTAAATCCGACAATATTAAATTTCCAATAATCGAATCACCTAAATTCTGTTGAAACAATTCAAAGCAACAATTATAATACCGCAACCAAAACCTTCAATATATATTTAATATTATAACTAACAAATCGATACGCAAAGCTAATCATAAAAATATTTTCAATATATAACAAAAATCAATTCCAAATCAATCATAATTCAAACAAAAATGCAAAATGTATAATATACGACAAAAATGATTTATTCACAATATATTTTCATTCATTCGCATTCACTTCCAGGCTGAGTCTAGTCAGGCCCGTGTTGGGCTGCATAACGCGTTGCCATGGGTGCTTCGAGAGCATCAAAGCATGCGCACGAACAATCGGCATCGAAATCGTCAGGGAGCAATCGTAGTCAGCAAATCCAACAAATCTTTTAAGGGGCGGTACTGCTCAATCGGTCGGCACCACCACAAGCTCAATTCATCATGAGCGACAAACCAAAAGAGGGTAGGCTGTCCTTCTCAAGGAATCCATTACAAAATCCAAGGCTACATCACGATCGTCATCTATAAGCCAGGAGCTTCCTAAAATAATATATAAATATATAACAATATCCATTAAACCAAAATAAGGCAAAATGCTCATCACCTAATATTACTAATTAGGTTTCACAATATATTATATAATCACATAGTTTATATATAATTAAATATAAATAAATATATATATATATATTCCGAGAAAAATACATATAAAATATAAACATAATATTCCATATAATATTAATCAAAATAACTAATACCTATACATATATTAAACAATTAATCCCCTATTTATTTTTTTTCTAAAATAACAATTCTTCGCGACAAAAAACTTATTTCGCAATCTCATCGCGAAAAATAATCCTTTAACCATGTCCAATTGTAATAAATCACAACATATTACAATATTCCAAAATAAAAACCAAATTCTTACAAACTATTCCAATTAAAAAATAACAGAAGGGGGGGTGAGGGGGGGAGAATATGCATATTGTAGAAACGCGCGTTTTTTGCACTCTCTACTTCAAAGCCTTCTATCTGCTACTGAAATGCTGGAAATTACAATACAAACAAGCAATCTCTCTTGCATTGATAGGCTCGTGAAAGTTGTTCTTTTGTAAGCGTTGCTAGGCTTGTGAAAGTTGTTCTTTTGTAAGGTTTTGTTCTTTATGATGAATGCTATCTTTTTAATAGGGTTGTGAAATTTGTAAATTTCCTGCTCTATATGCAATTGGTAAACATATTTATTCATTCAATTATAAATTATAGAAATTATTAAATCCATAAGCTAGGTGTTTACCAAATAGTCCCCATGCAAAATCATATTTCTTTTTTAAAGAATGGGAATTATATTGCTCTTATTAAATGCAATTGGGTAAATACATCAGAATTAGAAAGCAAATAATTATAAATCCTAAATAATTAAATTCTATTTTAATTCTTATTTAATTCAAATTCAATTCTATATGTAAATTCAAGATCAATTCTATTTCAACTTTATTTTGCTTCAAATTTCCTTCATTGGGGTTCAATGCAAGCCAAATTATAATTCGATTTTGCCTTTAATTTCATTATTATATAATTCAGATTTAATTCCAATATTTCATTCGTGTTGAATTAAAATTTGGATTTTATGAAATTCGTATTTATTTCCAGGGAATTGATTTTGCTTTGAACATAAAAGATAATTATGAAATATTTCCAATATGGAAATATATTCTTTCTTTAATGAAATATATTCATACCCCCAATAATCCGCCGGCCTGCCGGCGTGTTTTGTGGATTGTTTTGGTTAGTATTGCTTGTGTTGGTTTCAAGTTTCAATCTACGGTTTGTCTCTCCGCGCGGATTTTTCGACAACCTGACGCACCCCCCCCTGTAGGTAGTGGTGGTGGTAGTAGTAGTAGCAGTAGTAGCAGCAGTAGTAGTCGGTAGTAGGTAGTAGGTAGTACGTAGTAGGTTGGACTGTAGGTAATGGTGGTGGTAGTAGTAATAGTAGCAGTAGTAGCAGTAGTAGTAAGTAGTAGGTAGTAGGTAGTAGGTAGTAGGTAGTAGGTAGTAGGTAGTAGGT